>CM028381.1:80728143-80833978 GCA_013146195.2 Codonopsis lanceolata
TTAACAAATCAAAGGCCTAGATTATGTATATAAGATGATCAAAAGGTTCAAAATAGTTCATAAATGTAATATAATATATATTATATAATAAATAAATAAAAATATATAGGTTGGTTTGGTTCGCTACAAAAAACAGTGAACCGAACCGAATCGAACCGGTGGTTTTCTAATTTTGAACTGAAACCAAACCGTCTTTGACCAAAACCAAACCAAACCGACTAGTTTGGTTTGGTTCGGTTCCGTGATTCGATGGTTCCTATTTAGACCCCTAGTTGTATCATTGTAGTTATAAACCTTCGGAAGGAAAGTTCGAAGATGTAATTGATTGGTGTATCGTTATTTATAATTGCGGGTACTAATGGTCGCCCTTAGGTCTTATAAGAGGCAGTTTGATGATCGGTATCACCTCTCAGTGGGACCTCAATGGAAGACATGCCACAAAGGTGGTGCCTCAGGATCCTTCCCTACGCCCCTGTATAGAAAAAACAAAAAAAAAATGTAAAAAAAAAAGATGACTGGTATTGTAACCTTTGAAAAATAATGAAGTTATGCATGTAGTGGATTGGTGTACTCTCATTTTATAATAGTTGATTAAGAATGAGAAACAAGATAACGGTTGGTTGTAAGGTAAAGTTAGGCATATGAAAGATGTGTGCAATTAACAATAGTCAAAACACAGATACTCACTTCGATTTAATTAAAAAGATAGACTTTAACCTATTACACATATTAAAATAATAATAATATTGGATTGCCACTAACATCCTAAAATATATCATATTGTCACTATTTCAATTGTTGTTCTTTCCTTTTGACTTCCAATTCGGATTTGTTAGCCTTAAACCTAATCTAATAACTTAGTTAACTTATATTTAGACCTAATTAAGTTAGGTTAAAAGGTAGGTTGAATTGGTTAGAGTTAAAGAGAGTTTAATTAGCTTCAGTCTCAAATTAGCATCAACCAATTGAGTTTTGACACTCATTTGAGTGAGGGCTGGTTTGAGGCCACCTCCTACTTATCGTCCAACAATTTTATACTCATGTTTGAGTCCTCCTCTTCCCCTCTTCAGTTCCAAAATATGAGTTGAGAGAGAGAGAGAGATAGAGAGCGCGCACACAAAAGAAAGGGTTTTTGAGTGGAATTGCTAGGGTTTTGTGACCTAAACTTCATCCTTCGTTATTATCTCTTTTACGAAAGTTGTTGAGTTCGTCGAGAGGATCATATTGAGCTAATAATCTTTGGATTTTATCGGTGGAAAATTATCTTCAATAGGTAAGGGAGCTACTTGCTTATATTTGTTTATGGTTTCATGATATAATTAGCAAATTGAAGATGTTGGATTGACAAGTATGTTATAAATCCTACTCAATTGTTATGCTAGAGGTTTGTGTAAGTTGCTTGCTTGTTTATGAGCATAAGAATGTTGAATTGGTGTTTTTTTTAATGCACAACAAGTTGTTTGTATGAAGCAAGCCTAACTATTAACAATGATGGACTTCTATGTGTGAAGATGAATACCTAAATCTTTCCAACGTGCTAGTTATTTGAATTAGTTGATTACAACTAGTTAGTGCTAAACAATAAGTTTACTTTATAACTCATTGATTCCTTAAATGTAAACTTCGATTGTCATGTAATAGTTTAGTGAAGAACAATGTGATTTAAACACCAAGAGGTTATATGAACAACATGTCCACGAACAATCATTGTAGGGAGTTTAGGCTACCCTAACTTGTCATGGGGCGGAGAGTAGTGCGAGGTAGCTGTGAGCCCTATACGGACCTAGTCCCTCTGTTACGCCATAACAAAGGTTAATAAACTTTACCCCCATGGATGGTATTGTAGTCTTCACGACATGTCCGGTTGGTAAGGACCTAGCCTCGTGATTGACTTATTCCCTGGATATATGTGTAGTTGATTGCTCAAGCTCAATAATAATCAAGTGGTGTTTGGTTGAATCGGTTAGTCGAAGACAAAACAGCCTTTCTTTTGGTTGCATAGTTAGATGTGGATCTTGTAAACTTTTGATGGTCTCAACTAGACTCGTATATATTCACTGTGATTTCTTGTCGATTGGTCTTTGTTAATTATCCTAATAGTTGGTGATTAGTGTCTAATAGCACGTGTTCATGTCCTAAATTGAGTCCTATGTTGGGATAAAGTTGGGGACATGATATTAAGATTCATTTATAAACTTTTTAATTGAATTGATGAAAATAGAATATGATTTTAATGGCTTCATTAACACTTATATTATTTCGTTCCTCTTAAGTAATAAAAATAATATTCTTTTTCATTCTAGCCATTTTTTAAGAATGACCCTAAATGCAACACAAAAAACACTAAATGCCACACTCATTTAAAAGTTTAATTACTAATTAATCCTTTTATAAAAATGACTAACAATTAACCCTAAACTCTAATTACTAATCAATCCTTATCCTTTTATATAAAAGAGTTTCAATTAATTCTCCTATAAATATCAAACCCTCCTTTACAATTAACTATAAATCCTAGACTTGATTCTTCCAACAATTTATTTAATGAATTCCGATCCGAATAACAACGTTCATGATAATTCTTCGGATTCTTCTTTTAATGTACGTTTCTGGTCTAAATATTTCATTACCGTGCGGACATGATAATATCACATTGGAAATTTCATTACAGTGCGGACATCTTTACACAAAATATTTCACCATCATTTTTCAAACTTTAACAGTAGAACAAACATCACCATCATTTTTCAAACTTTTTTTTTTAAAAAAGGCGACTTTTTCAAACAAAAATATTTTAACTTGGCGATTTTTTGTCCAAATTTTTTTTGAAAGTGGCGACTTTTTGTAAAAAAAAGTTTTAAACTTGGCGACTTTTTAAAACCAAAATTTTTAAACCTTGGCGATTTTTTGTCCAAATTTTTTTTAAAAGTGGCGACTCTTTGTAAAAAAAGTGTTTTAAACTAGGCGACTTTTTAAAATCAAAAATTTTAAACTAGGCGTTTTTTTGTCAAAAAAAAAAAAAATTTAAGTGGCGACTTTTTGTAACAAAAATGTTTTAACTTGGCGTCTTTTTGCAATTTTTTTTTAAAGTGGCGACTTTTTTTAAAAAAAATTTAATGGCGATTTTTTGTCAATTTTTTATAAAAAGGCGACTTTTTTCAGTTTTTTTAATACCTGGCAACTTTTTTGGATTTTTTTTTAAAAAAAAGTGGCGATTTTTTTTCTTTTTTTTTGGCATAACAAATATTAAACAGGCGATTTTTTCAAAAAAAAATTTAAAAAACTGGTGAATTTTTTTTAAGAAACTGGCAATTATTTTCCAGGCTGTTCTTGATTTTAGGGGTTAGATATTTAGTTAAATTGAGTTTTTTTTAATGGAAGAAGGGTAGTTTGGTAAGCAAAACTATTTTAAAGTTAAGTACTTTTAAAAAAAATCAAAGGAGGATAGTTTGGTAATTTAATTTCTTTGTATTATTTCAGTGTTTAGGTAACATTTAGGGGTTTTGTTTTTTAAATCTTATACTACTTCGGGCCTTGCAAGAGCTAGGTCATAGGTTGGTTCCTAGTAAGGACATGTCTATTGCTTTTATGATTCTACCTAGCTTAGAAACAAGGATTGGGCCTCTGAACCTGGGGATACGGGGAAAAGATTTGAATAATTGAGGGTCGGTTCTCTTTCTCAAGTTTATAACCCCTTTAGTCTCGTGTTTTTTTTTTCAACTGAAAAAAGTCATTTTTAGGGACGAAATAACTACGATACCCTTAATGAACCGAATGAGCGCTACGGAGGTCACTTATACAGTGCATAGCACTGCATCAACTTTTTTGCACCGCGATACTTCAATTTAATTTTATTAATTTTGTACCACGATGCATCAATTTAAATCTCTAATCCATTTTTTACACTGTGATGAGTCAATATTTGCACCACGATACATAAAATTTTAATTAATTAATCCAATTTTGCACCGCGAAACAAAATCATGATGAACAAAGCCATGTCTTCTACCTGCTTTTTCTTCCATCTCCTCCGTGTAAGCCTTCCTTTTCATTCTCCTCCTCCCCTTCGCCCCATCGAAAAATCCTTCAACCCAGCACGCATCCATCATCTATATTATTATCCCCATTTTGTTGCACAACAATGATGATTTTCGAACCCAAAGTATTGGTTGGTCAGTAAAAGAGATGATGACATTTTAGGAATAAATATAAATATTTCAATAATGGACTTTAACGATAAAAAAAAAAGAAGCTAAACTGGAGGGGTTATAAACTTGGTAAAAGGTATCGGCCATAGTATCACCTGAATTTTTTTGTCATTCTTCAACTAGAAAAATTACATTAAGATTTCACAAGTGCTAAACGTAGCACATCTAATATGTCAAACGTAACACGATTTAATGAAATTTACTTAAAATGCCCCTTAGTTAATATTTTTTTAAAAGAGCAAATAACCCAAATCGTCCCTCTACTTTATCCCTTTTTCTAAATTCGTCCCAAATTCCTAAAAATCATCTATTTACTAAAGCTTGTGACGCAATTGATCCTTCCATCCAAATTTGTTAGTTTTTTTTTCCGTTAAGTCACCACACATATGTCTCAAATGATATTCAATAGAGATATAATCACCAATTCACATTATAAAGTTCAGGGACCATTTACGTAATTAATAAATTTGTAATTAAACTTGACATTATGAGCCTTCATGATCACAGATGAATTTGCTTACTATTCAGTTTGACTTCTAAAGATTCTCAAATCATCAATGGTTAATAAGATTCCCTCTACTTTATCCCTTCCGTATGACAGAAACTAACGAACCTAACGGAACCTAACAAAAACTAACAAACCTAATGGAAAATTTTGAATAGCATGGTGGTGCAGTCGTCCCGCCACCTTGAATTACTCGACTTCGTAGACTGGACAGGAGTTGAATGTCTCAATCAAAGTACCGTTTGCCAATGCTCTCAAACAGGTCAGTCATTCGGAATTTTTAGTAAAAAATTAGGGCTTTCTTATAATCATCATTGATTTTGATTTTAGTTGTTCTTATTACAACTTGGGGTTTTGACTTTTTCATAATCTAATGTTGTGATTGTTCGCTGAACTGAAGTTATTTCTGTTTGGGGTTTCTTATATTTTGATGTGCGTGTGTGTGTGTGGATTTCTATAAACAAGTAAGAGCTACAAACTGAATGTTTGTGTTTGTATTTGTAAAATTATAGGGTTGTGATTATTTGCTGAATTAATGTTTTTTTTTTAATTTTGCAGTTTCTTATATAATTATATTGCTAATGTTTTTGAATTTTTTTAAAGTCAGCTTGTTTTGCGTAGTAGATGTCTAGTTTTGGGTAATTCTACTAGCTACGTTTGAGGATAGTTTTGACATTCCAAAGAAGTGTAAGAGGGCTTTAAAAACACTTCTCTTGATTTATAATTGTAATAGACAAGAATAAGAAAAAATAATAATCTGGTAGCTAGTTGGTACTTGGTAGTGTCAATGGTTATTGTCCGTAACAATGTGATTTGTGAACTATGAATGAGCCTTCGTGCTTACTGCTTATTAAGCCAAAGCATGTGCAAATTTTTGACTTAAAAAACGTAGCTGAACTATATACCCGCAAGCTGCCACAGCTAATGATGTGTATACGGAAGCTTGGATTCAAAAAATCGCCCAAGCAATTTCGGACAGCCCTACGGCTGAACCAACAGTCCCGAAACAGCCTGAAATCAGCCACAAAACTGCTCCAAAAATCCTTCTAAAAACCCTCAATAACAGCCCAAAATCTAACCTTGTTTATAGAATTAATACAAGGAATAATCTGCCAACCCTTCAACAAAAGCCCATGAATTCACTGCCCAATTTCACTCACCAATGAATTCATGGACAAAGACGTGATAATAAGTCTCAATATTCCCCGTTGGACAGCAAGAACAGCGGGAGGCTAACTGAATACCTTTACTATATAAACCCTCATCAAGAGAAAGCTTCCGCAGCCAGAGACGCCACATGAACAAGCTAATCTGACGAGGGAGATGTTTGTGCCATATGAATTGAGTAGAAGATATCAAGGGCTGAGGAAGACGAGCAAGCTGCCATGCAGCAGATAGAGAAAATTTGCCATGTTCCGAGCAAAGGCAATAAGCAGTATCAGGGGAATCAGTGATAGTAATGCCGAGTTTATCAATCAAAGATGAGGATTGATAACCCAGCTCCACACGAGTAGCCGCTGAGATATGAGAGGGGGACTCAAATAGATCCTGGACAGACTGAAAGGAGCTAGAAATAGGATGATTAAGTCTGCCTATCGGCAGCCACTGGTTTTCGTGTATTATGTAAGTAGTTACTATTGGGGGCAAGGCGCCTGTGGCTTTTTGAAGGATCACCCTTACTGATCTAGGAAGGGTCTGCCCTACATCAACGTCCGCATCGTTCGGGACAAACTGGTATGACTTCCATCTTCCTTGGCCCAAGCAGCGGGATTGCTTGAGAAGGGCTTTCAAATGTCTGATTGATGTAGCTCCACGTTTAGATAATTCTTGGACTTTAATTTGATTTTGGCTGGAGGTGGGTTTTGGGATGGGGATGAGGATGGAACTAATTATAGAAGGGTTTTTTTAGTCTGAAATGATTGAGAAAATAATAATTAAAAGTGGTATTAATAAAAGCCTTCAATGGTCACATAACGGACGGAAATGACTTTAGTGACCTTATCCAATCTCCAGATCAAGTAGAGTGATTAAAGTGCGAAAAAATTTGTAGAGTGAGCTTAATGGACTTTCTGTAATAGTACGGTGACCAAATTGAGAATTAAGCAAAAAAATATAATTTCGTTTGACAAATCAAACTTCTTAAGCATCTAGTTTGGTTTGCATCTTCTTGATATTGCTCTATATATATTGCTTTCATTAGAATGAGACAATTTCTTTGGATCAATCAAAGTGGAAAGTGAGACCAATTTTTTAATTTTATTTTTTGGGACAGAGGGAATAGAAAGTAGGACTATTGTTTCAGGATGAGGGTGTAAGAAACTTTTCTTTGCATTTAATACTTTGATAATTATACCATAAATCGATCTTCTTGGTTGATTTTTAGAGTAGAAATTCAAATTGTCCCTAGGGTACCAGTTACAATATATCTTTCATTTTACATCGATGAGTTCACCTGGGGAAAAAAATGTATATAATAACCTTAATACTACAAAACGTTCATTATTCTATCTTCGGATCAGTTAAAGAGCCTACTTCAAAAGGGTGTTAGAATTGTCGGTCCACTTTCAACCACTCCTTCGGCTCCTATAGTGCTTCCGATTCCAAGCCCATCTCCACAAGCATCTATCCTAGTTTCATGCAATATCTAGGAAGTCTCCATTGAGGTACCATCTTCTCATGTACCTCATACTTTATTGTCATAGGATCTTGATAGGCTTGAAAGATTGAGATATTTTCCTATCCCTCACTTCATTTTTTATGTCAATTTGAATCAACGTTCCAATCCCAATTCACTGATCCAAGAAAAGGGTGTGCAGGTCCGATTGTTCTGCTCAAAAAACTTGGAAAGAGCAAATAGAAATAATTCACTCAATCGGTTTCCTGTAACCAATTCTATTTTCTTGAAGCATTTGCCATTATTACACACACCTAATAACTGTATGATCTTGACAAATTTCTTTAGGTTATGTTTCCTTCTTCAAACACTATCCTCGACTCTCTTTTTGGTTATGGCCTCGGCAACATTGGTTATAGGCTTTTAAGAATAATAATTTTGTGCTGTTGAAGGTGATCCATGTACGTCTAGTAATTATCAAAGATGAGGATGCTCTCTAATATTCAATTTGGTCAATAGCAAGACACATTTGGTTGATATTGATATATTCACACTTGATAAACATATGCACTCAATGGTCTACTACGTTATTTGTGTCCGAACCATCTTAAAAACACATAGTCTTCTTCATTAAAAAAAATGGAGTTGGAACGAAATATATACAATTTGTGGTCTGGGTAGGTCTCTTAGCTTTGCTCGGCTGTTTTCTCCATCAATGTGGCAAAGCAGTCTTTCCAATTCAACACTTTCTCTTCACCATTAGTCACCTGTTGTCACAAAAAGTTGAATAGCTAAGTCAGTTCAACTACTACAAAACTTATCGCAGGAATCATCAAAAATATGCACAGAAAATCAAAGCTTTACGACAGCCATGGACATGAAGAGCTTGTAGCACCTAAAAATAGAGTCATAGTTGGTTTTCTAATCATCAAGGTAAATGACTTTATGCCAGTAGAAAGAAGTATCTTTTTTCTTTTTTGGAGTTAGCACATATGAAACTCCTCAATATAGCTATCAGAGTAAGGACACTAACAAGAAGAAGGCTCGATTGATCTGGCAAAGATAAACCTCCTCCCCCTCCCAAAAACCCCAAAAAAGGTAGTCTTGAATGTGTCAGCATTTAGGTTAAAAAAAGTTATCCCCTATATAGGTTTTGCTTTAACCAACCTCAAATATCAATCTTCTTTCTGGTACTGCATCAAGAGCTTCCGTGCATATGAAGGCAGCATCCTCCTTGCTAAGACTTCCCTCCATTGCACAACCCTGTCATCAATCAATTTCAAAGTACAATAAAGAAAGTTCTCATAAACATAATTTACTATTTTAGTCCATTCACCAAAACCACCAGTTAAACCATCTAAGGAATCAGTGAATAAGATCACAAAGAATCATAGAGAGCAAAGAAGTTACTATGAGAAGACATGAAGGTGTATGATACCTCCTTAAAGTTGAAACCTAGCTTTCCTCCAGGATCATTCCTTAACGAGCCAGCTCTGATAATGGTGTATGGGATTCCTGAGGCAATGACCACAGATTCATCTTGCTCTGCCAGTTTTCTGGCATTGCTATTCATGATAGCTTGAACGCCACTGTACCTCTATAAACAGACAACTGCAACCTTGTCAAATCGCCGTATCAAGCAGACATCACCTAAATTGGAATTGCTCAAATTTACATGAGAGGAAGAAGAGTACTTGGGATAATAAAGCCACATGTTGTACCCCTTTCAAGCTCTCAGCATCAGAAAGGAAACCTTCCTGCATAAAAAGATTTTCTTAACTTTCTGGACATAACTAAATTGGATCACATGTCCCGAATATGTGTACGTATTGAGAGAGAGAGAGAGAGAGATCAATCGTATGCATACATTTGGACATATTACTGCACGAACACCTCTTAGTGCTTTCTTTAAAAATGAAGAATCCTTTAAATCCCCAACAATTGGCTTCACCACAGTTATGTTGTAGTCAACACATAGAAGAGGAGATGTATTAAACAAAATAATTACGAAAATAGCCAGTAAAATCTTAGGAATTCCAATCTACCAACCTCAACGTAAGTACCAAAGGATTCCATTGCAGCCCGCTTATCTTTCACAAGTGCTTTTACTCGAGCTCGTTTGACAATTAAGGACAATATTACCATCTGCACAAGTTAGAGGAACAGAAGATAAATTCATTGGTCACAAGACAGAATCATTGATTCTGTTACTCAATGTAAAAATATAATGGGATTCAAAAAAAAATTATTGACCAGGGACAAACCCAAAGTGCATAAACACCTTAACTATTATAGAAAAGAAGAGTTTTCTATTTACATTCCGCAAAGCAGGAAGTATGAGTCCATGGCATCACAAACCTGACCAATCTCGTTATCGCCGTCCATTACCAACACTGCATCCCTAACTTCATCTTCTTCTGTTTCTCAAATGCAGATGCAAATCTTTACACAATAACATGAAGCAACACAAGCAAAAGCATCTATATAATTGCTACAAGAGACAACCTGCCGATCCATCGTCTTTCTTCGAAGTAGATCCATCATTTGAAAGGGGATCAGGACCACTTCTCTGTTTCTCCACACCCTGGTGCTTGCTTGTTCTGCATCTAAATGTAAGGTTCTTTTTCTTTTAAAGTTTCTTAAAGTTTTTCCCTAAAGAAATTTTGAACAAATGTATATGTTGAAAGTCTCTTTTCTTTTTCATGCGCCCCCTCCTTTGGGAATATAGAGTAGGAAGGAGGCTTTATGTTGTCTAGGTTGTTAGAGAAAAGAGGAAGTCCATTGTTGTAATTGCCAGTTTACTTGGGTAAATGACTATGGCGATAACTGGGTGTTTCTTTGAATTTGATTTAACCTAGGTGGTACCTTGTATGCTCCATTCAGTTATTTGTTCTTGATTTACAGCTACACGTTATAAAATCTCTTTTTTGTTTGCTGAAGTAATGTTTTTTGTATTTTGCAATTTCTTATATTGTTAATATTTTTGAAATTTTTTGAAGTCAGCTAGTTCTGGGTAGTTGATGTTTACAGTAGACGACACATTGGGTACTTAATTTGGAGAGGATAACAGTATAGATAATTGGTAGGTTACTAGCTACGTTTGTGGATAGTTTTGACATTCCAAAGAAGTGTAAGAGGGCTTTAAAAACACTTCTCTAGATTTATAATTCTATTAGACAAGAATAAGAATAAACAAAATCTGGTAGCTAGTTGGTAGTGTCAATGGTTATTGTCCGTAACAATGTGATTTGTGAACTATGAATGAGCCTTCGTGCTTATGGCTTATTAAGCCGAAGCATGTGCAAATTTTTGACTTAAAAAACATAGCTGACCCATATACCCACAAGCTGCCACAGCTAATGAAAAGAAAAGGAATATGTCCATGATTGTCATACAGATGCAAAATTCCATTGTCAATATAAAATCTACAACTGAAACGAGTAAAGATAACAGGAACAATTTGCATATGTAAGTAATTAAAGCAAAACTGATCCGCTACTTCAGCTATCAGCTGATAACTCTAGTTGTATTTTTTGTTGAGGTAGGTGTACACACGATGGAATGCGCTTGAAATTTCATGTCAAGACGGTAGATATCTTTCAGAGTATAGTTAAGCAGTTTCAAACTCACCCGTTGGACACTTGGTGATAAATTGTTCCAACTAACACTTATTTGTTGAAAACTGCCCATATGATTGGGATGGATAAAATAAGTGTGTCAGTTTCGGAAGTATGGACTATAACAGGAACCACTGTAGTCATCTTGTAATGAAGGGAAAAAAAGTTTAGCGTTTGACTGGCAGGCTAAGGTAGTGTTTGCTTTGTAGTTGCAAGGTGATCACTTGGTATGATGCTGCAATCCTATGTTGTTGGGCTTGCAGTTGCGCTTCTCTTTTGAAAACCTATGTAGGGGTTGTTGCTATTATAAGTGATCCGGAAGAAGACTAGCCCATATTGGTTTGGAAGGTTCAATTTTGTCAATTTGAATGCATTTCAGTTTTATCGTCAGTCTCAGTAGCTGAAGAACTTTAGGAACAAAGCGTTCACTATTCTATTTTCGGCTTGGCTCCCATAGTGCTTCCAATTCCAAGCCCATTGGGGTACCATCTTCTATCGTTTTACTCGTGTTTCGATTGTCTTGAAAGATTGAAAAATTCATGAACCTACTGTTGCAGATCCAAGAAAAAGAATCAGTTCAACAAGGTCTCTAAACAGAAGCATCAGAACATGGCCTGTGTACTAGTTGACTTTTAGAATGAACATTTCAAGATTATCAAAGGCATGGCATGTGTTCCAGATTTATGCAGATCCATAAAAAGTCAGAAAAATGTTTACCCAAGTCCCTCCTCAACTGTTGAAACATGAGTTTGCCTTGAGGAAAGGTAAGGATTAAAGAAAGGGCTGAGAATGAAGAAAATGATCTTATAGATGATTCTGCAAGCTCTTCAAAACAAGATTTAAACAAAATTTGTTTCGACTTGCAAAACAAACTGGCCCGAGTTTTTACCCTTACGACATCCGACTTATTTCTCTTATTAATACCCTCGTACAGCTAAAAACATATCGAACTTGCGTATCTGACTACTTTCTCGAGCTCGCAGATTTGACAACTTCTTGAGCCGGTATTGGCCATCATTGTTCTTATAATTCAGTTTCTTTTTCTCAAAAGTTACGAACAAAGTAGTTATTAGAAACATATCTGAATTTCAAAGAAACAGAAACATCTTATTAACAAAACAAAACCGAACCCAAATTTACAAATTCTGGAACACAAATTATGTATAAAAACAACATTACAAACAAAAGACTAAAGTAAATCTATGTGATCAAAGCCTTGGCTTTGCAGATTGGACATTCATTCTTCCGAAGCAGCCACTCTGTAAGGGCAAAATAGGCATGACCTATTTTTGTCTTGTTTCACCTTTCTTGGTCAAAATAGGATTTTTGATAAGTTTGGGTTAATTTAGGACTTAGTATATTTTATTAGATTTAGTTTAGTTATTTTTGGTAGCATAATCTTTTTGTAGATTTCAAGTGCACATATTTGGTAACAAAATCTTAGCATAAATCCTAGTCTAACCATGATTCTTGACCACTTTCATATTTGGTAATTAAATCCCATCCTAGTCTAACCATGATTGTTGACCACATTCATATATGGTAACAAAATCCCATTAGTTTGGTAAGTTGTTGATTTTTTCCTTAAAAACTAATCCTTTTCCTTGTAGTAGACGGACTGTTTTTGGGTGTGTGTAGGAGGCGCATACTATATATTCAGGAGCTGGGATTCGGGGTTCTTACAGATCTCCAAAAAGTGAACAAAAACCATAGAGGGTGTGAGCTGATCTGAGGAGTTTCTGCAGCAGTTTTGAAGTGCCGAAGTTCAGCAGTCCGAATGTGTTATCCATTGTTGCAACATCGGCAGTAACGAAGTCTTGGCTTTTTGTGCGTTTTGTTTAAAGGAAGTTGTTTTTGTTTCTTCCCACGTTTTGTTTAATCTATTTATGTGGAGTTTTTGTTCTCCAAGATTCATTATCTTGTTAGAATATTTTTTGTGATTTCACATAGTTTTTTGTAAAACGATTCATCTTTTTTAGTGAAATCTTTTTGGCCATGAGGCTAGATCTAAAAGTATAGACTTGTAGATTGTTTGGTAAATTTTTTGTGATTAATTTCGTGCTTTATTATTAAGTCTTCCGCTGTGTTTGTTATTTTTTCTGTCTATTGTGACTTTTCTATTGTAGCTTTTTCACAAGCTACATTAGGCAGTCTTGAGAATCCTAGCTACTCGCGTTCTTTCACACTCTTTTATGCAGTTTGCATGATAACGATGTCCACACTGAAGAGTCCCAATTGTCTCTTTAACCTTGTAGTCATCTTGGCATACGGCACATATTTCACCACCTTCTTCTTTATCCTTACTAGCAACATCGACGACCCGGCTCGTTTTCAAGTTCTTGAAGATCGTTTCCTTGGATAAACAACGTTGTATTGCTGCATCGGATAGTACACTGGACTGTAAGCGTGTGATTGTTGGGCCACTTGAGGGTACACTGCAGGCGTTAGAGGGGGACCAACGCTGTATTGCTGCATCGGATAGGCCATAGGAATAGCGTATGATTGTTGGGCGACTTGAGGGTACACTGGAGGGGGACCAACGTTGTATTGCTGCATCGGATAGGACATAGGAGTAGCAGCGTATGATTGTTGGGGCAGTTGAGGGTAATAAGGCATGTAAGAAGTCGGTTGCACTTGCACAGGAGGCTGAGTAGCTAGATATCGATTAATGTTGCAGGGGGAAAGATGTGAGTCGTAGTTTATGTAGTCGACTAATTCCAAATAAGCTTCACGAGACATGGAAGAAGGATCGATACTGGCGAGGGTACGACTGATTAGAGCATGACTTACCTCGTCACTCCATCTTATTCTTGGCAACTGAGAATCATTGGTTGCGTCCATGATGTGTCTTGAATTTGAAAATCAACACAGACAGAGAGAGGCGATGAATTGATGAAGATGATTATGGAGAATATGAGGAGAAGGGTATGTTTATATATATAGTCGTTAAATTTGGTTTACCGAATACTAATAGGAAAAGGATTAGTAACTAACGGTTAGAATTATTCTTCCTCTTCTTTCTTGTTTGAGAAGACGGAGGCGTTAAGTGGAAGAGGAAGAGGAAGGTTCGAGGAAGCCGCCGACGCCGACTTTCAGTTTAGTTTTCAAATCAAACAATCATTTAGATTACTAACTAACCGTTAGAAGATAAAAGATTTGGAAATAATTATTAACCGTTGGAAATAATTAATAGATGCTTAAGTCAACAGAAAGAAATTTATCATTAAAAATATTATATATATATATATATATATATATATATATATATATATATATATATATATATATATATATATATATATATATGAAAATTAATTGACTATAGTATAAATGAAGTATATTTTTTATTTAAATAAAATTATGAAAATTAATTGACTATAGTATAAATGAAGTATAAATTTATCATCAAAAGAAACGTTTTTAATCGGTATGTTTCGTTCGTAATGTTGAAAAAATCTATCGATATTTTTTTAGGAGAGTAGGTTTTCTATGAGACCGTCTTACGTCATTCATTCGTAAGATGGAACCTCACTCTCTCACACCTTAGCCAACCAACACACAGTGGGTCGGCTTAGAGAGATCCGTATTACAAAGTAAATTAATTTATAAATAAAGAAATTAATTAATTTATATATACTCCCTCCCTTCCGGATAAAATGCTGACATATATTTTATTTTATAGTTTTCACAAATACACAAATTATCGAATATATCATGGTATTTTCATATTAATCTTAGATTTTGTTTTAGGAGTAAAATTTCATTGTTGGAAAATGTCTCCTTTGGATCTTGTAGACAATGTCAATATGTCATATCTATTTTTACATTTTTATGTTTGTATGAGTATAAATAACTAAGATCTCGTTTGGTGCAGTGTTTTAAAAATGTAATATTTTCAAAATAACAAATAAAAATTAAAAATTAAAAGCCAGTGAAATTGGACATGGGACCCATTCATCGGCCATTCTCACGCCCCAAACCAACGCGAGTGGTGCACGAGCCTGCTTTGGGCGAGCCGTGCATTACAAACGCAGCCTTCCGCCCTTTTCTTCTTTTTCCTTTTCTTTCTTCTTAAATAAGAAGACTTCCCACTCTCTCTCCTCTGTGGCATGATAAGAAGATTTCCTCCATTGGTTCTTCTTTCTTTTCTTAAATAAGAAGTGATTAGAAGACTTGATGGAGATGCTCTTAGACATGCACATACGAGCTTGGTTCACTGTTCAAACCGTTGCACTGGAGAACACAAACCACAAAACTTGAACCGATCATGAACGCGGTTTACCGGTTCCATTCATGTTTAAAAAAAGTTGGAATTGGTGACGGGTGGTTCGAATCGTCAAACCGTGAACCGTATACTGTAAACCGTAAATCAAAAAAAAAAAAATTGATAGGTAAGTATGAAACCAGTAAATCATTATTTCAAATGGACAAAATTCAAAAAGAAACTGACATGATCTAGGTCGTTGATGAGGGCGATCCAACGGTAGCTTCTTCACATGAGAAGTGTAACAGTCATGTGAACGTTTTATGGTCAAAAAGATTTTTAAAAAACATTTTTCTTTTCTTTTTCCTTCATTTATCAACCTATAAATACTCACTCTACGACTCCGTTTGTTTCACATAAAATGATTTCCAAAAAATATTTTCTAAAAAATGATTTATGGAAAATGAAAAGATTTCATTTTCATATGTTTGGTAAGTCTTTTGAAAATATGCCGGAAAACATTTTCGGTGTTTTGCAAACGCATGGAAAATGTTACGAAAAACACTAAATAAATACAAAAAATATAGTTTAATATTAATGCACATATTGTAACTAAGATAGTGTTGAACTTTAAGTAATTTTCCTTTAGTTACCCTCAATTTATCATTAGTGGTGTCAAATTAATAAGGTCCATCATTTTTTCAATCAAATACAAATAAAAAAAATTGATATTTGATATGAAAGAATGTTTTAAAAAAGAAAATGGATAATGTTTGAAACGCCTTAAATAATATAATAGACTCTAATTTTAGGACGTAATGAGTATTTTATAAAATTCTAATTTATAAATAGTGTGCACAAACTCAATTTATATTCCTAAAATATTTTTTGAGTGTAACATTATGTGAGTATGTAAATATGTGTAATTGTGGAAGGGGGCAGATGGGTGCTCAAATATTTGGAAAATAATTTACGAAAAATGAATCTGCAAGTCATTCTCCATTGACTTGGAAAAACTTTTACATTTACTACATTTTTCAAAAGGTACATTGGAAAATGAGGAAAACGTTTTCCAGAAGTTAATTTCCGTGAAACAAACAGAGCCTACCTCTTCAATTTTTTCATACTCTTCATCTCTCCACTCTCAATTCTCAAGTTTCCAATTTTCTAGTGCCAATTTTTTAGTAAGTTTACTTACTAATTTTATTATTTACGTTTTTAAATTTTAATTATATATAATACTCCCTCAATTTTTAAATTATCATCCTCCTTTCCTTTTTCGTTCGTTTTAAAATAATTATTATCTTTCAAAACTTTTTCCTTTTTAGGAAAACACTTTTACCACTTTACTCATACTTTTTTTAGCTACTTTTAGTATGACAACATGGTGAAGGGTATTAAAGGAAAACCACTTATTTCACAAATATTTATAATACAATCAATTACTTTTTCTGAGGACAATAATTTGAAAACTGATGGATTATTTATTAAGTACTAGTATAATATTTATTAAATACGTTTTTAAATATCTATAATATTATTAAGTACTATTATTTTACTTATTAGTTATTAACTTTAATATTTAATAATTACGATTTACTCTTATATTTATTAGTTACTATTATTAATTATACTTACTATTATAAATTACGTGTTTATTTTTCTATACATACTATAAATTATTTTATACTCTCATACTTACTATAATTTTAAGAATGTCAATTAATATTTTGTAAGAAATAAATTAAACAAATATTTACGTTGTTTCATTGCATAATTATGATTATTGATGCGCTTTTGTACATTTACGAAATACACCGCCGGTGAATCAAAATTAAATCATTTAAATTTTAATAATTGAAGTCCAATCTTTCAAATTCATATGACATCAATATCATTTGGGATTCATCATTTATTTTTCCAACCTATCACGATTTCAATAAAGGTTTGTAGTCATTCCAAACTACATGTTTATTACGGTATTTTTAAAAAAAGTTACGTTGAACTTTTTTCTTCATGGTATTTTCTTTGTTCCAAAATAATTATCCAGTTGACATACATATTATGAAAATTAATTGACTATAGTATAAATATTGGCACGTTGTATTTATACTAAAGTCTATGCGCGAGTATCATGAAAATAATGGTAAAATAAGTTAATTTAGAAACTTATCATTAAAAATGAAAGGGATAGGCTATTTTGACTACAAAATTACTTAACCACTATGTTTATCTAAATTTATGTTGTTTGGACAAAAGTACCATTTATTCAATAAATGTCATGAATACAATGCTAACATATATTTTATTTTGTAGTTTTCACGAATACACAAATTAACGAATATATAATGACATTTTCATATTAATCTAAGATTTTGTTTTAGGAATAAATTTTCATGCTTGAAAAATGTCTCCTTCGAATCTTGTAGACAGTGTCATGTCTTTTTTTAAAAAACATTTTTATGTTTGTATGAGTATAAACGATTAATTATGGTTATTCGATGAAATCAAAAAGAAACTAAAGTGTAATGTTCGGTTGATAAACAAATAAAACAATTTCTTGAGAAGTAACTTGACAAACATTTATTAACATTCAAGTGCAGAAAAATAAAATACAAAATGTGTAGGCATATTTTGTAGTGTATATCTTCCTTTATGTAATTCATGGCATGTATTAAAAAAGGGATGATTTTGTCTATATAACCTTAACTTTATAATCATGCGGTGGATAAGTAATTAATGCGGGGAGATTCTCTTTATAATCAAAACAACAACAACACAATTGTTTAGGAATAAAAGGAGTATATATTTTTTTCTTTAATTTGCATCAAAATGAATACTTATGGAAATGTGTCCCATCGGTAAGTTTTGTTGGTAATGTTGAAAAATCGATATTTTTTTCGGGAAGTAATGTCTCTTGTGAGATCGTCTTATGGACCCTAATTCGTAAGATGATATCTCACTCTCTCACAGCTTAGCCCACTAACACACGGTGGGTCGGCTCAGGGAGATCTGCTTACAAAAAAATACGCAAAAAATTGTCTTTCCTAGATTATTGTCTTTTTATGGAGTAATGTTATGTGCACTCAAAACACACTTGGTATGTTTTAGTTGTTTAAGACATTTTTGGGTTCTACAACTTAATAATGTTTTGACTAACCATAACTTGTTAAGTGTGTTTTGACCAAGGTTCTAAAAATCGTTAGGCGGCCGCTAGGCGGCACACTAGCGCCTAGCGCCTAGGGGACTAGTCGGAGCGTTATTGGGGCCTAGAATTAAGGCATAATTACCATTGTTTTTTTTTTTTGATAATTTACATCAAATATCAAACACATTGAATACAAATTTAATTTTTTTTATGTTTGTCATTTTATCAAACACTTGTCTATATTTGTAAAATGAACAAAAATATACAAACCTACCATTAATCTCAATTCTCAACAACCCCAAAGCAATAAACCAGCCAATTTTAGAACTAAAAACAAAAAAATATTACTCTAGTTCGCCCCCCATTACCTCCCTCTCTGCCTCATCATTACCACTCCCCATTCATTCTCCAATTCGGCCCCTCCTTCCTTCTTCGGACACCGCATGCCACAAAATCAAAGCTACAAAAATAAATTAAGATCGGCGAGGTTTGGCGTAGACGTCGACTTGGTCGATTAGGCGGCGACTAAGAAAGTCGCGGTGGTAGAGAGGGGCCTAGCGCCTAGGCGGGGAGTTTTAGAACACTAGTTTTGACCGCCCATTTTGGAGAAAATACAGTCCGATGTGATCTCATGGTTTAGCCCAACTATTCAAGAAACATTTTTGCCCATTGCCACTTTTCTCTTTGGCCCGCAAGAGACAGCCCTCCAGTGGACACATGACCCAATCAATGAATTGGATTTTTTCCAAATTTTAACAATCAAGTGAAACTGTGGAAGGCATTTTGACATTTATGTATGGCTGATAATCGGGCCGATACCATGCGGTGGAATTATAACCGTAAAAATCCATCATTATTATTTAAAATTGCTACAGTGCATTTTTGGAGGAAAATGATGAAAATACCCTTAATAAAGGAAAGACGCACACACAAAGCCATTGTCCCAATTTGTGCGTCAGTAAAAAAATTTGGGCGTCGGTAAAAAAATTGGGTGTCGCTAAAAATTTTGGGGTGTTGGTAAAAAAAATTGGGCTTTGTTCAAAATTTTGGTCGTCGTTCAAAATTGGGCGTTGTCCAAAATTTTTGGGCGTCGCTCAGAAGCCAAAAGGCCAGAGATTGCACAAGAAACCACCAACCAACTATTCCCAATGAAACTTTATTTCTCCCAATGAAACATTTTGGATAACTTTTTGGGTGAATTCAACAATCAATAAAAGCCAGAGAATGCACAAAACCAACAATCAATTTGTGTCTCTCTCTCTCTCTCTCTCTCGTCTTTCGGCAGAGCAAGCTCAACTACCATGGCCTCGTCAAAATTTTTGTTGATGCTAACATCTTCATTCATTCCGTGTCAAAGCCAACACAAAAGGTGAACATGTTCTAATTTTGGAAGCCTATTATTGATTATTATAGAAAAATGCAATCGATGTTGCTACAACTACAATAATGGGCCTCCGCATCGATTTATGTCTAGGATGCCTCCGATGCGACATCGTTGGTTTCGATTCGAGCATCATTGGTTTCGATGCGACATCGTACGTTTCGGTTCAAGTCTCCTTGTTGAACCCCATACTTCCTCTTCTCCCGTCGGAATCTCTATTTGTCTTGCTTGTGAAATTCATCCTATTTTGTAACTTTATTTGGGGGAAACTCCCAATGTAAAGAGTCATAACGTCTTTCAATTTATTTTTATAGTTCGCATGGAAAATAGAGGCAATTATAGGTAGAATGCTTTTTGATGCTAAACTGTCAATGGTTAATCCCGGTGTATTGCTAATTCAACTACTTTCCGTTCCCTTACCTGAAAGTTTCTTGTGCTTTTTACCTCATTGAAGACGACGGTGGGTATTTTAGGAACAATTTTATTAAAATGGACTTTAGCGGTTGAATAAAAAATAAATGAGTGGAGCGGTTACAATTTTACAAAAGGGATCGACCCGCAATTATTCTTTTATGTATATAAAATTAGGTTAGTAAATGTGCAATGCACGACTTTAATAAAAAAATAAATTATAAAAGCTCTTTATAATAAGTGTATTTTCTAAACTTGTCATAACTAATTGAAAATGTTTAATTGAAATACTTTGAACAAAACTAATATATGATGTATATTGAAATTGATTTATGAATAAAAATTGAAATTACTTATAATAGTTAAAAAAATACTAAGTAAACATAAAGTTGCCACATAGATTGTGGAAGAGAAAAAATTGAACCAATAGACAAGCAATCGCATACTAGTCAAGCGTCATAAGCGACAAGGAGAACATTCAATCCCGGACTAAGGCCTTGCCTCTCATGCCAAGGAACATAGACTAAGGCCTTGCCTCTCATGCCAAGGAACATAGAAGGAACATAACGACCATTCACATGAGCAAGCACGACCATCACCATCACAATGAGCCCGACTAAGAGTCATTGCTTGACTCCGAGCGGTCACAATGCTTGTCCGAAATCTAAGCAATCACTTCGCAAATCTAGCAATCACTTCAAATACATAGTACCAGACCAATCTTATAATCTCGCAAATAGCTCCATTTGGCTCCATCGGCCTATAAATATCCCCTTACAACTATCCTAAAAGGAACGCTTACATACACACACTAAAACTCTATCAAATTGTCTTTGAGACTTGACTCTTACTCTCACACCAGAGTGGTTTCGTGAGGCCTTGCCTTGCATTCCTACTACAGTGTTCTTTGCATTTGACAGATTCAACAAAGATACAATCCAACACATAATCCCAGATATCCTACATTCAACGTCCGACGACCGACGACTAATTTTTGCCGCATCAGTTTGGTTCCGTTGCCAAGAAACGAAAACACTTTCCTATTTATTTTTGACTAAGACATTACCTCACATGGCAAAGCACGCTAAGAAAAATGCTACCAGTGGAAACGCTGGAGTCACCGGAGGGGACAACATGGCTAGGAACCAGCCAACACTGTTTGACTAGCTGTGAGTGCCCCAATTCGACACGTGCCCTGTTACTGAAAAACGGGTGGTCTCAAAACTTCGAGCGCGTGGAATACGCTTAGTCTCATTGTGGACTAAAAAATGTGTTTAACAGAGTCACCACCTCTATTTTATGGATTAAACAAAGAAAAACCAAATATACCAGAAAATAAGGGTTCTGAGGCTAATTTACGAGTTGGGAAGGGGTTAGACACACAACTCGCCCTTTCGGTCTCAAAATGGGTTATTAGCTAAACATGTTCTTTTTATATATTTAATCCAAATAATATATATATGTGTGTGTGTGTGTGTGATAGGAAAAGTAAAGGAAAACTTGTAACATCTACATTTTAGATTTGCAATAAAAAGCATATATAAATTAGGCTATAATAACAACTTATTTTATAGCTATTTAATAATAAAAATTATACCAGCATAATGAATTATTTTATATTATATTATGATTATCATATTATTGGACAAAAATAAAAATAACTTTAGTACCTATCTCTTGAAGCGTGAGGGTTTATACCTGGGACAACTTTGCTTAGGCATGCATTAGTCGTGCTTCCCTAAGGAAGTCTTTTTTTTGTTTGTTGTTGTTGTTGTTGAAATTTGGGCAGCGTAACTGCTTATATTTGTTGCTTTTTGCCTTGGAATTTGGGCGGGGTAATTGCTTATATTTGTTGATGTAGTGTCTGAATTCAGGCAGCGTAACTGCTTGTTTTTGCTGAATGTTGTGTCTGAATTTTGGTGGCATAACGGCTATGTTGGTTGTTTTTGGAGCCGGGTTTAGGGCGAGAACCTAATTGGTTAACTAAGTTCCTATTTGGATAGTGGTTATAAGTGTATAGGGAGGGATCACTCTGGCTAAAGGGGAGAAATGATTTATGCAGCTTAACAGTGAGAGAGTGAGAGAGTAAGAGGGAAAATTGTTTGTCCAAATGAAGGAGGGAAAGCCCTCTATTTATAGGCGGAGAGGAGCAAACTTAACCCCGAAGGAAGTCGTAGATATATATTTTGTATTTATGCTTGAAGTGGTTGTACCCTGCACTGAAAGAGTTGTACCATATAAGAAACGACAGAAGGCTTAAAACCAAAATGGGCACCGCCAGAAGCGAATCGGTAGGCGCCCAAAATGGTGGGAGGGGTGCCTATTTTGGTATTGGACAGTGCCCAAAATGGTTTTGCTTTTGGGAATTTTCATTTCCCCCCTGCTATTATCGTTTTTCCTTTCCTTCTTGATTTTTCTTTGACGCTTTGACCCCCCTAAAACTTAATGAAAACTTAATATTTGTTAGTCCATTTATAACTTATAAATTATACTTTTAGGATATTTAAAAATTAGGGGTACGAATTTGAGGTATCTACAGAGCCCCTCAACGACAGAGTTTATGAGTAAACAAGAGTTTATAAGTAAGCGAATGTCGTTGAGTTTTTGAGATATTTTGTGAATCATTCCCAAAATGACCCAGGGTTCGCACCCCTTGTGGGAAGGATTTGCAGGAGAGATCTTTTAAGATGTGGAAAGTCATTTGTGATATGGAAACATCAAAACCATTTGATACGGGAACATTTGAACATTTGATATGGGAACATAAAAGCATTTGAGCACGG
The DNA here is from genome assembly GCA_013146195.2 of Codonopsis lanceolata. Lineage (NCBI taxonomy): Eukaryota > Viridiplantae > Streptophyta > Magnoliopsida > Asterales > Campanulaceae > Codonopsis > Codonopsis lanceolata. The sequence continues at coordinate 80,751,015 of CM028381.1, forward strand.
AAGGCATGCAATCATTTGAGCATGGAAGGCATGCAAGCATTTTAACATGGAAGGCATGCAAACATTTTAACATGGAAGACATGCAAATATCCTAACATGGAAGGCATGCAAACATTTTAACCTGGAAGACATGCAAACATTTTAGCACAGAAGGCATGCAAATATCGCAAATATCTTAACATGGAAGGCATGCAAATATCTTAGCACAGAAGCCATGCAAATATTTTGGCACAGAAAGCATGCAAGCATTTTAACATGAAGTGTACGCAAGCATTGTAGCATGGAAAACATATAATCATTTTGGCATGGAAGGCATGCATTCATTTTAACATGAAAGGCATGCAAGCATTTTAGCATGGAAGGCATGCAAAATAAAGTTTTGTAAACTATGATGGTCGAACCTATTGTGATAGGCGGCTGCCTACGTATCCCTTTCAGAAATCAGACCGAACGTAGTTCATTTTTAAGCGAAACAAGTAATTTTTGCAGGAAGTAAATGCAGGTGATAAAGTATTGATGCAATATTCATTGTGATGGAAATTGTATTCCTAGGGCATTACCTAGCAAAACACGATGATGGGAACTTTCGTGAAGGTCGTATCCCTAGGGCAATTCCTTCCTAATAGAAAAAGATGGTGGAACACTCATAAAGGTCGTATTCCTAGGGAAATTCCTTCCTAATAGAACATAATGGTGGAAACATTCATAAACTTCGTATCCCTAGGGCAATTCCTTCCTAGCAGAACACGATGATGGAACACATTTATGGTACAACATTTATTGATGCAACAATTCATTCTGTGACAATTCATGATGCAACAATTCATGATGTAACAATTCGTGATGTAGCAATTTATGATGTAACAATTTATGATGCAACATACTTTGTGTTGTGATGGAACACATTTATGATGCAATAAATTATGATGTTGTTCACGCTGTGATGACGCATTTATGATGCAACAAATTTTGCAGGAGAATGTAACACGCTTATGATGCAACATTTCATGATGGGGATCATATTTCTAGGGCATTACCTAGCTAAGTATGATGATAAAAATATTTTATATAGGATCATATAAGCATTTTTCATACGCCAACATGCAGATATATGTGTTGTGGCATGGGAGCGTGTAAACATTTTTCATACGCAAGCATGGAGATATTTTGTGCTATGATATGGGAACATGTAAACATTTTTCTTACGCAAGCATGAAGATATTTGTGCTGTGATATGGGAAGATATGAAGAAGGTCATGTAATATGCGCAGATAATTAAGAAGCCACGCTGATGCAGTGACTATGAAGCCTTGTAGCGGAATGTTGTCGATGATCGGGTTGTGCAACCTTTGATGATGATGCTGAGGATTTTAGGAAAGAGGTCTTTGGCAAGATATCCCAGTTGCTGGTAGTGCTTTAGCCGGCCTTGGGGGAGAACTGGCAGAGAGTCGTTTGACATAATTGAATTACAGGGTGCTGGCGATGCTTGGTTCATCAGCTTTGGCAAGTTTTGATGGAGATTGGTGTTGATTGTCCTTGGAGGGTGCCTGCAAAAGATATGCATTTTCTTGGGCCGATGTGGCAGACACTTGGTGATGCAATGCAAAGATGCAAGCTATGATGACATGTATATGAAAAGGAAACATTCTCTTCTTGGATGAGTTGAAAGAACAACAAAGAATGATGTATCATTTATTTACTGTTCTGTGCACAGACAATCTTTTGTTTATGCTAGCGATGTATTGCTGGTTTCTGACAAAAAATAATTGTTGTTTATTTATTATTGCACACTGTACTTGGGAGAGTGATGATTGGTGAGTCGTTGTTTAGGCTTTTGTTTTTTGTTTGGAAAAATTTAGGGTGGCAGTGGTCAGCTCTTCTTCTGTGTATCTTGGAAATATATTTCCTAACCAACCAAACCAGTACCATTGATGCTCGTGCAATTGACCCAATAACGTTGGCTCGAGACCATCGGGTGAACATAGTCTCTAACTTTTTGCAGCAAAATTTATTCAATTGGCAATGCTCACTTTCCATATGGGAAACCTCTTCTACTTCACATGCGGCTAGAAAAAACACCTTGGGTCTTGCCACCTATCTTATGAAAGAACCGATATGACCCTTTTGGTCACAAGTACCTCGGTAACTACCACGGTTTTTTGAGAATGAAAGGTATTGGGTTGAGCATTTGGTGCATGCTACGTCCATTAATATATCTTAGGCATTGGATTACTGGTGGATCCATCGTTCTCATATGTTTACTGGTATTTATGCCCAAGTGACACTTACCGGCTTCTGTAGAGCCAGTTTCTATTTGCCATGCAGGATCCTCCGTCAATTTGGCAGAGAACAAATTGTGTCTAATTAGGATCATCATTTTTATCGAAATGGACATGATCAAGGGTAACATCCTTTGACTAATTCGGGACTTGTGAGCTTTAGGCCATCCCGTGCATGCCACAACCTATTTTTTTCCAGAGAATATCTTCCTTTCTCATGTTTTATCTGACATGATTATTCTTGGTCATAGAAGAGCATTCTCGCATTATAAGGCGTACTCCCCGCTGGATCCTGTCAAGACGCATTGCTAATTGGATGAATGCTTGCTTTATGGAAATAGGCGAAGATCTCGAGAGTTCTGGTTTGGTAATCGCCGACTCTACGATAAGAGTTTCAGTATGTATATGGTCTTGGAGCTCAGGAGGCACGTGGAGTTGATGAAGCAAGGCCCAGTAATGCTCCCCCAAGACTGAGTAATGTAGGTCGACATAGCAATGCCAAGCGGAGTGATGTCGCCGGTCTAATTAACACTGCCACAAGAAGTAATGCAAGGCGTGGTGTGTTGCCGGTCCGAGTAGTACTGTTGTGCTTGATAATGGAGGTGCTGATGATCAAGAGGAGAGTTTAGAGGGTTCTCATCCTGATGATATTGGGGCATCTACTGCACCTCGTAGGAGTGCATGGGCCCGACTAGGACGTCACATGTATTGAAGAGAAAGTTTGGAAGTGGGGGAGGGTTAATGACCCTTCCCAAGGTTTTGGTGTTCAACTGGCACCTTGGGGTCGTTAATGACTACCTCAATGTCCTTGATGCGTATTCCTTGGTTGCACTTGTGGACCTTCGAAATTATATTTTATTGTTTTAATATGTATTGGCTCCATGGTGGGTTTTCCTTGCTGGTCAAGAATGATTGTAACACTTTGTTGTAATATAATGGAATATCGAACTTTTGTACATATGAGACCGCTTCCGAAGGCTGCCTACGTTCCTCAGTTTGAGGTTCAGGTCAACGTAGTTTTGTCTTAGATGGCAAATTTTTTTGCTAATGTTTATGTCAAAAACTGTTATGCTTCCATGCCATAGACTAGGGAATATGGCGTAGCCCCTATAGGTGTGCAAATTGATATGCGGTAGCCCCAGAGTGCTAATGGAAAATTGGTCAGCTGGCTGACATAGTTTGATGTTTTGATAGAGATCACAAGTTATGAGGAAAGAACTGAAAGTCAATTTATATAAACAAGTAAACAACTTATGCATAATTAACTAGCTGACGCTTAAGTAGATTAAGACTGCTTAAGTGTTAGACCAGTTTGTAGGAGCTGATGAGTAAAACAAAGCAATTGAAGTGGTTCACAGTATAAACTGTTACGTCAACTACCAAGTTGGTCAAACTTGGATTTTTGAAGTGAACTAATATTATTAATAATATAGATGATCACTAATGGATCAGTGTACAACAAAGACCGGTGTTTATGGAGGATGATTGAAAAACAATCACACTCGTGGGATAATCAAAAGATTTCTTGAAAAATATGAAAGAAGTAAAGAATGTCTAAACAATGATTGTCAAAACAATGTATTAGAAAAGAATAGAAATCAAGGACTATCTAGCTAATGTTTTGCCGAGGCACTTTAAGAAGGAGTTTTGCTTGAGAGAGTATGAATGCTTCACTTGTCTCCAAACTGTTGCTTCCAAGGTCTTTATATAGAGTAACTTGTGATTCAATCCATTGGAGCCAAGTTTTTGAAATTGAAATCCAATCCAATCCAACCTGATGAGTGAATACTTTTGCAAGATCATAGGGATTTGTTCGTAGGATATAAGACATGAGATATTTTTCCTAGCACAAACAAGGAAGATATTAGAAATATCGTGTTTGAACAGACGATATCTTACCTGCTAAAGGTTTCATCAGATAGATTAAGACTTGTTACAAAGTCTAAGTTAAAACAAATTTTGGATAAGTAATAAACTATTTGATTTTAACTTAATAATTTTAAGTAAATCTAAGGTATATAAGTTTCTACAGGTCTCATGGTTCATTCATTTGGTTCGGTGATCTCGTGATTCAATGATCTCGTGATTTAATCTCATGGAAAAAATTGTAGCATGAAAACTTTGGCCTTTAATTTATATAATCTTATCCAATATGAAGAAATATATAAATATACTAATTAATTATAATCAATGGTCAAATCTAATTACAATTCGTTTATTAGATTTGTACAATATGGTTTGATTCGGCTGATTTCATTGGATGATTGTAAAGCTTAACAAATTTCTTATGTTTTAAAAGAATATAGTAAAAACAAAAAAAATTGTAATGATTATTTGATTCATATTAAGGAATTAATATACACAAAAGCAAATTGACTCTACTTATTTAATTTTGTTAATTTTTTCTTGAATATATATAAGTTAAAAGTTGCAAAAGAAGTTGATATTTTGTTTTACATATATATTCTGAAAAGATTCTGAAAAGGATATTCTGAAAAGATGCTTTTCAGCGCAACAAAATTTAGTGTCGGGAATTCGAAAATAGCGACGCCATTCCATCTCTAAATAATTTTTTCTTCGCTTCGCCGATAAATAAATTTTTCATCACTTCAGTCAAAAAATAAATTTTTCGTTGCTTCCGTTAATATTTACGCAATTTCTATTAGTGAAAGTATGCATTATATAAATTTTGTTATCTATTTTAAGTTGTTTAATTATTTAGTATGCATAATCTACTAACACAAAACCAATTCTAGGATTGTTGGAGGACTTTTTTTCTTCTTCTTCATTGTTTATGTTTATAGGAGAATTTAGAATTTGCAAAAAAACAAATTTGACTATGTGAGAATAAACAGTAAGCATCCGTGTTTTATTTATGATATTTTATTTAAAAAAATTTCTTTTTAATATTTGATATTAATTACCAATTAAAATCTCATTTGTCTTATTTTTAATGCTAGTCAAGTAATTAAAGAAAAATAATTTAAACTACAAAATCGAACCACACAAGATGACAGTTCGTTTCCAATGGTGACTTTGACTAAACGTCGGCATCTAGCATATGCCCTTAATTATTCCTACTTCAAGTTATTTCGTTAATTAATTTTTTTAGATTATAATTTGTATGTTTGTATAATGTGAAGTTTGACGGACCGGACCGGACCAAAGTTGAATGTCTCAAACTGGTCAGTCATTCTGAATTTTTAGTAAAAAATTAAGGCTTTCTTATAATAATTGTTGACGATCATTGATTTTAATTTTAAATGTTCTTATTACAACTTGGGGTTTTGATCTCATTTATAATAGCCGATTAAGAATGAGAAACAAGATAACGGTTGGTTGTAAGGTTAGGTTAGGCATATGAAAGATGTGTGCAATTAACAATAGTCAAAAACAGATACTCACTTCGACTTAATTAAAAAGATAGACTTTAACCTATTACACATATTAAAATAATAATAATATTGGATTGCCACTAACATCCTAAAATATATCATATTGTCACTATTTCAATTGTTGTTTTCTTTCCTTTTTGACTTCCAATCCGGATTTGTTAGCCTTAAACCTAATCTAATAACTTAGTTAACTTATATTTAGACCTAATTAAGTTAGGTTAAAAGGTAGGTTGAATTGGTTAGAGTTAAAGAGAGTTTAATTAGCTTCAGTCTCAAATTAGCATCAACCAATTGAGTTTTGACACTCATTTGAGTGAGGGCTGGTTTGAGGCCACCTCCTACTTATCGTCCAACAATTTTATACTCATGTTTGAGTCCTCCTCTTCCCCTCCTCAGTTCCAAAATATGAGTTGAGAGAGAGAGAGAGAGCACGCACACAAAAGAAAGGGTTTTTGAGTGGAATTGCTAGGGTTTTGTGACCTAAACTTCATCCTTCGTTATTATCTCTTTTACGAAAGTTGTTGAGTTCGTCGAGAGGATCATATTGAGCAAATAATCTTTGGATTTTATCGGTGGAAAATTATCTTCAATAGGTAAGGGAGCTACTTGCTTATATTTGTTTATGGTTTCATGATATAATTAGCAAATTGAAGATGTTGTATTGACAAGTATGTTATAAATCCTACTCAATTGTTATGCTAGAGGTTTGTGTAAGTTGCTTGCTTGTTTATGAGCATAAGAAAGTTGAATTGGTGTTTTTTTTAATGCACAACAAGTTGTTTGTATGAAGCAAGCCTAACTATTAACAATGATGGACTTCTATGTGTGAAGATGAATACCTAAATCTTTCCAACGTGCTGGTCATTTGAATTAGTTGATTACAACTAGTTAGTGGTAACAATAAGTTTACTTTATAACTCATTGATTCCTTAAATGTAAACTTCAATTGTCATGTAATAGTTTAGTGAAGAACAATGTGATTTAAACACCAAGAGGTGTTATATGAACAACATGTCCACGAGAACAATCACTTGTAGGGAGTTTAGGGCTACCCTAACTTGTCATGGGGCGGAGAGTAGTGCGAGGTAGCTGTGGAGCCCTATACGGACCTAGTCCCTCTATTACGGCCATAGCAAAGGTTAATAAACTTTACCCCCATGGATGGTATTGTAGTCTTCACGACATGTCCAGGGTTGTAGGGACCTAGCCTCGTGATTGACTTATTCCCGGGATATATGTGTAGTTGATTGCTCAAGCTCAATAATAATCAAGTGGTGTTTGGTTGGAATCGGTTAGTCGAAGACAAACAGTCTTCTTTTGGTTGCATAGTTAGATGTGGATCTTGTAAACTTTTGATGGTCTCAACTAGAGACTCGTTATATATTCAGCTGTGATTTCTTGTCGTATTGGTCTTTGTTAATTATCCTAATAGTTGGTGATTAGTGTCTAATAACACGTGTTCATGTCCTAAATTGAGTCCTATGTTGGGATAAAGTTGGGGACATGATATTAAGATTCATTTATAAACTTTTTAATTGAATTGATGAAAATAGAATATGATTTTAATGGCTTCATTAACACTTATATTATTTCGTTCCTCTTAAGTAATAAAAATAATATTCTTTTTCATTCTAGCCATTTTTTAAATCTTATACTACTTCGGGCCTTGCAAGAGCTAGGTCATAGGTTGGTTCCTAGTAAGGACATGTCTATTGCTTTTATGATTCTACCTAGCTTAGACACAAGGATTGGGCCTCTGAGCCTGGGGATAAGGGGAAAAGATTGGAATAATTGAGGGTCGGTTCTCTTTCTCAAGTTTATAACCCCTTTAGTCGTGTTTTTTTTTTCAACTGAAAAAGTCATTTTTAGGGACGAAATGACTACGATACCCTTAATGAACCGAATGCGAGCTACGGAGGTCACTTATTCAGTGCATAGCACTGCATCAACTTTTTTGCACCGCGATACTTCAATTTAATTGTATTAATTTTGTACCATGATGCATCAATTTAAATCTCTAATCCATTTTTTGCACTGTGATGAGTCAATATTTGCACCACGATACATAAATTTTAATTAATTAATCCAATTTTGCATCACGAAACAAAATCATGATGAACAAAACCATGTCTTCTACCTGCTTTTTCTTCCATCTCCTCCGTGTAAGCCTTCCTTTTCATTCTCCTCCTCCCCCTTCGTCCTTACTGAAAAATCCTTCAACCTAGCACAGATCCATCATCTATATTATTATCCCCATTTTGTTGCACAACAATGATGATTTTCGAACCCAAAGTATTGGTTGGAGCTGTTAAAAGAGATGATGACATTTTATGAATAAATATAAATATTTCAATAATGGACTTTAACGATTAAAAAAAAAGCTAAACTGGAGGGGTTATAAACTTGGTAAAAGGTATCGGCCATAGTATCACCTGAATTTTTTTGTCATTCTTCAACTAGAAAAATTACATTAAGATTTCACAAGTGCTAAACGTAGCACATCTAATATGTCAAACGTAACACGATTTAATGAAATTTACTTAAAATGCCCCTTAGTTAATATTTTTTTTAAAGAGCAAATAACCCAAATCGTCCCTCTACTTTATCCCTTTTTCTAAATTCGTCCCAAATTCCTAAAAATCATCTATTTACTAAAGCTTGTGACGCAATTGATCCTTCCATCCAAATTTGTTAGTTTTTTTTCCGTTAAGTCACCACACATATGTCTCAAATGATATTCAATAGAGATATAATCACCAATTCACATTATAAAGTTCAGGGACCATTTACGTAATTAATAAATTTGTAATTAAACTTGACATTATGAGCCTTCATGATCACAGATGAATTTGCTTACTATTCAGTTTGACTTCTAAAGATTCTCAAATCATCAATGGTTAAAAGCCCCTCCTTAATAAGATTCCCTCTACTTTATCCCTTCCGTATGACAGAAACTAACGAACCTAACGGAACCTAACAAAAACTAACAAACCTAATGGAAAATTTTGAATAGCATGGTGGTGCAGTCGTCCCGCCACCTTGAATTACTCGACTTCGTAGACTGGACAGGAGTTGAATGTCTCAATCAAAGTACCGTTTGCCAATGCTCTCAAACAGGTCAGTCATTCGGAATTTTTAGTAAAAAATTAGGGCTTTCTTATAATCATCATTGATTTTGATTTTAGTTGTTCTTATTACAACTTGGGGTTTTGACTTTTTCATAATCTAATGTTGTGATTGTTCGCTGAACTGAAGTTATTTCTGTTTGGGGTTTCTTATATTTTGATGTGCGTGTGTGTGTGTGATTTCTATAAACAAGTAAGAGCTACAAACTGAATGTTTGTGTTTGTATTTGTAAAATTATAGGGTTGTGATTATTTGCTGAATTAATGTTTTTTTTTTAAATTTTGCAGTTTCTTATATAATTATATTGCTAATGTTTTTGAATTTTTTTAAAGTCAGCTTGTTTTGCGTAGTAGATGTCTAGTTTTGGGTAATTCTACTAGCTACGTTTGAGGATAGTTTTGACATTCCAAAGAAGTGTAAGAGGGCTTTAAAAACACTTCTCTTGATTTATAATTGTAATAGACAAGAATAAGAAAAAATAATAATCTGGTAGCTAGTTGGTACTTGGTAGTGTCAATGGTTATTGTCCGTAACAATGTGATTTGTGAACTATGAATGAGCCTTCGTGCTTACTGCTTATTAAGCCAAAGCATGTGCAAATTTTTGACTTAAAAAACGTAGCTGAACTATATACCCGCAAGCTGCCACAGCTAATGATGTGCATACGGAAGCTTGGATTCAAAAAATCGCCCAAGCAATTTCGGACAGCCCTACGGCTGAACCAACAGTCCCGAAACAGCCTGAAATCAGCCACAAAACTGCTCCAAAAATCCTTCTAAAAACCCTCAATAACAGCCCAAAATCTAACCTTGTTTATAGAATTAATACAAGGAATAATCTGCCAACCCTTCAACAAAAGCCCATGAATTCACTGCCCAATTTCACTCACCAATGAATTCATGGACAAAGACGTGATAATAAGTCTCAATATTCCCCGTTGGACAGCAAGAACAGCGGGAGGCTAACTGAATACCTTTACTACATAAACCCTCATCAAGAGAAAGCTTCCGCAGCCAGAGACGCCACATGAACAAGCTAATCTGACAAGGGAGATGTTTGTGCCATATGAATTTAGTAGAAGATATCAAGGGCTGAGGAAGACGAGCAAGCTGCCACGCAGCAGATAGAGAAAATTTGCCATGTTCCGAGCAAAGGCAATAAGCAGTATCAGGGGAATCAGTGATAGTAATGCCGAGTTTATCAATCAAAGATGAGGATTGATAACCCAGCTCCACACGAGTAGCCGCTGAGATATGAGAGGGGGACTCAAATAGATCCTGGACAGACTGAAAGGAGCTAGAAATAGGATGATTAAGTCTGCCTATCGGCAGCCACTGGTTTTCGTGTATTATGTAAGTAGTTACTATTGGGGGCAAGGCGCCTGTGGCTTTTTGAAGGATCACCCTTACTGATCTAGGAAGGGTCTGCCCTACATCAACGTCCGCATCGTTCGGGACAAACTGGTATGACTTCCATCTTCCTTGGCCCAAGCAGCGGGATTGCTTGAGAAGGGCTTTCAAATGTCTGATTGATGTAGCTCCACATTTACTGAATTCTTGGACTTTAATTTGATTTTGGCTGGAGGAGGGTTTTGGGATGGGGATGAGGATGGAACTAATTATAGAAGGGTTTTTTAGTCTGAAATGATTGAGAAAATAATAATTAAAAGTGGTATTAATAAAAGCCTTCAATGGTCACATGCACAACATGTGCCGAAGGTAAGGGGCATTTTGATCCTTTTGAAGATTTCTGTCCAACATAACGGATGGAAATGACTTTAGTGACCTTATCCAATCTCCAGATCAAGTAGAGTGATTAAAGTGCGAAAAAATTTGTAGAGTGAGCTTAATGGACTTTCTGTAATAGTACGGTGACCAAATTGAGAATTAAGCAAAAAAATATAATTTCGTTTGACAAATCAAACTTCTTAAACATCTAGTTTGGTTTGCATCTTCTTGATATTGCTCTATATATATTGCTTTCATTAGAATGAGACAATTTCTTTGGATCAATCAAAGTGGAAAGTGAGACCAATTTTTTATTATTTTTTTGGGACAGAGGGAATAGAAAGTAGGACTATTGTTTCAGGATGAGGGTGTAAGAAACTTTTCTTTGCATTTAATACTTTGATAATTATACCATAAATCGATCTTCTTGGTTGATTTTTAGAGTAGAAATTCAAATTGTCCCTAGGGTACCAGTTACAATATATCTTTCATTTTACATCGATGAGTTCACCCGGGGAAAAAATGTATATAATAACCTTAATACTACAAAACGTTCATTATTCTATCTTCGGATCAGTTAAAGAGCCTACTTCAAAAGGGTTAGAATTGTCGGTCCACTTTCAACCACTCCTTCGGCTCCTATAGTGCTTCCGATTCCAAGCCCATCTCCACAAACATCTATCCTAGTTTCATGCAATATCTAGGAAGTCTCCATTGAGGTACCATCTTCTCATGTACCTCATACTTTATTGTCATAGGATCTTGATAGGCTTGAAAGATTGAGATATTTTTCTATCCCTCAATTCAATTTTATGTCAATTTTGAATCAACGTTCCAATCCCAATTCACTGATCCAAGAAAAGGGTGTGCAGGTCCGATTGTTCTGCTCAAAAAACTTGGAAAGAGCAAATAGAAATAATTCACTCAATCGGTTTCCTGTAACCAATTCTATTTTCTTGAAGCATTTGCCATTATTACACACACCTAATAACTGTATGATCTTGACAAATTTCTTTAGGTTATGTTTCCTTCTTCAAACACTATCCTCGACTCTCTTTTTGGTTATGGCCTCGGCAACATTGGTTATAGGCTTTTAAGAATAATAATTTTGTGCTGTTGAAGGTGATCCATGTAAGTCTAGTAATTATCAAAGATGAGGATGCTCTTTAATATTCAATTTGGTCAATAGCAAGACACATTTGGTTGATATTGATATATTCACACTTGATAAACATATGCACTCAATGGTCTACTACGTTATTTGTGTCCGAACCATCTTAAAAACACATAGTCTTCTTCATTAAAAAAAATGGAGTTGGAACGAAATATATACAATTTGTGGTCTGGGTAGGTCTCTTAGCTTTGCTCGGCTGTTTTCTCCATCAATGTGGCAAAGCAGTCTTTCCAATTCAACACTTTCTCTTCACCATTAGTCACCTGTTGTCACAAAAAGTTGAATAGCTAAGTCAGTTCAACTACTACAAAACTTATCGCAGGAATCATCAAAAATATGCACAGAAAATCAAAGCTTTACGACAGCCATGGACATGAAGAGCTTGTAGCACCTAAAAATAGAGTCATAGTTGGTTTTCTAATCATCAAGGTAAATGACTTTATGCCAGTAGAAAGAAGTATCTTTTTTCTTTTTTGGAGTTAGCACATATGAAACTCCTCAAGATAGCTATCAGAGTAAGGACACTAACAAGAAGAAGGCTCGATTGATCTGGCAAAGATAAACCTCCTCTCCCTCCCAAAAACCCAAAAAAAGGTAGTCTTGAATGTGTCAGCATTTAGGTTAAAAAAAGTTATCCCCTATATAGGTTTTGCTTTAACCAACCTCAAATATCAATCTTCTTTCTGGTACTGCATCAAGAGCTTCCGTGCATATGAAGGCAGCATCCTCCTTGCTAAGACTTCCCTCCATTGCACAACCCTGTCATCAATCAATTTCAAAGTACAATAAAGAAAGTTCTCATAAACATAATTTACTATTTTAGTCCATTCACCAAAACCACCAGTTAAACCATCTAAGGAATCAGTGAATAAGATCACAAAGAATCATAGAGAGCAAAGAAGTTACTATGAGAAGACATGAAGGTGTATGATACCTCCTTAAAGTTGAAGCCTAGTTTTCCTCCAGGATCATTCCTTAACGAGCCAGCTCTGATAATGGTGTATGGGATTCCTGAGGCAATGACCACAGATTCATCTTGCTCTGCCAGTTTTCTGGCATTGCTATTCATGATAGCTTGAACGCCACTGTACCTCTATAAACAGACAACTGCAACCTTGTCAAATCGCCGTATCAAGCAGACATCACCTAAATTGGAATTGCTCAAATTTACATGAGAGGAAGAAGAGTACTTGGGATAATAAAGCCACATGTTGTACCCCTTTCAAGCTCTCAGCATCAGAAAGGAAACCTTCCTGCATAAAAAGATTTTCTTAACTTTCTGGACATAACTAAATTGGATCACATGTCCCGAATATGTGTACGTATTGAGAGAGAGAGAGAGAGATCAATCGTATGCATACATTTGGACATATTACTGCACGAACACCTCTTAGTGCTTTCTTTAAAAATGAAGAATCCTTTAAATCCCCAACAATTGGCTTCACCACAGTTATGTTGTAGTCAACACATAGAAGAGGAGATGTATTAAACAAAATAATTACGAAAATAGCCAGTAAAATCTTAGGAATTCCAATCTACCAACCTCAACGTAAGTACCAAAGGATTCCATTGCAGCCCGCTTATCTTTCACAAGTGCTTTTACTCGAGCTCGTTTGACAATTAAGGACAATATTACCATCTGCACAAGTTAGAGGAACAGAAGATAAATTCATTGGTCACAAGACAGAATCATTGATTCTGTTACTCAATGTAAAAATATAATGGGATTCAAAAAAAAATTATTGACCAGGGACAAACCCAAAGTGCATAAACACCTTAACTATTATAGAAAAGAAGAGTTTTCTATTTACATTCCGCAAAGCAGGAAGTATGAGTCCATGGCATCACAAACCTGACCAATCTCGTTATCGCCGTCCATTACCAACACTGCATCCCTAACTTCATCTTCTTCTGTTTCTCAAATGCAGATGCAAATCTTTACACAATAACATGAAGCAACACAAGCAAAAGCATCTATACAATTGCTACAAGAGACAACCTGCCGATCCATCGTCTTTCTTCGAAGTAGATCCATCATTTGAAAGGGGATCAGGACCACTTCTCTGTTTCTCCACACCCTGGTGCTTGCTTGTTCTGCATCTAAATGTAAGGTTCTTTTTCTTTTAAAGTTTCTTAAAGTTTTTCCCTAAAGAAATTTTGAACAAATGTATATGTTGAAAGTCTCTTTTCTTTTTTCATGCGCCCCCCCTCCTTTGGGAATATAGAGTAGGAAGGAGGCTTTATGTTGTCTAGGTTGTTAGAGAAAAGAGGAAGTCCATTGTTGTAATTGCCAGTTTACTTGGGTAAATGACTATGGCGATAACTGGGTGTTTCTTTGAATTTGATTTAACCTAGGTGGTACCTTGTATGCTCCATTCAGTTATTTGTTCTTGATTTACAGCTACACGTTATAAAATCTCTTTTTTGTTTGCTGAAGTAATGTTTTTTGTATTTTGCAATTTCTTATGTTGTTAATATTTTTGAAATTTTTTGAAGTCAGCTAGTTCTGGGTAGTTGATGTTTACAGTAGACGACACATTGGGTACTTAATTTGGAGAGGATAACAGTATAGATAATTGGTAGGTTACTAGCTACGTTTGTGGATAGTTTTGACATTCCAAAGAAGTGTAAGAGGGCTTTAAAAACACTTCTCTAGATTTATAATTCTATTAGACAAGAATAAGAATAAACAAAATCTGGTAGCTAGTTGGTAATGTCAATGGTTATTGTCCGTAACAATGTGATTTGTGAACTATGAATGAGCCTTCGTGCTTATGGCTTATTAAGCCGAAGCATGTGCAAATTTTTGACTTAAAAAACATAGCTGACCCATATACCCACAAGCTGCCACAGCTAATGAAAAGAAAAGGAATATGTCCATGATTGTCATACAGATGCAAAATTCCATTGTCAATATAAAATCTACAACTGAAACGAGTAAAGATAACAGGAACAATTTGCATATGTAAGTAATTAAAGCAAAACTGATCTGCTACTTCAGCTATCAGCTGATAACTCTAGTTGTATTTTTTGTTGAGGTAGGTGTACACACGATGGAATGCGCTTGAAATTTCATGTCAAGACGGTAGATATCTTTCAGAGTATAGTTAAGCAGTTTCAAACTCACCCGTTGGACACTTGGTGATAAATTGTTCCAACTAACACTTATTTGTTGAAAACTGCCCATATGATTGGGATGGATAAAATAAGTGTGTCAGTTTCGGAAGTATGGACTATAACAGGAACCACTGTAGTCATCTTGTAATGAAGGGAAAAAAAGTTTAGCGTTTGACTGGCAGGCTAAGGTAGTGTTTGCTTTGTAGTTGCAAGGTGATCACTTGGTATGATGCTGTAATCCTATGTTGTTGGGCTTGCAGTTGCGCTTCTCTTTTGAAAACCTATGTAGGGGTTGTTGCTATTATAAGTGATCCGGAAGAAGACTAGCCCATATTGGTTTGGAAGGTTCAATTTTGTCAATTTGAATGCATTTCAGTTTTATCGTCAGTCTCAGTAGCTGAAGAACTTTAGGAACAAAGCGTTCACTATTCTATTTTCGGCTTGGCTCCCATAGTGCTTCCAATTCCAAGCCCATTGGGGTACCATCTTCTATCGTTTTACTCGTGTTTCGATTGTCTTGAAAGATTGAAAAATTCATGAACCTACTGTTGCAGATCCAAGAAAAAGAATCTGTTCAACAAGGTCTCTAAACAGAAGCATCAGAACATGGCCTGTGTACTAGTTGACTTTTAGTTTTAGAAAGGGCTGAGAATGAAGAAAATGATCTTATAGATGATTCTGCAAGCTCTTCGAAACAAGATTTAAACAAAATTTGTTTCGACTTGCAAAACAAACTGGCCCGAGTTTTTACCCTTACGACATCCGACTTATTTCTCTTATTAATACCCTCGTACAGCTAAAAACATATCGAACTTGCGTATCTGACTACTTTCTCGAGCTCGCAGATTTGACAACTCCTTGAGCCGGTATTGGCCATCATTGTTCTTATAATTCAGCTTCTTTTTCTCAAAAGTTACGAACAAAGTAGTTATTAGAAACATATCTGAATTTCAAAGAAACAGAAACATCTTATTAACAAAACAAAACCGAACCCAAATTTACAAATTCTGGAACTCAAATTATGTATAAAAACAACATTACAAACAAAAGACTAAAGTAAATCTATGTGATCAAAGCCTTGGCTTTGCAGATTGGACATTCATTCTTCCGAAGCAGCCACTCTTTTATGCAGTTTGCATGATAACGATGTCCACACTGAAGAGTCCCAATTGTCTCTTTAACCTTGTACTCATCTTGGCATACGGCACATATTTCACCACCTTCTTCTTTATCCTTACTAGCAACATCGACGACCCGGCTCGTTTTCAAATTCTTGAAGATCGTTTCCTTGGATAAACCCACATTAACTCGGCCCATTCGTTCTTGTAGATCAAGCAAATCTTGGTAGTCATCGGTGCTTTCAGCAGCCTCGAAGATTATGGCTACTCCATCAACAAATCTAACCCGATCATCATATGCCGACCCTAGAGGGGGATGAACAACGTTGTATTGCTGCATCGGATAGTACACTGGACTGTAAGCGTGTGATTGTTGGGCCACTTGAGGGTACGCTGCAGGCGTTAGAGGGGGACCAACGTTGTATTGCTGCATCGGATACGACATAGGAATAGCGTATGATTGTTGGGCGACTTGAGGGTACACTGGAGGGGGACCAACGTTGTATTGCTGCATCGGATAAGACATAGGAGTCGCAGCGTATGATTGTTGGGGCAGTTGAGGGTAATAGGGCATGTAAGAAGTCGGTTGCACTTGCACAGGAGGCTGAGTAGCTAGATATCGATTAATGTTGCAGGGGGAAAGATGTGAGTCATAGTTGATGTAGTCGACTAATTCCAAATAAGCTTCACGAGACATGGAAGAGCGATCGATACTGGCGAGGGTACGACTGATGAGAGCATGACTTACCTCGTCACTCCATCTTATTCTTGGCAACTGAGAATCATTGGTTGCGTCCATGATGTGTCTTGAATTTGAAAATCAACACAGACAGAGAGAGGCGATGAATTGATGAAGATGATTATGGAGAACTGAAGAAGATGATTATGGAGAATATGAGGAGAAGGGTATGTTTATATATATAGTCGTTAAATTTGGCTTACCGAATACTAATAGGAAAAGGATTATTAGGAAGGTTCAAGGAAGCCGCCGACGCCGACTTTCAGTTTTGTTTTCAAATCAAACAATCAATTAGTTTATTGTACACTGTTCCGAGCGGAGTGTTTTAAAAATTAACCGTTGGAAGTTAGAAGATAAAAGATTTGGAAATAATTATTAACCGTTGGAAATAATTAATAGATGCTTAAGTCAACGGAAAGAAATTTATCATTAAAAATACTTAATGATTTGTTGTAATAATAATTGTGATGTTGGATTTGATATATATATATATATATATATATATATATATATATATATATATATATATATATATATATATATATAATGAAAATTAATTAACTATAGTATAAATGAAGTATATTTTTTCTTTAATTTGCATCAAAAGAAACGTTTTTTATCGGTATGTTTCGTTCGTAATGTTGAAAAAATCTATCGATATTTTTTTAGGAGAGCAGGTTTTCTATGAGACCAGACCGTCTTATGTCATTCATTCGTAAGATGAAACATCACTCTCTCACACCTTAGCCAACCAACACACAGTGGGTCGGCTTAGAGAGATCCGTCTTACAAAGTAAATTAATTTATAAATAAAGAAATTAATTAATTTATATATACTCCCTCCGTCCCGGATAAAATGCTGACATATATTTTATTTTGCAGTTTTCACGAATACACAAATTAACGAATATATTATGGTATTTTCATATTAATCTTAGATTTTGTTTTAGGAGTAAAATTTCATTCTTGGAAAATGTCTCCTTTGGATCTTGTAGACAATGTCATATCTATTTTTACATTTTTATGTTTGTATGAGTATAAACAACTAAGATCTCGTTTGGTGCAGCGTTTTAAAAATACAATATTTTCAAAATAACAAATAAAAATTAAAAATTAAAAGTCAGTGAAATCGGACATGGGAACCATTCATCGACCATTCTCACGCCCCAAACCAACTCGAGTGGTGCACGAGCCTGCTTTGGGTGAGCCGTGCACCACAAAAGCAACCTTCCGCCCTTTTCTTCTTTTTCCTTTTCTTTCTTCTTAAATAAGAAGACTTCCCACTCTCTCTCCTCCGTGGCATGATAAGAAGATTTCCACCATTGTTTCTTCTTTCTTTTCTTAAATAAGAAGTGATTAGAAGACCTGATGGAGATGCTCTTAGACATGCACATACGAGCCTGGTTCATCGTTCAAACCGTTGTACTGGAGAACACAAACCACAAAACTTGAACCGGTCATGAACGCGGTTTACCGGTTCCGTTCATGTTTTAAAAAAAAGAAGTTGGAATTGGTGACGGGTGGTTCTGAATCGTCAAACCGTGAATCGTATACTGTAAACCGTAAATCAAAAAAATTGATAGGTAAGTGTGAAACCGTAAATCATTATTTCATATGGACAAAATTCAAAAAGTAACTGACAAATGATCTAGGTCGTTGATGAGGGCGATCCAACGGTAGCTTCTTCACATGAGAAGTGTAACAATCATGCGAACGTTTTATGGTCAAAAAGATTTAAAAAAAAAACATTTTTCTTTTCTTTTTCCTTCATTTATCAACCTATAAATACTCACTCTACGACTCCGTTTGTTTCACAGAAAATGATTTGCAAAAAATATTTTCTAAAAAATGATTTATGGAAAATGAAAAGATATCATTTTCATATGTTTGTTAAGTCTTTTGAAAATATGTCGGAAAACATTTTCGGGTGTTTTGCAAATGCATGGAAAATGTTACGAAAAACACTAAATAAATTTTAAAAAATATATATTTTAATATTAATGCACATATTGTATATAAGATAGTGTTGAACTTTAAGTAATTTTCCTTTAGTTACCCTCAATTTATCATTAGTGATATCAAATCAATAAGGTCCATTATTTTTCAATCAAATACAAATACAAAAATTGATATTTGATATGAAAGAATGTTTTAAAAAAGAAAATGGATAATGTTTGAAACGCCTTAAATAATATAATGGACTCTAATTTTAGGACGTAATGAGTATTTTTTAAAATTCTAATTTATAAATAATGTGCACAAACTCAATTTATATTCCTAAAAAAAATATTTTTGAGTGTAATATTATGCGAGTATGTAAATATGTGTAATTGTAGAAGGGGGCAGATGGGTGTTCAAATATTTGGAAAATGATTTACGGTAAATGAATCTGCAAGTCATTCTCCATTGACTTGGAAAAACTTTTACGTTTACTACATATTGTGAAAATTAATTGACTATATTATAAATATTGACACGTTGTATTTATACTAAAGTCTATGTGCGAGTATCATGAAAATAATAATAAAATAAGTTAATTTAGAAACTTATCATTAAAAATGAAAGGGAGAGGCTATTTTGATTATAAAATTACTTAACCACTATGTTTATCTAAATTTAAGTTGATTGGACAAAAGTACCATTTATTCAATAAATGTCATGAATACAATGCTAAGATATATTTTATTTTGTAGTTTTCACGAGTACACAAATTAATGAATATATTATGACATTTTCATATTAATCTAAGATTTTGTTTTAGGAATAAATGTTCATACTTGAAAAATGTCTCCTTCGAATCTTGTAGACAGTGTCATATCTTTTTTTTTTTTTTACATTTTGATGTTTGTATGAGTATAAACGATTAATTATGGTTATTCGATGAAATCAAAAAGAAATTAAAGTGTAATGTTTGGTTGATAAACAAATAAAACAATTTCTTGAGAAGTAACTTGACAAATATTTATTAACATTCAAGTGCAGAAAAATAAAATACAAAATGTGTAGGTATATCTTGTTACATTATTAAAAATGAAAACTACATCTAATGATGTGTAATTTCACATAAAAATATGTAATAAAATAATAACTATCGATCTATTTAAAAATATAAGAAAAAAAATAGAAGTATAAGTAACTTGGAGGATTTATTATATAATTCAAGTGGGTGACTTCATAAAAGGGCTTTTTTTTTTTTTTGCTTACATATATTTGAAGTAATTATTAATGAATGTAGAATATAGTGGATATTCAATTTTTGTAGTGTATATCTTGATATCTTCCTTTATGTAATTCATGAAATATATTAAAGAATTGATGGTTTTGTCTATATAACCTTAACTTTATAATCATGCGGTGGATAAGTAATTAATGCAGTGGAAATAGATTCTCTCAAAATGAAAACAACACAATTGTTTAGGAATAAAAGGAGTATATATTTTTTGTTTAATTTGCATCAAAATGAATACTTATGGAAATGTGTCCCATCGGTAAGTTGTTGGTAATGTTGAAAAATCGATATTTTTTTCGGGAAGTAAGGTCTCTTGTGAGATCGTCTTATGGATCCTAATTCGTAAGATGATATCTCACTCTCTCACAGCTCAGTCCACTAACACATAGTGTGTCGGCTCAGGGAGATATGCTTACAAAAAAATTGTCTTTCCTAAATTATTGTCTTTTTATGGAGTAATGTTATGTGCACTCAAAACACACATGGTATGTTTTAGTTGTTTAAGGCATTTTTGGGTCTACAACTTAATAATGTTTTGACTAACATAACTTGTTAAGTGTGTTTTGACCGCCCATTTTGGAGAAAATACAGTCTGATGTGATCTCATGGTTCAGCCCAACTATTCAAGAAACATTTTAGCCCATTGCCACTTTTCTCTTTAGCTTGCAAGAGACAACCCTCCAGTCGACACATGACCCAATCAATGAATTGGATTTTTTCTGAATTTTAACAATCAAGTGAAACTGTGGAAGGCATTTGACATTTATGTATGGCTGATAATCGGGCCGGTACCATGCGGTGGAATTATAACCACAAAAATCCATCATTATTTTTTTTAATTGCTACAGTGTGTTTTTGGGAGAAAATGACGAAAATACCCTTAATAATGGAAAGATGCACACACAAAGCCATTGTCCAAATTTGTGCGTCAGTAAAAAAATTTGGGCGTCGCTCAAAAATTTTGGAGTGTCGGTAAAAAAATTGGGGGTTGTTCAAAATTTTGGTCGTCGTTTAAAATTGGGCGTCGTTCAAAATTTTTGGACGTCACTCAGAAGCCAAAAAGCCAGAGATTGCACAAGAACCCACCAACCAACTATTCCCAATGAAACTTTCTTTCTCCCAATGAAACCTTTTGGGCGAATTCAACTATCAATAAAAGCCAGAGAATGCACAATAACCAACAATCAATTTGTGTCTTTCTCTCTCACGTTTCGTCTTTCGACAGAGCAAGCTCAACTACCATGGCCTCATCAAAATTTTTGTTGATGCTAACATCTTCATTCATTTCGTGTCAAAGCCAACACACAAGGTGAACATGTTCTAATTTTGGAAGCCTATTATTGATTATTGTAGAAAAATACAATCGATGTTGCTACAACTACAATAATGGGCCTCCACATCGATTTATGTCTGGGATGCCTCCGATGTGGCATCATTGGTTTCGATGTGACATCGTTGGTTTCGATTCGAGCATCATTGGTTTCGATGCGACATCGTACGTTTCGGTTCAAGTCTCCTTGTTGAAACCCATGCTAATTTCATCCTCTCCTCTTCTCCCGTTGGAATCTCTGTTTGTCTTTCTTGTGAAATTCATCCTATTTTGTAACTTTATTTGGGGGAAACTCCCAATGTAAAGAGTCATAACGTATTTAAATTTATTTTTATAGTTCGTAGGGAAAATAGAGGCAATTATAGGTAGAATGCTTTTTTATGCTAAATTGTCAATGGTTAATCCCGGCGTATTGCTAATTCAACTACTTTCCGTTCCCTTACCTGAAAGTTTCTTGCGCTTTTTATCTCATTGAAGACAACGGTGGGTATTTTAGGAACAATTTTATTAAAATGGACTTTAGCAGTTGAATAAAAAATAGATGAATGGAGCGGTTACAATTTCACAAAAGGGGATCGGCCTGCAATTATTCTTTTATGTATATAAAATTAGGTTAGTAAATGTGCAATACACGACTTTAATAAAAAATAAATTATAAAAGCTCTTTATAATAAGTGTATTTTCTAAACTTGTCATAACTAATTGAAAATGTTTAATTGAAATACTTTGAACAAAACTAATATATGATGTATATTGAAATTGATTTATGAATAAAAATTGAAATTACTTATAATAGTTAAAAAAAAATACTAAGTAAACATAAAGTTGCCACATAGACTGTGGAAGAGAAAAAATGAACAGTAGAGTTTGTTTTAGTGATGTGTTCGGCCCAAAACTGGTCACAAGCGAAGTACGTGCGACCATCGCATACTAGTCACGGCTCATAAGCAGAAGCCCGCATAAGCGCCGAGGATAGCAGGGAAGATGCCCGACCAAGGAGAACATTCAATCCCCGACCAATCCTGGCGGACTAAGGCCTTGCCTCTCATGCCAGGGAACATAGACTGCTCAGCGAGTAAACATAGCTTGCACAAGGCAGAGCCTTCCCCACCCTGGCAAGCATGACAACCATCACGTAGCGAAGCCCTGAGCTCGGAACATGAGCCTGCGTAAAGAAGCGAGCATATCGGGTTAGAGGTCCGACGAGCAATCACAATAAATCCAGACTAAGCCCGCCGGACAAAGGCATTGCTTGTCCGAGCAGACTTACACAAAAGCGTGCTCGCCTGAAATCTAAGCAATCACTTCAGCAGTTACGCAGTCAACCAGATTGGTAGCCACCAATCTCTATAATCTCGCAAATAGTACCAATACATCCAGATTTGGCTCCATCAGGCCTATAAATAGCCCCTTACAACTATCCTAAAAGGTACGCTTACATACACACACCAAAACTCTATCAAATTGTCTTTGAGACTTGACTCTTACTCTCACACCAGAGTGGTTTCATGAGGCCTTGCCTTGCATTCCTACTACAATGTTCTTTGCATTTGACAGATTCAACAAAGATACAATCCAACAAATAATCCCATATATCCTACATTCAACGTTCGATGGCCGACCTAATTTTTGCCGCATCAGTTTGGTTCCGTTGCCAAGAAACGAAAACACTTTCCTATTTATTTTTGACCGAGACATTACCTCACATGGAAAAGCACGCTAAGAAAAATGCTACCAATGGAAACGCTGGAGTCACCGGAGGGGACAACATGACTAGGAACCAACCAACGATGTTTGACTAGCTGTGAGAGCCCTATTTCGACACGTGCCCCGTTACTGAAAAGCGGGTGGTCTCAAAACTTTGAGCACGTGGAATACAATCGATCTCATTGTGGACTCAAAAATGTGTTTAACAAAGTCACCACCTCTATTTTATGGATTAAACAAAGAAAAACCAAATATACCATAAAATAAGGGTTCGGAGGCTAATTTACGATACGAGTTGGGAAGGGGTTAGACACACAACTCACCCTTTCGGTCTCAAAATGGGTTTTTAGCTAAACATGTTATTTTTATATATTTAGTCCAAATAAAACACACACACACACACACACACACACACATATATATATATATATATATATATATATATATATAGAGAGAGAGAGAGAGAGAGAGATAAGCGATAGGAAAAGTAAAGGAAAACTTGTAACTGCTACATTTTAGATTTGCAATAAAAAGCATATATAAATTAGGCTATAATAACAACTTATTTTATAGTTATTTAATAATAAAAATTATACCAGCATAATGAATTATTTTATATTATATTATGATTATCATATTATTGGACAAAAATAAAAATAACTTTAGTACATATCTCTTGAAGCGTGAGGGTTTATACCTGGGACAACTTTGCTTAGGCAGACATTTAGGTGTGCTTCCTCTGTTCTTTCGGGAAAGGAAGTGTTTTTGTTTGTTGTAGTTGTTGTTTGCTGTTGTTGAAATTTGGGCAGCGTAACTGCTTATATTTGTTGCTTTTTACCTTGGAATTTGGGTGGCGTAATTGCTTATATTTGTTGATGTAGTGTCTGAATTCAATTGAATTGATGAAAATATAATATGATTTTAAAGGTTACATTAACACTTACTCCCTCCATCCCCAAATTATTGTCTTGTTTTTTCTTTTTCGTCCATCCCAAAATAATTATCTTGTTTGAAACTTTCTTTTTTAGGATAATATTTTTACCACTTTACCCTTACTTTTTCATCATACTTTAATTATGAGCCACATACACATAAGATTTAAAGTAAACTACATATCAAACTAATATTAATAATTCAATCAAATTTGTTTTCTTAAACCGTGCGTCAAGTCCACTAAGACGATAATTTAGGGACAGATGAATTATATTATTTCTTTCCTCCTAAGTAATAAAAATAATATTCTTTTTCATTCTAGCCATTTTTTTAAGTCTTATACTACTTCGGCCCTTGCAAGAGCTAGGTCATATGTTGGTTCCTAGTAAGGACATGTCTATTGCTTTTGTGATTCTACTCGCTTAGAAACAAGGATTGGGCCTTTGAGGCCTTTGAGCCTGGGGATACATGGAAAAATTTGGAATAGTTACGGGTCGGTCTCCTTTCTCAAGTTTATAACCCCTTTAGTTTCGTGATTTTTTTTTTCAACTGGAAAAAGTCACTTTTGAGGGTAAAATGACTACGGTACCCTTAATGAAATGAATGCACGCTACGGAGATCACTTATTCAGTGTATAGTGATGCATCAACTTTTTTGCACCGCGATACATCAATTTAATTGTATTAATTTTACACCGTGATGCATCAATTTAAATCTCTAATCCATTTTTTGCACTGTGATGAATCAATATTTGCACCACGATACATAAATTTTAATTACTTAATCAAATTTTGCACCGTGAAACAAAATCATAATGAACAAAACCATGTCTTCTACATTCTTCTTCTATCTTCTCCATGTAAGCCTTCTTTTTGCTCTTCCTCCTCCATCTTCGTCCCTACTGAAAAATCCTTCAACCTAGCACAGATCCATCATCTATACTATTATCCCCGTTTCGTTGCACAACAATGATGATTTTCGAACCCAAAAACATTGGTCGGAGCTGTTGAAAGAGATGTTGTCATTTTATGAATAAATATTTCAATAATGAATTTTAACGATTAAAAAAAAAGTTAGACAGGAGGGGTTATAAACTTGGTAAAATGTATCGGCCATAGTTTCACTTGAATTTTTTTTGTCATTCTTCAACTAGAAAAATTACATTAAGATTTCAAGTGCTAAACGTAACACGTCAAATATGCTAAACATAACACGATTTAATGAAAATTTCCTAAAATGCCCCTTAGTTAATATTTTTTAATGGACAAATTAGCCAAATCGTCCCTCTACTTTATCCCTTTTTCTAAATTCGTCCCAAATTCTTAAAAATCATCCATTTACTAAAGCTTGTGACGCAATTGATCATTTCATCCAATTTCGTTAGTTGTTTTTTCCGTTAGGTCAATACACATGTGTCTACATGATATTCGATAAGGGTATAATCAACAATTCATATTATAAAGTTCAGGGACCATTAACGTAATTAATGGTTAAAAGCCCCTCCTTAATAATAACCCATAGAAAAGCCTCATCACTATCCTTTCCGTATGACAGAAACTAACAAACCTAATGGAACCTAACAGAAACTAACAAACCTAATGGAAAATTTTGAATTATGGCATGGTGGTGCAGTCGTCCCCCCACCTTGAATTACTCGACTTCATAGACTGGACAGGAGTTGAATGTCTCAATCAAAGTACCATTTGCCAATGCTCTCAAACAGGTCAGTCATTCTGAATTTTTAGTAAAAAATTAGGGCTTTCTTATAATCATCATTCTTCTTATTACAACTTGGGGTTTTGATTTTTTCATAATCTAAGGTTGTGATTGTTCGCTGAACTGAAGTTATTTCTGTTTGGAGTTTCTTATATTTTGGTGTGCGTGTGTGTGTGTTTTTAAGAGCTACAAACAGAATGCTTGTGTTTGTATTTGTGAAATTATAGGGTTGTGATTATTTGCTGAATTAATGTTTTTTTTTTCATTTTGCAGTTTCTTATATAATTAATGTCTAGAGTAGAGGCCCTAGAGGACACATTGGGTACTTAATTTGGAGAAGATAATAGTATAGATAATTGGTAGGTAATTCTACTAGCTATGTTTGAGGATAGTTTTGACATTCCAAAGAAGTGTAAGAGGGCTTTAAAAACACTTCTCTTGATTTATAATTGTAATAGACAAGAATAAGAAAAAAAAGAATCTTGTAGCTAGTTGGTACTTGGTAGTGTCAATGGTTATTGTCCATAACAATGTGGTTTGTGAACTATGAATGAGCCTTCGTACTTACTGCTTTTTAAGCCGAAGCATGTGCAAATTTTTGACTTAAAAAACGTAGCTGACCTATGTACCCGCAAGCTGCCACAGCTAATGAAAACAAAAAGGAATATGTGCATGATTGTTATACAGATGCAGAATTCCATGGTTATTATAAAATCTACAAATAAAACCGGTAAAGATAACAGGACCAATTTCCATATGTAAGTAATTAAAGAAAAACTGATAATTCTAGCTGTCTTTTTTGTTTGGGTAGGTGTACACACGATGGAATGAACGTGAAATTTCATGTCAAGATGCAGATATATCTACGTCTTGGAGACACTTTCAGAGTATAGTTAAGCAGTTTCAAACCCGTCCGTTGGGCACTTGGTGATAAATCGTTCCAACTAACATTTATTTGTTGAAAACTGTCCATAGGAAGGCCAGTCTATGGTAATTTGTTTAACATATTGTGACACATGTAGTGTTTATAATAAAAGGATAGGATTGGTGTTTGACTGGCATAAGGGGAACCACTGTACTCATCTTGTAATGAAGGGAAAATAGGTTTGACATTTGACTGGCAGGGTAAGGCAGTGTGTGCTTTGTTCTTGCAAGGTGATCACTTGGTATGATGCTGCAATCCTATGTTGTTGGGCTTGCAGTTGCGCTTCTCTTTTGAAAACCTATGTCGGGGTTGTTGCTATTGTTAGTGATCCAGAAGTAGACTAGCTGGTTGTAAGAGGTAGAACTTTTCGTAAGGAGGCGTACTTGCCCATATTTGGTTTGTAAAGTTCAATTTTGACAATTTGAATGCATTTCAGTTTTATCGTCAGTCTCAGTAGCTGAAGAACACTTTAGATAGGCTTGTTGATGGTGTCATGGAATTTAAGTTCAATCATTACATGAATAAGCACAGGGGTCGCATTTCAAAATGTATTTCAGTTTTATCTTGTTGTTGATTCTCAAACAGTCAAGGAGTTGGCAGATATGGTTGGCCAAAGAATTATGGATATCATTGACATAAACAAGACACTGACAGTCCATGAACTCCAACAAACTGAACTAAGGGCCAAACAAATTCATGAACCTACTGTTGCAGTTCCAAGAGGAAGAATCAGTTCAACAAGGTCTCTAAACAGAAATTACAGAATCATAAGAACATGGCTTGTTTCTAGTTGACTCTGAGAATAAACATTTCAGCCATTGGTCCAGTTAAGCTGTTATTTTGCAAGTTGCTGCATTTTGAAAGAAAATATTAGCTTGATAACTCAACAAAAAAAATAATCAAAAGGTCTAAATTCGGGATACCGCATTTTTTGTAGATTTGTATTGAACTTGCATTGTTTCAAGAGCATGCATGGAACTAAAATCTAGATAATTTGGAATTCTGTTATTGAAATTTTGTAGAGTTTGCATAATTCACAATAGTTTTTGTGATCTGTAATCATTGCCCAGGAAGCCAATGACTTCTCTATCTGTACAAGCTTATGTTTTTTAATTTTAGGCCTTTTCCCTTTTATTAGTATAAATGTTGGGTTCTTCTAGCAGATTCCTATTTCTCTTGCAAAGCCCCATATCTGTGCAGGTTTCTCAGCTTTGCATATCAACATATTCTTTAAGCTTGGGTTGTCCAAGGTTTCTTCAACCTAGCTTCTTGCTCCCAGTATCTGGCATTCCATTTTGAAATTGTTGAAATCATCTTCATCGCAAAATTAGTTTCTTGGGAGGCATTTCAGATTGTCCCTTACGTTGATCTTTATAGTGATGATCTATCTTGACTTTATTTATTTTACAAGTTCGTAGATTTGCATATGGCTAAAATTCAGCAAAGAGGATGCGTAATTATTAGGACGGAAGCAAAATTTTATGAATAGCTATTGTATAGAAGTAAAAATACATGGAGAGGCAGTGATAAGTTTCAAGACTATCATGAAGGGAAAATCGGAATCCATGATGTAAGAAGTGTCAAGACTATCATTTTTTGCCTGTCGTATCACATGATAAGTATAGCTTATATGAAATCCGGACATAGAAACTAAGTTTGGGTACACTGCAAATATGTTGGACTTGCCAAAATTTATTCAACTCGTCAATGAAAAGAGAAGATGGAGCAAAGAAGCGTGTGAGTGAGGGAAGAGAAATTGAGGAATGAGAAGCCGTGGGTGTTTACAATGAGAGTGAGAGAAGACAAGGGAGTTAAAGTCTCAATTTGTTTATCTTATAGGTGAGTTAAACTCTCAATCATTTATTAATTATACAAGCAGAGGCACTGGTCAAAAAAAAAATTTTAATTATGCAAGCAGAGGTGTTTTGGCTAGTTAAATGTTTTATTTACAGTTTTTAATTTGGCAAATGCTGGCCCTCTATCTGCATAAATGAAAAACCAGTTGTGATTTTCTCTCTCGTCTCTTGGTTCTCTCCCCCCTCTTTTCAAGCACCCCCTATGTCTTATCCCTTTTTCTCTTGCCTCACTCACCCCTTTTGCTTGTTCTTTGTTTTTCTTGTCTTTCCTTTTCTTTTCCCTACACGTCAGATTGGAGCATTGGCTTAATAGATGAACAGATACATAGGTAATAGATATAATTTGACTTTACGAGACCTAAATTGCAGGGTAATGTGTTGTGGATGGACTAAGAGTGTTCTGTATAAAAACTTATGCTTGCAAATTCATTAATATCAAGTATTCTTTGTTGATGAATCATGCTTAGGAAGCCCATACACCTATCTGTTACTGAGTAGGAATTTTGCCTGACAATTGTTATGTTTATATCTACACAGGTATTTCCTAAATGTCATTTTCAATATACTCAACAAGAAGGTGTACAATTATTTCCCATATCCATAGTAAGTTCCCTTGGCTATCATTTGTCATATTTAATAGTTTGTTTCCTCGACTTTCAGCTTTGTCTCAGCTGTCCATCTTCTAGTTGGTGTTGAATACTGCAACATCAGTTGGTCTATCGGCCTCCCAAAACGTGTTGTGAGTTTCAGCAACTGTAATTTTGAGTACATAAACCAAGCACAGTTTGGTTTGCTTAGTTAACCTAGTTACGATCTACGTACTTGCAGCCAATCAGTAAGGAACTCCTGGAACTCCTCTTTGGATCATTTTTTTTTGATAAGTAATAAATATATAAATCAAACCGCCTAAACGGAGACGCAACCATGTACACTAATTGTATACAACACAATCTACAGCATACTAAAACTATTCACTAAATCCCCAAAGGACTGATGAATGCAATAATCCTGGACATCCCAATCTTAAATCCACTAATGAAGCCACCTGCCACTGCTTTGTCCAACATTCTACTCAACGCCTCCATAACCAGAATGAAAAGGAAGGGAGAGAGAGGATCCCCCTGCCACAGACCCCTAGTTTCCTTAATTATTTATAGAAATCAAATGTTAATTATTTGTTCAGTTTTAATGTGAACTCTGATAGCAGAACTGCAGAAGTGACCTTGATTCATATAATTAAGCTGTGAGTTGTCCATGACCTTGTCGTATGCACTAGATTAGTCTGACATGGTTTGTGCTATTGAATGCTAAACAATTTAATCACGTGAGAAATAAACTCTCAAGTTCTTGGCTTGCTTTTATTTTCATGTAGCTTTACCATACTAAGGGATGATACAATAGATGCTTGCTGATTAACATTGCTGATTAACTGACTAACTGTCCAGTTTTAGTTCTTCTCACAGAAATTTATGAAGTTGACTCTCAGGCAATGTTAATAGCACATATACATGAATGCCTTAGTGTCCACATTTTAACATTACAAGTGCAAACTAGAACATTTTAGTTGGCAAAGGTAAATTTAGTGAATTCATTGAGAAAAGGACACTCATTTAGGACTTTTTTATAACAACAATCATTTTGGATCGGAGGGATACTATTTACTGAATTGTTTAGTGGACTTAGTTGACTGAATGGAACAAACTTGGGGGGAGGATGAGATGGGACATTTCCTATGTGATTGTGAAACAAGAAAGGGATTGAGCTAGGGCGAAAGCCTTTTCTAGTTGGCTGTTAAGGAAATCCGTTGCTTCTTAACTTTGCATCTCTAAATTATATTTTGTCTTAGCTGTGTAACTTGGTCTATTGGGTGTATGCTCTTCGGGAAAATGGAGTTTCTTTAGTGGTTTCTCATATATGTCTGACTCCATAAATGATAAATTTTTCTTTGTCTCAAAGAAAAAATGGACTTTGTCTGTCCTGGAATTTTGATGACTTAGATTTACTAATAATAAGATTGCCATATCAGAATGACTTTGTCAGTCAATATAGGCTCCTGGTAAATGATACTACCATCTGTAAACATATAACTTTGATCTTGGTGTGCTGTGCATCTTAGTTGCTCCCTCGGAAAAGGATGATATAAATTTCATACGTCCACCTACAGTGGGGAACCAATTACTGAATTCAGGAACAAAAACCTAAAATTAAAATACATTAGCCACTTGAGTTTCAACTACTTCTAAACCATTTGAACATTATTAGTCTCTCCCCGCCCCCTCCCTTCTTGGCAAGTCCAAATTGGTGATCACTTCCAGCTAGGCTAGGTGCCTGTCATTAATCTACATATCATATTGATACAGTCAATGTGGAGTTTTTTAACCTCTGTGGGGCCATGAGTTATTTCTTTGGCTTCTATAGAGTCATGCAGACTTGCTATTTTCAGTTTCATTATGACAGTTATTGTACCGCGTTATGTAGGGGATGAATAATACAGAGCTTCAGTTTGAGATGGCCATGAGGGATCAGATTAGTTACAATCAAAGGGAAGTGCAGAGGAACCTATGGAATTTACTTATGGACTTAGGACTTGAAGAAAAACAGCTGTGTGAGCTTGCTGCTAAGCAAGGGATTACAATAGAAGACTGGGCAATGTCACCACAATTTAGATTGCCAGATGGGAAGCTGTCACACAATCTGCGACATGATAGACATACCCCCTTACCATTTTGTCACATAAGTGGACAGCTGCAGGCTACATCTTCTGATAACTTCCCTCAAAATCAAGCTGGTTCTAGGCCATTTCTCCAGGGAAATGTGGTTTTGCCCCATACAGTTTGCAGGGAGGTACACCAGAGCTCATACTACTACATGTCTGATAACCATCCATCAACATATATGAGATTAAATAGTAGCAGCAAGAATTGATAGGTACAGTTTGTTCTTTTCAGGATAGATATGGTAAGCATATTCTGCGGGTAGGGGAAGGTGGAGGTTGATCTGGCATCTTGTGGCCATAAGGATTCAGCTGATTGGCTTGCTTTTATTGATGGATTGTGAATTAGAGATCATAGGACTAAATACAACTGGAAGCATTTATAGACAGCATTCTGCATCAATTCCTGAAATCTCAGGGAGCATTTACAGACAGCATTCTGCATCAATTACTGTGATAGAGATGGAACGAGTAAAGCCATGGAGGATGAGGAGAGAGCGCAACATCAGACAAATATCAAGACCATGGCCGCAAAAATCCTGCGATGCATTTCTTTGGCTTCCAAAACAGTCACAGCAGAAGACTGAATCATTAATCAGAATCTTGAAGAAGCTGGACGGATCTTATTATGGCCTGCTGTTGGGGCCCTGGAAAGCCTGCGACCACTTTTGTGATGTTGGATTCATCTGGGGAGGTCATTGGATATGTCTGCTGCTGCTACTTTGCTACTTGTGATAAACAATCGCCCACGGAAAATGAAAAGAAAAATCTTGAAGGTGTACTGCCTATCCTTTTACTGATCTATCTGTAAATGTGCTATGCAATTATTGATTATTACTATTTGAATCAAATATTAATCTACAAATCAGGTCTTTAAAATGATCTACATGTCATTTTCAGTTAACTGTCAAGTCTGTTAATTAAAGTGATTATTACGAGTTCACTGAATTTTGTGGTAGATAATGGTGTACAGTTGTTAGAGCTTAGTTATCGAATAAAAGTTTCTGAATTCAAAGCATTGAATGAAATACATTGTTTGTGCTGCAAATGCATTGGGAATGAACATAAAAGGCCACTTTGAATGCTGTCATTGTTCTTGCCAAACATATCCAACATCTGTGCTAGCAAACCTTGAAACCCTCTGGAAAATGTTATCAGTCATCATATAGAAATACATAACTAATACTAGACCTGATGACATTGACTTGCCCCAAACTTTGGTCGTAGCTGTAAAGAACTTAATATTGATGCATTATTATTAATCCTATAAAGTGTATTCAAACTTAAAATTACTGTCATTGTATCAAGAACTGTCTTCCAGCCTATTAACCTTTCCTCCATCAATGTCTTGGCACTATGAAAAACTTAAAAACTGGACATGATGCATCAAATCCCTCACCTTATCCCCAAGTGAAAAGTGAAAGTGATTAGAACCCTTACCCCCAACCTTTTTATGGGTCTTTTTCTAATTAGTTGTTTTGAGGGATATTAAGTAGCTTTCCTCTATTTGTTGACGTTCTGGCATTCTTGCATGCAGGGACTGATGCTATGTCTTATGAGACAGTCGCACCATGGAGTGGGTAGATGTCACTTTTGCTGAGGTAGGCAACTGATCCTCCCCTTTGACTTGTTTGCGTTACTAGTGTTAGCGCACACGGTGGCCCTCTATTTGGTTTCTTATGCTCCTAGTGATACACAATGGTTTATATCTCCACATGTGGTGGGATTGCACAGGAGGGGTAGAGGCTAGGTCCAACCTGCTAATTATTTAGCGCTCGTTTGTTGCAGCTTATTTTGAGTGACTTTTGACTTTTGGCTTTTGAAAAGTTATATTTAGAGTGTTTGTTTCAGCTTATAAGCCATAAGCCAATAAGTAAGGTACAACACCCTTTATGCATTGAAAAGCCAAAGCCAAAAAGCCAAAATTTTACGCTTTTTTGGTTTTTTTTAAACATGAAGACAACTATTCATTAATAAATATTTGATTATCTTTATTTTATCCTTTTATGAAATATACGTAAAAATATGAATATTAATTTTCAAGTTTTTTTTTTTAAACAAATAATTATAACGACTCATAATAAGCTTTTCAACAGCTGTAACAAACAGTCTATTATGCAATCAGCCAAAAGTCATTCAGCTACCAGCTTAAGCTATCAGCCATAAGTCATAAGCCATCAGCCACAACAAACGAGCCCTTAAGCTTTTAGATGGGCCGTTATCATTCAAATGAATTCCTAATCCGTCCAAATTATAATTGGAAACCCCTTCTAATAAAAATGCCTACTTTTTACCGTACGTGTCACTGTATCCATAAAATTAGCCCACATTCTAGGATTTTGTTAGAAGTTGGCCATTTATTCAGGTCAACCTCTTTCAAGCTAAATTTCAGAGTATAATTCCGTGGCTGAGTTTCAAATGGCTCTCCTTAATCCGTGCGACCAGTCCACTTGTCAAAATGAACACTCTTTGGTATCATTGTGGTTCTGTATATTTTGATGAAATTCAGTAGAATAATGCCAACTTTTATGCAGGTGAAGCAGCAGCTGTTTTTCAGAGATATTAACTGGGATACACTTGCTAGGCAGAAGGTACAACTCGCTCTGATATTTTGAATCAGATACATGCATCATGTACATGATTAGATTGGTGATGCGATTTGGGGTTTGCATGCTCTTGTTCCAGGCGGCATTTGTTCCTGCCTCAGAGAGTGCACTGGACACCAGCTATTTCACTAGTCGCATCACATGGAATTCTACAGATGAAAATATTTACGCAGCCAGTGAATTTGAGGATTCAAGTGACAGTGGTAGCCTAAGTGGTAGTAGCAGTTGCTTAAGCAACCGCCATGATGAATTGGTTAGTAGACCTAAAACTCAGTTTTTGGCACTATCAATTATATTAAGAGCTTTAACTTTATGTACATTTCAGTTATCGGGTTGACTTTAGTTTCGATCCTAGCAAAAATCTGCCCAAACTATTATCACTTGTCATATTCAACAAGATTATTGATTTCATACCTTATGTTGACCAAGTAAAAAGAACAGCCATTCAGATGAATGCTTGTAGGTTGTCACTGTATGTGGTTCATTGCTCCCATGCCCTCTTTCGATTTTGATCCCAGGAGTTCAGTTCCTTTTCATGTGCATTCTTAGCTTGGATATGAAGGCCTTTGATCTTGAATGTGAAATATTTTTATTTTTAGACACAGATTCATTTTAAAACCCTGTAGATTTCGATAGTGGTTTGAAGATAAGATTGGCTGATTTTTGTTCACATTTTTAGATATTTTGTCGGCTGGTTACCAAAAGATACCATCAAACCTCTTTCATGTGAATATACAGAACCCTACATTGGCTTAAAAATGGAATAACCTGAGAAGAGAGTAGTTGTTATTAGCATAACGTGTATAGGTTAGTTTTGTAATTAGCATAACCTATGGCTATAGTTGTAATTAGCCATTCTTACCTATTAGGTTACAGTGTGTATATATGTATCCCTTTTATACATGAATAATATACAGGAAGATCTTCCAGCCGTGTGCCTCTTTCGGCAATTGTTTCTCCCTTGTCTTCTTTATTCGTACATGCTATCAGAGCCAACCATGGAAGGATCGAACCTATCTACCGATGCATCAAACTCTAATACTTCTAATACGGTAAGTTAAGAAGTCACTCCAAATTCTTTTCAAGGCTAATGCAGTAAAGCACTTGGAATTAGTCTGCTGCTCTGCTCACCTAATACGGTAGAAATGTGCACAAATTTATAGTCCAAAAAACTCATGGTTAGTAAGAGAATAATTAATTTGACTAGTCTCTCACTCTTCCAACATATATTCTCAATTTATTGAGGTAAGTTAAGAAGTCACTCCAAATTACATATTACTTTCAGCATCTCCTCTTAATTTGTAATTTGGACATGATCCCGGAGCTGCTCAATTTTTTCGAAATTGACAGCTTTAGTGAAGCCATCTGCTAGCTGCTCACCTTATTGTTCTGTTTGATGGTACATTATGGCTTCTATTACTCTTGCTTGATATATGAAATTGATGTCATGTCATTTGCATCATGTGTTTCATTAATTCAGTTACACTTTGCCGACTCCTCATTGCAGACTTTTTGGTGAGAATCAGTCCAGGCACAGGCAGCTGAACACTTGAAGAAGAAAACAGTAGAACATGGTTAAAATTCTCCTTTGGTCTTTAAAGAAAAGAAACAGTCAGGTAGCACTCTGTTCAGA
Organism: Codonopsis lanceolata; assembly: GCA_013146195.2. Classification (NCBI taxonomy): domain Eukaryota; kingdom Viridiplantae; phylum Streptophyta; class Magnoliopsida; order Asterales; family Campanulaceae; genus Codonopsis; species Codonopsis lanceolata. The sequence goes on from CM028381.1 coordinate 80,786,338, forward strand.
AATGGAATAAAGAAGCATAACATATGGAAACTGCAACAACACCAAAGACTAGTAGATTACTAGGAGACAGTGTGCCACACAATGTTCAAGTACGCACCCCTTTTACCTTGTGTTCTTTGTATGTATGCCTTGGCTTACTAAGACATGTTTATTACAGGCCTGATCTCTCTATTCGAAGTATTATGGTGCTTTTAATGGGAATTTCTAGCTGGATACCCTAGTTGTTAGGAGTTCAGAAAGAAGGTGATTGTGCTCTATCTTATAAGTGAAAAAAGAAAGTCTTAGTTCGTTATTTCTTAGTTCGTGTGTGTATCCAGGTTTCAAATGCCTTTGTGGTCATTATAATGTCCATTTTGTTTACATCTGTGGGATTTATGACACATGTTCTAGATGAATGTCCAACTTTTTCTGATAAATTTTCATTTTACTTATTGTTCTGCAGCTATCAGGAAAGGAATGTCGGCAAATTCTTGAGGTTTGTCTTCGACACATTAAAATCTATGTCTGAAGTATTTGTCAACTAACTGCTGAGATCATAGGATCCTAATGCTACCTTCTGACATGATTTATTCAAGCTGTGGGTTAGACATGCATTGAATATAGTTGGGGGATTGAAAACTACATAACAATATGTTTGTTGTTTGTCTTAAAGAAAAATATGAGTAAGATGAGATAGTATGAAAGTATTTCTGGATTCAGAACTTGCTGGGATATCATAAGATGAGCTGGGATCACCTGTGTATCAAAAACTATGCTCAAGACTAGTTTTTGCTTGAGTTTCTCGTGCACAAGGAAGGTATATCTGGATTCAAAACTTGCTGGACTAAGAAAATAGGGATAAAGAGCTGAACCAGCTCCCCATAGAACTGATTAAAATTTATGATTTATCCATCGGAAATGTTAGGGAAAGACAGAGATACCCCACAAAATATTTTATTGAGGAAGTGGTGTGGAGTGGGCGGGATGTAAGGAATAAAGAGACAATGAAAGTAGTCAAGTTACACACACTTTGTTGCCCGTGCGCAAAGACAGACACTAGATGGCTGCACAGTAAATGACTTGAGTTTTGACATTGGTGTTTTAATACTAACATGCTCTTGATAATTTACACATTCAGATGGAGTCCATGTCATTGAGGCTGGAATCTTCAGAGAAAACTATTAGAAACCGTAAGTTAATCATTTTCCTCCCTAAGGTTTGGTAGTGTGTTGGTATTTTGATTTGTTTAGGGGTTAAGTGATAGTTTAAAGTAATGGGGTTTGCTCTGTTTGGTTTGTGTTGTGATTTTCTGTTTGGTTGCTGAGAAAATTGATGGATAGAAAAAGAGAAAAGAACAGAAAGTTGTAGTCTTTTGGGGTTTCATTTTTGTGGGGATGGGTTTTTGATTTTGATTAGTTTAGTGGTCAAATTAACACAACCACAGCTGGGCTAATTTTTTGAATTACACACTGGGCTAGGAAATGATATAAGCATAACAGCTTCTTGCACTAAAGCTTAGAAAAAAATTGGGGAAAAATAAAGTTTAAGCATGAAGTACTTATGGAGCATTGTTTTTTAGGGAGTTAGCTAAAGAATTAAGAGGGGTGGGAGAAATTTTTTCCAAAATTTGAACGTTGGTGCAGCTTGATTGATGGAAGCATTATCCATATGATATATGTTCCGATTGTGATATGATTGCCTGTAGTATTGTGGAGGATAGCATGCGAAATAAATCTGAATTGCTATATGCGCTGTATCTACACCAAAACTGATTGTGTTTTATCTTAGGTTTCTTTCCCATCTAATTTCATAAGACTCCTTGCATCTTCAATTGAATTTCGGCTTCTGTTTCTTTGTTTCTCCTCGGGTTGGGGATTGGGAGTTGGGAGTTGGGAGGAAGGGTTAACTGGTTGAATGTGTGGAGGAACTGGATTTTGGCTTCTTTTACGAATTAGTTTGGGACAGTAAACTTGGGGTTCTGTTATTTATTGATTATTCTGCCATTTCCGAGGTATTCTCTCCCTCAAAATATTCTATTGAATGGTTGATTTGATTTGCAGTTATATTTTTGAAACTTTTTTGGGTTTTTAATGTCCTAAGTTCTTATCAACATGTCTAGGCTTAAATTGAGGATTGATGGCGTCCAAATTGCAAGCATTACAATCAATGGCATGCCAAGCTTCACAATATGTGGCCAAGCATGGCACGTCCTACTACAAGCAGATGTTGGAGAAGAATAAGCACTACATCCAGGAGCCAGCGACTATTGAGAAATGCAACGAATTGTCTAAGCAGTTGCTCTACACCCACCTTGCTAGGTTATTTGCTTTTTACCTTGTCTGATTTTAATGGGATTCCTTGTACTTGGTTGGCATTTTAGACTTGCCAGAATTTGTTTCCCTTTAATTTGTCTGAAAGTTATATTTGCTCTAGTTAAGCTCTGTATTTTCAGGCTCGTTTGTACAACTTAAACTTTTTAGTTGAGCTGGTGTGGTATAAGAATTCTGGATTTGTAATATCTAGCATTTAGGTCTCCCATCTTGAACTTGTTCCCTGTGGTGCATGTCCTGACTACAGTTTGAGTTGACATTTTGTTTGCCTGTGTGCAAGGTGTATTGTAATAAGTTTGTATGTACATGAGATGGGTGTTAATAATGGTTTACAGTGGTAGGATACTGTTATTTACTGTAAAAAAAATACAACCAGAATTGCTTCTGCTAGGTGGGGGTTCAAAATTGGAACAAAACTGCTTTTTTTTTGAAAAATAGATATTACAACGTTTTTTAAATGTTGTAATAGACTTTTTACAACGTTTTTTAAACGTTGTCATAGACTTCTTACAAGATTTTTTAAACGTTGTAATAAACCTTTTACAACGTTTTCAATAAATGTTGTGATAAACTTTTTACAAGGTTTTCCAAATGTTGTAATACAACTTTTACAACGTTTTTAAAATGTTGTACTACAACCTTTACAACGTTTTTAATTAAATGTTGTGTTAAACTTTTTACAACGTTTTTCAAAAGTTGTAATACAACTTTTACAACGTTTTTAACACGTTGTAATATAACTTTTACAACGTTTTTAAAATGTTGTAATACAACTTTTACAACGTTTTTAAAATGTTGTGGAAATAGTTTTTTTCGTTAAATGTATAAACTATTTACAACAATTTTGAAATGTTGTCATTTTGTTTCCACAACGTTTTTTAAATGTTGTGCAATAGTTTTTACAACGTTTTTTTGTTAAATGTTGTGATAAACTATTTACAACAATTTTGAAACGTTGTCATCTTGTTTCCACAACGTTTTTCAAATGTTGTGTAATAGAAATCCAAGAATAAAACGTTGTTGGGGTAAGAGCTTTCACAACGTTTTTTTACAACATTTTCAAAATGTTGCATTAAAAAAGGACCTACTACAACGTTACATATCACAACGTTTTGAAAAACGTTGTAAAAAGGCTATAACAACGTTTTAAAAACGTTGTGAAAGACTTTTTTGTTGTAGTGCGCCAAACAATTAGGTACGTATATACTATTGTACGCTCAAATATCTAGCCAGCTGACTTCCCTCCATCAGGAAATGATCAAAATACCCGTCACGTGCAAGAGCACGTGAGACTTAACGTTTTTTCATTAACATACGTTAGACCTAGGTAGCTATTTGACACAAATGGAAACATCAGATACCAAATTGGCACAAAACATATGTTGGATAGTGATCTGGGATTGGGTGTATACTTTGGAGGGAAATTTGTAATTTGACCTTAATTTTTTCTGATTATAATTTGTAGGCCAAACTATAAATTTCCCCCCAAAGTATACACCCAATCCTAGATAACTACCCAACATAATTTTATCCAAATTTGGTACTTGATGTTGCCATTTATACCAAATAGCTACCTAGGGTCTAAATTAAGTGTGTCTGACTTAACGTTTTTTCACAAAAAAGTTGGCTCTAGGTAGTTATTTGGCACAAATGATAACATTGGGTAGGGCGTAAATCGAAACCACTGAATTACAGAACCGAACCGAACCAAACCAGTTGGTTTTGGTCGAAGACGGTTTGGTTTCGGTTTCAAAAATTGGAAAACACTCGGTTCGGTTCACGGTTTTTGGTATCGAACCAAACTAAACTAACCTATATATTTTTATTTATTTATTATATAATATATATTATATTACATTTATTAACTATTTTGAACCTTTGGATCATCTTATATACATAATCTAGCCCTTTGACACATACTAAACCAAACAAAATCTTGATTGTTGGAGAACTATTATTTTTTCCATTGTTTGTGTTTATTTTAGAATTTGTATTGTTTTCTTTGTGATAATTTATTGTTAGTAGGTTATTTCCTAATTTTGATATTAATTCCAAATTAAAATCTTATTTTTATTACTCCCTCCATCCCTAAATAATCGTCCTAGTTGACCCGGCGCACAGTTTAAGAAAAAACAATTGACTTGATTATTTATATTGGTTTAATGTGTAGTTTCCTTTAAAGCCCATGTGTATGTGGCCCATAATTAAAGTAGAGTGAAAAAGTAAGGGTAAAGTGGTAAAAATGATGTTCTAAAAATGTAAGTTTCAAAGTGGACAATTATTTTGGGACGGATGAAAAAGGAAAGGGAGACGATAATTTAGGGACGGAGGGAGTATTATTTTTAATGTTGGTTAATTTCATTAAAAATAATTTATATAAACCACAAAACCGAACCAAACCTAACCGAGCGGTTCGGTTCGATTCGGTTTGAGATTTTTAGAACCAATATGGGGCGGTTCGGTTTGTTGTTGTGGCATAAACCAAACCAAACCGAACTACTTACACCCCTAACATTAGGTACCAAATTGGCGCAAACCTTATGTTGTGTAGTGATCTGGTATTGGGTGTTTGAGGGGAAATTTGTAATTTGACCTAATTTGTATGTTTGTATAATGTGAAGTTTGACGGACCGGACCGGAGTTGAATGTCTCAATCAAAGTACCGTTTACCAATGCTCTCAAACTGGTCGGTCATTCTGAATTTTTAGTAAAAATTAGGGCTTTCTTATAATAACTATTGACTCATCATTGGTTTTGATTTTAATTGTTCTTATTACAACTTGGGGTTTTGATTTTGTCATAATCTAAGGTTGTGATTGTTCGCTGAACTGAAGTTATTTCAATGATACTTAATATTGCCGCCTTATATTTTGGTGTGTGTGTTTGTGTGTGTTTTTTTAACATAGATCAACTCACTTGGTTGCAAGTGGGATTTCTATAAACAAGTAAGGGCTACAAACAGAATGTTTGTGTGTGTGTTTGCAAAAACGTAGGGTTGTGAAACAAAAAGGAGATTTTATAATGTGTAATCTTGAGAAAACGTCACTCGTAATTTCAAAAAGTGAGGATAATTTGAAATGCGGTTGTTATAAATTGTTATATCTTGAAAACGGCTCCAAATCGTCTATCCCTACCCCTGTCATATTTTCTTTTCCATTGAATCCTAGTCGTACACTTTCCTTGTTATTTTAATCGGCTTTCTTTTTAAAAAGATGTATGTAGGGTTGAAATTCAACGAGAAAGGAAATGTAATAGAAGGTGAGATATATGATTTGAAGCCCTTGATAACATACCATAGAAAGTCTTCATTGAGAGGATTCTGTTTTTTCTTCAGCTATTAAGACTGCCTTTTGTGTTGGTAATTTTATATGTATTTCATTAATTTCACGAGAAAGATAAGACATCTCATAATTAGCTTTAAGATTACTAATTTGTTTGTATTAGACAGTTAATAACCAAAGTATTGGTCTGATCTTGGTTCTCATCAATTTTGGTTGATTCTGGATTAGACCAAAATATTGGTTCTCATACATGTTGGATTGGTTATGGTTTTGAATTTCTTAAAAGGGTGATAATCGGACCGGTCCCATGACATTAAATTACAACCGGAAAATTTCTTCATATTTGTTTTCAACTGCTAAGGTACAATTTTGATGATAGAATGACGACGATACCCTTAATTAACAACAAACACGCGCAAAAATACCCGCGCCTGAATTTCAGTATCGCAAAGCAAAATTGGCGCGTCGTAATGGAATGCTGAAGTCACATCCAAATTAGGCATCGCAAACAAAATTTCGGCATCGAAATTCAAAAATTCGGCAATGCAATTCAAGTCTGTCCAAAATTAGCATTTCAAAAATTCTTGAACATTTCACAATGCAAAATTGAATTCTGCCAAAATTTGGCCATGCAAACAATACAATTTTTTATTTAATATTTTTCTTAACTATTTTTATATAAAGCGCGTTGCATATATTTGATCATGCATTTTTTTTAATAAATGAATCATTTATATACCGTGATACAAAAAATAAATTGAACTCTGCCACTAAATTTGCACATAGTTGGGTATCGAAATGGGAAACTTTTGGCGTCAGAATGAATAAATTGAACTTTGCCACAAAATTCTCAAAATTGGCGCGTCGCAATGGAATGCTGAAGTCCCACCCAAATTAGGCATCATAAATCAAAGGTCGTGCATCACAATGGGTTGAAGTATGTCCAAATTTATAATCAATTAAAGCCTATCCAAAATTTTGAATCTCAATATAACCAATTAAAGACTATCCAAATTGGGCGGCGCAATTTAAACTTAGTGCATCGCAAAGTAGAATTCAAGTCTGTCTAAAATTAGCATTGCAAAAATTCTTGAACAAAATCACAATGCGAAAGTTTCAAAACAATGCATTATCACTCATTTGATAATGATTTGTATACCGCGATACAAAAAATATATTTATAGCATCAATGAGTATAGTATTTTTTTTATATTTAATTGCAATGAATTATGTATCGCGATATATAAATTGAACTCTGCCACCAAATTTTCACATAGTTGGGCATCAGAATAGAAAACTTTTGGCGTCGGAATGAATAAATTGAGCTCTGCCACGAAATTTTCAAAATCGGCGCGTCGCAATGGAATACTGAAGTCCCACCCAAATTAGGCATCGTAAATCAAAGGTCGTGCGTCGCAATGGATTGAAGTATGTCCAAATTTATTATTAATTAAATTATATCCAAATTTTTGAATCTCAATATAATCTTTAGGCATCGTAAGATCGTCTAGAAAGTAGAATTAAAGACTATCCAAATTGGGCAGCGCAATTTAAACTTAGGGCATCGCAAAGCAAATTCAATTATGTCTAAAATTAGCATTGCAAAGATTCTTGAACAAAATCACAATGCGAAATTGAATTCTGCCAAAATTTGGTCATCGAAACGATGCATTATCACTCATTTGATAATGATTTATATACCGTGATACAAAAAATATACCTATAGCATCGTATAGTTTTTTTTATTTAATTGCAATGAATTATGTACCACAATATATAAATTGAACTCTGCCACCAAGTTTTCACCACATAAATTGAAGGATTGACAACTTTGCTTGTTCTAGCAACATTACAACCTATACATATCTATTACAATCAAAAATTCATATCAAAACTTTTAAAAACCAATACATATCAAGAAGAACATTAAAACCAATACATAGAATAAACTACAATGAAGAACATTTCTATTACAAACCAATTTCTATATGTCTAAAGTAGAGTTACAAATAAGTTGTATTATCCAAATGTAAATCAAAGCAAATTAGAAACACAAATTACACACATATATAAGTTTAAAGTTGATAATATCCAAATTATATATAACTAGTGATAGGTGTTTAACAAAAATGCATTTAAGTTCAAAGTGGTAATATCCATAAAGAGCCTTAATCCAAATACTTGTAACTTCTTTGAAGTAGATGAAAGAACTTAAAAGAGTTGCACCGGTGATTTTGGGCTTCAAATAAGGGATGGACGCGGATTGTAAAGGAAATGGAGAGAAGTTTCCGGCCAGAGGAGCTCGAGATGTGGTGGAGGAGCTTGAGATGTGGAAGATGAGAAGAGCTCGAATCGACGAATGCGGCCGCTACTGCTTGCCATTTGGGGTTGTGAAAAGAAAACGATTACAACTTTGAGAAGGAAACCATATTTCAATTAAAACTAGGGTAGTTTTGGAATTTGAAAATTTCATTAATTGGTACTGTTCAACCGCTTATTTATCAGATAAGTCCTCACTCCTCATCACTAGCCTTTGTGCTTATCACTTATAAGGCAAATTATGCTTCCAAGCCCTTGAACCATATTTATGACTTATTTGGGAAAAATTGAAATCAAACAATCTCTTTATGACTTATGGGAAGTCATAAGTAAATAACACTCCCCCATAAGCCCCATCAAACAAGGTCTTAACCAAATTGGGTATCGTAATGAGAAATTGGTCATCTCAATGCACAATTGATGTCTGTTCAAATTTTGTGCATCGACATGTTTGGTGGAGATGATAAACATGTTTCTATTGCAAAAAACTAAATGTAACCCCCATAGCTCCATTTAAAAGAAGATAAACAACCATCAAAATAGAAATTGAAAGCATGTGATTTATACTTCGACAATGTTGGTCGAGTGATAGGAAGAGCAGTTCACTTTTTTCTGTCTATTTTAATCCGTACTGGAATAGTGGAATCAACATAAAGAATCGATTTGAAGCAGTTTCCTTTGTGATCAAAATCAAAATGCTTTCAATTGGAATACACAAAAAAAAAAAAAAAAAGAGAGAGAGACTGAACAATCCATGAGTTTTATCAGAACATGGTTTTCAAGCAGCCTCTCAATATAAGTTTTTATTGGGATACTACGGAGATTAAGAGAAAATGTTGAAGAGATAAAAAGAAGCTAGCTAAATAAATTTGAATTCGACATAGGTTGAAAGAGAGAATGACAAAGAAGAGGTTATTTTTGGAACAAAATTTTAAAAAGCACTTTACTGATTGAATAAAAAAATAGGGGAGTAGAGCGGTTACAATTTTATAAAAGTGCACCGGCTAGTAATTATTCCTTCTTAAAAACCGGGGTATTGGTCTGGTTCTTTGTTTTTTTAGTAAAAATTAGACTTAATCGGACCATGATCACCCTTACCTAAGGGACCAACCTCAGTAATTGATGCATAACTTCCTTTTGATGTAATTGGAAGGGATATTACGACAAACGATTCTTCTTATTTATATCAAACTACTTAACATTTGAAAAGAGATGAAACGAAGAAAAGCAAAGTTTCTAATCCACTAGCTAGATAATAGAGGTTAAAAGAAAAAAAGAAAAAAAAATCAACAATCAAGTTTTATTAATTATTGAGGCTTCCTTGCATAAGCTTCTTTAACTTCAAATGTTACAAGAATCCATCTCTCAACATAATTATACAAAATACAAAATGTTAGGAAAATTTTCAATGCCAGTGCTAAGGGAAAAGGCCGACATAAAATCGTGTCGAGAAAAAAGAAAAAGAATGTTCAACAATGAATTAGTCAGTCGGGCGATTGAATTTCTGCAAAGTGGTGTATCGATTAAGCTTAGCACTTGGGGAGATCTGAAGGTGGAGGAAGAAGCTTTTGATTAGCAAGTTTTCCATCCAAGACAAGCCAAGCCATCTTCAAACCCCAGCTTGTGTGTACCTCAAGATGGCAATGCATGAACCATACCCCTGTTACATATAATCTTCATTATCACAGAGATAACTTGAAACACCAGAACTAGTGTGTGTGTGTCTGTGTGTGTCTGTGTGTTTAATTTGTTCTAATTGTTTAATAAGCTAGGTTAGATATTTGAATAAGTTATGCCACAAAAATGGTTCATAATTTTTCCTAGGACTCACCTGGGTTGTCTGCCTGAAACCGAATAGCAACCCAACCACCGGAGGGCACACCAACGGTGTTCCTTTCAATAGGATCAACAAGATTGAAACTCTTAGGATCCTTATTTGGGTCATAATTCCCAAACCCTTGTCCAATGACAAAGAAGTTGAAGCCATGGAGATGAAGAGGGTGACTCTCTACACCAAGAATGCTAGTATCTTGCAAGACTAGCTCCACACTAGTATTAAAAGGTAGAACCATAAGTTTTGTACCGTTGCTCACGAAGGTATTATTTGGAGGGTTTCCAGTGTAATTGAACCAATGTACTGGATTAATTGGAAAATTGGGACTATAAACATCACTTGACTGGCCAAAAAAGTGGGATTGGAGAAGGGCTGTGTTTGGTTGCACGAATGATATATTACTGATAGAAGCTGCAAATCTTGTTCCGTTAGGTCCTTGACATGTTTGGTTTCCCCCACAAGGACTTGTTCCAAGTCCTACCGTGAAAAACAAGTGCTTGTCAATCTTTTGAGGGACGTTGGCCGGGAATTGAGCACTTGCCAAGCTACGAAGTTTATTCGTGAAATTTGTCACAAAAGAAGTGTCGTTTAGAGGAGGTAAGGTAGGTTTATAGAGTGGGAGTTTCTTCATTGAAGTGGATGATTCATATTCAAGAATGCCGGCAACTGTGGAATTGTCGAAAGTGCCTTGGCCAGTGACATATGGTCTAGCCATCATGAGAAAAGTGGCAAGAGGTGATCTTGCTTTGGTTTTGAGAAGAACGTTGGTCGTTTGACCAGGGGCAATGAGAACGGTATTGGTGTCAAATGGTTTGACATAGATGGCATCAGCTTCGACCACAGTGAGAGCGTGATTCGCTATACTAAAGAAGAGCTCGTCGTTGAGTGCAGCATTTATGAATCGAAGAAGATAAGTCTTTCCAGGCTTAACCTTCAACTTGAATGTCTCTATAAAAAAATATTGAGTATTATCATTTTGGATGATATCTTGTTAACAAAATGTTCATTATACAGAAGATATGAGCATTAGACACTTCATCTAGAGCTGTCAAAACGGGTTGGTGGGTTCGGTCAACCCACGGGTCAAGAAAACCTACCATAAAATGGTGTGGGGCGGATCGACCCATTTAAATGACGGGTCAATAAAACACCAACCCAACCTAACCCAACATGGGTTGTGGGTCAGATGGGTCAACCCATCAATTTTTTGTACCTAAAGTTCTTTTATTTTCAATTTTCCATTGTTTTTCCACTTTCCTATACTATACAACCACTCAAAATCAAGTAACCAACTCAATTGTTGTCGGCTAACATAAAATAAACAAACAAAAATAATTGAATCTTCATTTCAGACTTCTGCCAAACATTTTATGGGCATTCCTCTTACATGACTAAAAAAACCTTGGATGTCAAGACATGACTTCATGTAGGATGGCTCATATAGATCAGTATAATCCAAACTGACTGCTACATAATAATTTAGTAAATCTTAGATTTGTTATATATAAAAAAGTAAAACAAAAAACAAAAAATAATAATAATAAAAGAAAATGAGAGATTATAGAAAGACTATTCTGCAAAAATGAAGGCATATTAGATAGGTATTCTTTAAAAAAAGAAGAATGTATTCTCTAAACGGGTCAGCCCGTTAAAAACTTGCCCCAACCCACTTTAACCCGTGACCTATATGGGTCCAACCCATATGACCGTATTTTTATGGGTTGTCAATTTTCCAACCCAACCCATTATTTTAAGCAACGGTTTGGGTTGACCCAACGGGTCCGACCCATTTTGACGGCTCTAACTTGATCATACCTTTAACTGAGCAATTATACAAAGGCCCAGGAAGTCCATTAATGGTATAAGCATCAGAAACATTTGGGCCTCCACCCGTTTGTGTAGCTTGCGTGATTATGGCCTCAGGATCAACGTTAAACCACTCTCCTGCAAATCAAATCGAAAAATGCAAGTAAAGTCTTGTGTAATTTTCGACTTCAAAATACGTAGTAGGTCAATGGAGTCAACTTTCGAGTCAATTGTGTACATTATATATTGTTTACCAAAGATGATGGGAACTTCTTTATGAGGTTTGGCAAAGGGGTAAGGGTCATGAAGCTTGGGAGAATGATGAGTGGACCATAAAGACTTGCTCTTAGCCAAGAAATATGTGCATGCCACCATAAAGTTCCCCTTTAATTTGTCCAACAATGGTATAGTTGTATACATAACTCTGCCCTGTTTGAATAGGGCATTGGGTTACGTATGCCGGCCCATCGGCCCATCCGCTACGAAGCTGTCGAATACCATGCCTAGTTTTGACACCAAAATGATAATATAAGAGTGTTATAACAGTGTGTGTGTGTGTGAGTTTTGGTTTTTAATTTCCGGAATGATTCAATTTGGTTGATACATACCAATGGAGAGAAATATTATTTGAGACATGATTAGTGACTTTGATAAGTAAACGATCGCCTTCCCGGGCAACAACACGAGGCCCAGGAAATTTTCCGTTAACAGTTACCATGCTCTTTGTGTGGCATAGTCGCGTCACATTTTGCAATCTCACCTACAAATACACATAGTGAAATGTTAACACGTACAACATGACCAAAACAAAACAATACGTTAGTGATAGATAATCGATTGGTACGTACGTTAAACTCATAATGCCTTGTTATTGCAAGTGTTGGCTGAGGAAGCTGAAATAATGCAATGAATAAGAAGATAATTCCCATAAAAGCAAAAACACCCATCTCTCTCTCTCTCTCTGAGGAAATGAGATAATTTTATGTAGTGAAAAGAAACCCTAGACTTAGGCTAAGGCTACTGCTTGAACAGAAGTTCTTGAAGATTGCATATATATAGGGTTTGGATTAGAGGGATTAGGTGATGCAGAAAATAGAAATTATATAAATTGAAAGAACATCTTCTTGTTTATGTAAATTGAACCAACCACTGTTGTTGGGAGAGCAACTTTAGAGTGTTACCAAAGAAAATTTCAGCATTTATTTTTGTGTTTTTTTTGACTCTCTTCTGTCAAGACTTTCCTTTGTCGTGATGCTATCTATGGTTCCCAACTGCAATGTGACTGATATTTTTTTCATTTTTCAAAGGCTTAAATACTAACTTGAAAAAAAAAGAGGTTTAACCCAGGGGTATTTTGGTCTTTTTAAAAAATTCCGTCGAACATAATGAATGGAAATGAATTGAATGAGTTTATCTATTGTCTAGTCTATGTATAGTGATTGACATACTCTCATTGGTTAGATATTTTATGAGTCCCAACACTCCAACTAATCACATCACAGAGTACTCATATTTTGGTGCAAAATGAGAGTGACTCAAGCATTACCCGATTGAAGTTTGAAAAAAAAAAGTAAAACGTGCCTAATTAATTTTTGGTGAAAGTATTGTGAACAAATTGTGTAAATCTCTCTTACTATAAAAGTCAAGCTTGTTTCTTACAATTTAATTGATAGACAAAAATAACCCTTCACCAAATAAACTACCCACCATTTAATTAAGGACAAAACAAGTAAATTTACCATGACAAAAAGTAATGTTTGGACAAAAATAGCCCTAATTATAATAAATCACTCACTATTAATTAAGATTGAACAAGTAAATTTGTCATAGGCTAATTAATTCCATGAATAATTAAATAATAATTTGATCCCTTGACTTGTGCATATTTTAAAGTTAGGTCCTACATTATTGAATTCTATTCATTTCGTCTTGTATTTTGATTTTGTTATCATTTTCCACCTCCTACTATTATCGTTACAAATATCGTCCAATATATTCTAAAATGACAAAAATACATTTACTCAAGAGACTAATACTTTATTTGAAACTAAAAAAATATTTGAAACTAAAAAAAAGTTTTATTTATTTATTTCTTAAATATATATGTTAGGGAAAGATATTATTAGATGTATATAGAAAATTGTAACTATAATGATAGATTTGTTAGTGAGTATCAAACTATTAAGCAAATCTGTAGTGTGTTTACTTATTACCCATGAATAAGCTAAGAGAAACGGGTTTAAAAAATGTGCCATAATGTTAAGAAGATGAAGAAAATGAAGAACCAATTGATGAATCTATGCGTTTTATTAGAAAAGAATGCTAAAATCTACTATTTACTTCTTTAAATTTTCAAACTACTACAACAGTTTTTAAAACTATCAATGGTCCCTAACTTATAGATATTACAAACAAAACCAATGTTAGTAATCGCAAATAACTGGATTCAAAATATTTTTCTAATTTTCATAGCTGGGTTCCAAACCTCTGACCTCTTTTGGTCTTAATTTGCTTGCTCCTCTTCATCGGACTCGAGGTAGTTACATGTGAGAATCTCTATATTCCCTCCTCTGACTATCGACTTTCTTTCTTCTACCGCAACTCTCCTTTTATTGAAATAGGAAAAAAAAGTGTATTGGAACTAAGAAATGAGAGATGTTTAAAGAAAGAAGTTCGACTAAACGAAAGTTAAAGAGATTTTATGTCTCCATTTGAGCAAGGCGAGGTGAGTGCGTTTCTTGGTGATGGTGATAACGATGTTGACGACTACAAGGATAGTGGTGTTAGGGGCGATGATGACGGTGATTGTAGGGATGACAGTGGTGGTTTAGATGAAGTACAACATTGTGAGATTTTTAAATCATCAAATTTTAAAAAATCCATATGGGTTTCAGTTTCAATTTGAAAATTTGAAAAATTAAAAAAATTGAATTTGAGTTTGTAAAAAGTGAAATTTAAGGTTGTGGTGGTGGTGTGTCCATAAATGATGGCTTTTGCAAATAAGTTACTTTGAAGGTAGGAGTAAGAAATTATAAAATGAAATAAAATCAAATAAAAATTTAACTTTTTTGCTAATGGTGAAATATGAGGTCGTAATGGTGGTGAGTCTATGATTAATGAGGTTGGCAGAAGAAAGTGAAGGAAAAAATAATAAATTAAATATAATCTATTTTTTTTTCTTTTTGGAGTAATGCATTTTTTTTGCCTTTGAATTTAAAATGAGACAAAGTATAACTATTGAAATAATTATTTATTATTTAATTAAAATATATTTTAAATATGAAATGGCAAACTAAACTATGAAAATATAATCAGATCTCACTTTGTGTCACAAGTAAAATATGACCAAAATAATCCTAACATGTATGATTTTTCATTACTGTTTTTAACACCCATGAACGTGAGAGGACAAAGTCGGACAAATATAAAAATTATGTATGAAAGTGAGACATCATAGGTTGGGAAAGATATTATTAGAGGTATATGAAAAAATGTAACTATAATAATAACCCTTGAGTTAATGTATAAAAATGTAACCATAATCTCTCTTACTATAAAAGTCAAGCTTGTTTCTAACAATTTAATTGATAGACAAAAATAACTCTTCACCAAATAAACTACTCATCATTTAATTAAGGACAAAAGAAGTAAATTTACCATGATAAAAAGTAATGTTTGGACAAAAATAGCCCTAATTATAATAAATCACTCACTATTAATTAAGGTTGAACAAGTAAATTTGTCATAGGCTAATTAATTCCATGAATAATTAAATAATAATTTGATCATTTGACTTGTGCATATTTTAAAGTTAGGTCCTACATTATTGAATTCTATTCATTTCGTCTTATATTTTGATTTTGTTATCATTTTCCCTCTCCTACTATTATCGTTACAAATATCGTCCAATATATTCTAAAATGACAAAAATACATTTACTCAAGAGACTAAAACTTTATTTGAAACTAAAAAAATATTTGAAACTAAAAAAAAGTTTTATTTATTTATTTCTTAAATATATATGTTAGGGAAAGATATTATTAGATGTATATAGAAAATTGTAACTATAATGATAGATTTGTTAGTGAGTATCAAACTATTAAGCAAATCTGTAGCGTGTTTACTTATTACCCATGAATAAGCTAAGAGAAACGGGTTTAAAAAATGTTCCATAATGTTAAGAAGATGAAGAAAATGAAGAACCAATTGATGAATCTGTGCGTTTTATTAGAAAAGAATGCTAAAATCTACTATTTACTTCTTTAAACTTTCAAACTACTACAACAGTTTTTAAAACTATCAATGGTGCCTAACTTATAGATATTACAAACGAAACCAATGTTAGTAATCACAAATAACTGGATTCAAAATATTTTTCTAATTTTCGTAGCTGTGTTTCAAACCTCTGACCTCTTTTGGTCTTAATTTGCTTGCTCCTCTTCATCGGACTCGAGGTAGTTACATGTGAGAATCTCTATATTCCCTCCTCTGACTATCGACTTTCTTTCTTCTACCGCAACTCTCCTTTTATTGAAATAGGAAAAAAAAAGTGTATTGGAACTAAGAAATGAGAGATGTTTAAAGAAAGAAGTTCGACTAAACGAAAGTTAAAGAGATTTTATGTCTCCATTTGAGCAAGGCGAGGTGAGTGCGTTTCTTGGTGATGGTGATAACGATGTTGACGACTACAAGGATAGTGGTGTTAGGGGCGGTGATGACAGTGATTGTAGGGATGACAGTGGTGGTTTAGATGAAGTACAACATTGTGAGATTTTTAAATCATCAAATTTTCAAAAATCCATATGGGTTTCAATTTCAATTTGAAAATTTGAAAAATTAAAAAATTGAATTTGAGTTTGTAAAAAGTGAAATTTAAGGTTGTGGTGGTGGTGTGTCCATAAATGATGGCTTTTGCAAATAAGTTATTTTGAAGGTAGGAGTAAGGAATTATAAAATGAAATAAAATCAAATAAAAATTTAACTTTTTCGCTAATGGTGAAATATGAGGTCGTAATGGTGGTGAGTCTATGATTAATGAGGTTGACTGAAGAAAGTGAAGGAAGAAATAATAAATTGAATATAATCTAATTTTTTTTTTTTTTCGAGTAATGCATTTTTTTTGCCTTTGAATTTAAAATGAGACAAATTATAACTATTGAAATAATTATTTATTATTTAATTAAAATATATTTTAAATATGAAATGGCAAACTAAACTATGAAAATATAATCAAATCTCACTTTGATTTTGGTTCATTGGCCCTAAGGAAAACAACCTATATGCTATTTGTGGGCAATGAACACTTGATATGCTTTGTATGTGTATTTTTTTGGGGATTTTTGGAAGTATAAACTTGTAGGAGCATTTGTAGAGTGGCTTCCATGATTGTTGAGGTATATGATTACTCTTCATCTTGTGTTTCTAGGCTTATGAGCATGCTAGAAATCATGTCCATATGTTATTTGGGTTCATTGTGGAAATATGTCTATTTTGTGTATCTTTGGAGGTATGAACTTGTCAATGCCTTGTGTAGGATGAAATGTGTAAGAAATGAAACTTAGTATTTAGACTCAACGGAGTCGAAATAAGTTTAATAAAGTGTTAATGAACTCGGGTTGAAGTCCTACGACATTTGGGTTTTGATTGATTATGATTATGATGAGTTCTCGGATTTTTAGGCTTGGGAAACAAGCCCGGATTATTTTTGGGAGAATTATTATGAACTTGAATGATGTGTTAGTTTTGGGATTTATGAAATGCGTATTTAATGAAATGCGATATTAAGACTCAATGGAGTCGTTATAGGTTCAATAAGATGTTAGTGAGCCTTAGGTTGAAATCCTACGATGTTTGGGTTTGGTTGGTTTTGATGATGAGTACCCGAGCATCTCGAATTGTGTCCCATTGGTGACACCCTCGATATAGAGGCTTATTGGGGATTTATTTAGAGCGTGCTCTACGAGCACGGAGCATTTGAGACCAATCAATGATCTCGTGTATCCTTAAGAAATGATTATTTGAATGAAATTTCTTTTAGGAAATTCAGATGAACGTACATGGAAAACTTGCGGGTCTTGGACTACGGTGTAGTCTAGTCATTCATGAGAATGGTTTTGAGGAAGTCGATTACATACGACGGTTGGGACTATTGTTGAGTCCGGTATGCTTTTATGTATAGACTAATGCTAAGTCTTGATTATGATTGTTCTTAGACTAAAATAATAGTCTTTGATTTAATATTGAGTAGAGGACTATAGTAGACCTCACGTTGTGGTTTATTGAGCTTATAAGCTATTCTTGAATTGGTGGTGACTTGAGGATTATGAATACCTCAATATGTGTTTTTTGAACTAAACTTACAAGTTAGTTGAATATGTTAAGTGTGTACAATTACATGCATTGTTTATTGGGTTTTGTAGAGCATTATGATCTACTTGAATTGATAAATTCTTTTATGATGGACTTGGTCCTTATTGGTTTATGCAAGTAAATATCTACTTGAGCATCTTGATTTTAGTCCAGCTGGCGTCTTGGTCGTTTTGTCGGCAATGGGACGATTCATAGCCTTTGGAAACATTCGCTATGAATCGCCGCATTGGTACCCTTTCTCCTCACTATATGGCCAATAGTGGGATGTGGTCTCGTATTAGCGCCCCCTAGCCTGATATTGAGCTCCCATTTCTCATCCCAGGGTTGGATGAAGGTAACAAGGTACTCATTAAGAAAACTGGTGAGTTATGATCATTTGAGGATTGAAACCCAGATTATGATCATTTGTGGGTGGTACCCATGATTTGAATATTGAGGGCTTGGCCCAGGTCTTGGTTTTACGTGCTTAGGTATAAGCACTTATATGAAAGATAACATGCTATGTGGTTTATGAAGTTTATGTTATATGATGACTTAATACAAGTTTATTGTTGGTATACTAGTATGATACCATGATTTTATATATGCTTGTGCATTATGCCATGCCACGACATGATATGCCATACTATTGCATTTAGTAACTTACTGGGTCATTATGACTCACTCCGTGTGTTTGTTTTCCTTAGTGTGTGCAGTGATCCCGTTAGTACGCGTGGCGGCTTCGGATAGTGATTCCTAGAAGGTGGTCTTCCGGGCTTTAAGCTTGGATTTATTATTATTATGTTTATGTATCTGTGAGACACGAATGTAAAGTTATGTAGACTTTACTTGGGTAGATTATGTTAGTATTTTGTTATCGTATTATTTTGGTAGCAGACTTGTTTGGTCGAGCTGTAGTATCTTTTAGAAGTTATTCCCTTGTTATTTCGAGCATGCTTTAGCTCACTCATCCTAGTATTGTTGGTATTGTCATCTCCGACGACTTTAGTCGAGAGACACTGGTTTAGTTGTTAGTATTTAATATCTTATTCGTTTAGTTGATTTGTCCCTCGGGCATGTTGTAGCCGTTGAGTGGTTGTTTATCAGGTTGGTATTCTGTTGATTCGCCGGCCTTAGGTTTACCGATGGTTTGTTGTCCGTGCGCAATGTTGCGTCACGCGAGTCGTAGAATTCTTTAGAGATAGTTATCTCTCAGCCTTGCGTTCCTTTGTTTAGGATTAAAGACTTAGGTTCCACTTATGATTTGCTTCTGCAGATTTTAGTTTTTAGTTGTTCCGTATCGCCGTTATGGCTTTACATTCCTGTTCGAGCTTGATGGCTCATCTTTTGGACTCGTACCATTATGCTTAGCAGGTGCTTGTCCGTCTTTAGCTTGTCTTGGTAGCACGACCTTGGGATTCCGCATTGGAGTCCGGGTCGGGCTGCCACAGTTGGTATCAGAGCTATAGGTTAGCTATTTCGCCAGGATAGGTTCCTTGGCCTAGTTTGGGTTGGGTTTATTGTTGAGTTATTAACGCTGAGTGTTCTTTGTAGGCGTAATATGTCAGGAACTTGGCGTGGAGCTAGTTCTAGTAGACCCCGTTCTGGTACTCGTGGCAACGAGAGAGGGGAGAATGTTATGGATCCGCGTGTGACTCCTCAACAGATGTTTGGAATTGAAGACGATTCTACCGCTCTTGCGAGATTCTTGAAATTGAAACCTGAGAGCTTCGATGGAGGACCCGATGCTTCTAAAGCAGAACTTTGGATAGAAAGCATGGAGAAGATCTTTGGATAGAAAGCATGGAGAAGATCTTTGCATGGGTTGTGCGTCGAAGAGATGGTGGCCCTAGCGGTGTTTAAATTAAGTGCGGTGACCATTGGTGGCATGTGTTACGAGATAGTTGGAGACACCATGGAGTGCCTCAAGTGTGGGAAAACTTCACGATGGAGTTTATGGCACAGTTTATCCCGGCAGTAGTTCGAGAAAGAAGAGAAGCGGAATTCATGGCATTAGAACAAGGAGCTATGACGGTGGCTCAGTATTCAGCGAAGTTCACAGAGTTGGCTCGCTATTGTGGTTACTTAGTACCAGATGAGGCTAGGAAAACCCAGCGGTTTGTGAAGGGCCTAAAGATGAAATATCGTAGGCAGCTCGTTCCGTTACAACTTACGGATTACCGAGTCGCTGTGGATCGTGCGTATGCAATGGAGTTGGACATCGAGGAGTATGCTCAAAAGAGAGCCTCGAGTACTATTAGAGGCAATGATGGTATTAGAGGGCAGGCATCACCTCAGACAATTAGTCAAGGAAATGTGCGTTCTGGTGGCCGAAGTGGTGTTACTACTTCTACTCCGAGGCGACGAAGTGATGAGTTGATATGCAATTTCTGTATGAGGACGGGACATGCCGAGAATAGGTGCTGGGGTAAATCAGGAAAGTGTTTTGCTTGTGGTGGTGATCATGTTCGTAAAGATTGCCCGAGGATGAGAGTTAAGCGGTCTGGGAGTACTAGTCAACAATCCAGTGGCTCCAAGAGAGACAGTGGTGGACGGCCTAGAGTTTGAGGTCGTGCGCGCATGGCGGTTGCCCATTGCGGGGTTTTGAGACCTATCCGAAATAGGAAGGTATATTCTTGTATATATATACGTAAATTATACCGTTGCTACTATTACCGTTATTATGAGTACACGTTTTAATCGGTAGCTCATGTGCATTCATACATACATTATATGGCGTATTGTGTATTATTGGTTATTTGTTTGATTGAGAGTAATATCCCAATGTGAGATCGATATATAATACGGTTTGTTTTGTGGACTACCGGTAGGTAATTGCACGTGGTGTATGGGTTCTTGTTTAGTCTATATATGTGTAAGACTATGCTATATATAGAGTTGTGGTTTTATGTGTGTTAATTCTTATGTTAAATTTATATCTGATCAGTACATTACATTAGTTTTATACTTCAGTGGCTAATCGGGCTGCGTATCGATTAGCGTGGCAACTGTGTATAGAACTTTGCCTTGTATAGTTTTTGTAGGACTTTTTCAGGAACATCGGAAGACCACTTCTCAGCTTCACCGGAAGATCTGCTCAAAGCTCAAGATCGGTAGACCTCGTGTCCAGCTGATCTGCTTCTACGTGTCCTCTCCAGATCAAAGCTAGCTGGATTAATTCAAACTTATTCCCATATGTTATTTGAATTAATCCAAGTCTTTTCCTGACATGTCAAGCCGCCGAAAGCAACTTTCCGAAAAGCAGGAATACTTTTCGTCCTGAACAGTGAGCAAAGCAAGAAAGCCCCCTACTTTCGCTTCATCTCTCGATCGACACCAAATCGCCCACCTTTTGAAGATCTCAGAAATGATTATCTGCTCTAGATATCTGTGAAGACGAAAATCCTTGACTGACAGCCCCATGCATTTAATGCATTTATGAAAAGAGCTGTTGAAGTCTTCGTCCTCTCCAACGGATTCTTTTGAGATGCACCTGCTTTAAATACTACCATTGAAGACTGGAACAAGTGACAACAAAAAAAGAATCAATCGAACACTTAAAGAATTGCTCTGAATCTACAGAACTCCAAGTCTTTTAGCTCAGTGCATTCAATAGATCCTCAACAGATCTAGAAGTCCTCGTCAACAACAAGAAGCTGCTCTTCAACATTTATTGTTTTATTCTTCTTGTTGTTTACTTCCATTAACTATACTTCTGTACGAATTAAATATCTTGTATTTACAGATATTTAATTCCCTAGACCCAAACACAAGTCAATATTTTGTACACGATCCATTAGGGATATTCTTTGTAATTGATCTAAGTGGAAAACATAGTGCACAATTTAAATCCAAGGTTGACTGCCTTGGTGGTGGACGTAGCACTCATTATAGTGTGAACCATCCCAAAATACTTGTGTTATTTCCTTCTGTCTGTCTATTCATTTGAACTGCTTAGTTTCATTGTTTATATTATCCATTTCAGCAGAACTTAAGTAATCTGTAAAAGGTCTACCGGTAGTCCTTATCGGCAGACCTGGAACATTTCTCTTGAAAGTCTTCCGCTACTTGATTCTTTTCATAGATTGCAAGTAACTTTCAAGGAACTTACTTAAAAGTTTTTAAAGTGTTAATAAGCTATTCAACCCCCCCTTCTAGCTTATTATTGTGCTCATTGGGACCCACAATGTGGTTATATACAAAGGTCATAATATGTATATATATGAAGCATGAATTGTATATTAATACTTATCGGTTTGGTATGATGTTTGTGTATTCTATAAAGATAAGTTTTATGTAACGAATATTATAATATTATAGTATTGTTAGTGGTTAATTATGGGAGTAGTATACACTCGATTAGTGCGAAGGTTAAGCGCTGCGATTTATCGGTTGATTTCGGCTGCACGGGAGAGATTGACGCCTCACCGCGAGTATTGAGACGTTAACGTTGTGTTAGGATGCTTAGTGTATGCATTGGTTGTAGACTTGGTCTAGAGCTCAAGAAAGGATAGTTTTGCGGAGAATGGACGTTACGAGCATTAGTAGTCCTGTCGATTCGTTGTGATTACTAGGAAATTATCTTGGTCGAGTGTACTAGGTACACGAGTTTTGTGATAGCTATGATTGTTGCTTGCCAGGGTAATAGACCTTGTTACTTGGTCTGAATTTTTATTCAGTTACGTGCATTAGTTGTAGGAAACACCTACTTGATGCATTACATTGTAGTATACTAAATTCTCATTTCATAATTATTATCTCATGTTCATTCATTTCATTAGTATAGGGGACTGTTTGAAGGATGCTTAAAACTTTTTATTCATGAACCTTCGCATCCTTACGACGGAAACTTTTGAAGCTAATTCAGTAGGTACCCTGAATTGGTGAGCAAAAGGTATTCGTCGTTGGACTAGGATTGGTAAGAATTAAGTTAGAAATTGACTATACCCGTTACCAAATGGAATGGACTGAAATGGAATGAATTTTCAAAACATTTCATTAATGTGCTCTTATGTGTTCTCACCCGCGATGGGGAAATCGCGAGCGTGATTTACATGGTTTGAAATGCCAATTTGATTATCTTTGATTTGTTTGTAAATTGCTCCATAGGCAATTATTAATTCTTGTAACTTAGAATCTCTTGTGCTTGAATTTCATGATGTGCCCCGAGACAAATAATTTCGGTAGTTGAATGTGTTCTTATGTTGAAATTTGGAATTTTGGCTTACATGTTTGGCGTAGTGTTGTTCGTATGGTATTCGCGACTCAAGTATAGGTCATAGTATTTTCAATCGTAAGTGTTGATGTCGTTGAGTCTATTGAGATTTCGTAGACTTTTGAATTTGGATTATTATAGTTCGACCCTCGTGTATATTGTAGTGGTAGACTCGGAGATTCGAGTCAAGGTTGGTGGTTTTGAGATCGAGTGTTAACTCGGGATTAAGAGACACCGTAATCATTGTCTCGATGTATTGTGGTTGAGTGTGGACCTAATGTTGGTTTGTATCATGATTTAGAATTCGGGACGAATTCTTTTTAAGGTGGAGAGAGTGTAACACCCCGCTCCTTCGTTATCTCGGTTTGCGTGCTATACTTGCACTTCTTCCTTTGTTGTCGGTATGTTTGGTTTGCGAGAGGGTCTAGATATGTATGAGAGACCACATTGAGACCAAAACATTATTAAGAGACTCCATATAGTTGTTGACCTGCTAAAGTCACAAGTCGTGACTCGACGATAGTCGGAATACGACGCGATTGAGGGTTTGCTTGCGTTTTGGGTTCGTGACCTCGGTTTGGTCCTAGACCTTTATACGATGATTGATTGACATGTTTAGATGTATTAGACTTCAAGTTGGAGGTGTTCCTTAAGTCTATCGATAATTTGGAAGCTTTGGAGATAGTGCTCGTCTCTATCGCGTAGTTCGGGAATTGAGTCGTGTAATCGTCTCTCCTTTGGGATTCTTATTTCCCTAGTTGTTATTCAACTTTCTAGAAGTATTTAAGCTTCTTCATTAGCCCTTAGACTTGCCTTAAAAGTCTCCTTTCATTGCTCGTTCGATTGCGAGTTCATTCGTCGTTCCGGTTGCACGTTGTTGCACCTCTTCCCGGTTTCGCTCCGAGTTGTTTCTGGAGTTGTTCGGGTGTGTTTCCGACTTGTTTTGAGTTGGGTTAGACCTTAGAATGGTTGCCCATGAGTTTGGGACCATTTAGGACATGTTTAGATCAAGTTTTGAGAACATAGCAGCTTCCAGAGGCCCAGGCGCCCGCCTGGCCATAGTGAGGCGCCCGCCTCAAGTACTGAGAGCATTGCAAAATGAAAATACCCTGGACAGGAGCCCAGGCGCCCGCCTGGATATGTTGAGGCGCCCGCCTCAACATCAGATTACACTTACGGGATTTTTCCCCTGTTTTGTGTTTGGACGAATTATACCTATCCTACCCTCATTAAACCCCCTCTAAACCCTTCCTAACCACCCATACTTAACCCAAATCATGTCCTAACATTAGTTGGAAGTTAATTAAGGTTAGATTAGTGATTGATTAGTCCTAATCTCTACTAATTGTGCAAGGAAAATGCCTATTGTGCCCTCCCTATTTTGGGGGTATAAATACCCAAACCCTTTTGAGAAATCAGAAAATATCTTCATTCTTCCTCCTCCACAATACGTATTAGAGAGAGAGAGAGTCTCCATGGGAGATTTCAAGCCCTAGCTTCTTCTCTCTTCGATCCAAGACGATCCATCCGTCAGATTGCCTTCAAACTTCGGAATCTTGAAGCCCTCGACGAGTAGAACAAGTTCACCGATCGGAATAACTAAACTAAACTATGAAAATATATTTTAAATATGAAATGGCAAACTAAACTATGAAAATATAATCAAATCTCACTTTGTGTCACAAGTAAAATATGACCAAAATAATCATAACATGTATGATTTTCCATTACTGTTTTTAACACCCATGAACGTGAGAGGACAAAGTCGGACAATTATAAAAATTATGTATGAAAGTGAGACATCATAGGTTGGGAAAGATATTATTAGAGGTATATGAAAAAATGTAACTATAATAATAACCCTTGAGTTAATGTATAAAAATGTAACCATAATCTCTCTTACTATAAAAGTCAAGCTTGTTTCTAACAATTTAATTGATAGACAAAAATAACCCTTCACCAAATAAACTACCCACCATTTAATTAAGGACAAAACAAGTAAATTTACCATAACAAAAAGTAATGTTTGGACAAAAATAGCCCTAATTATAATAAATCACTCACTATTAATGTTTGGTAAACTATACGATTTTGTGGATACTTTTGGGGGAAATTGTAATTTGGCCCTATAATTATTTTTGAATTATTAAAATAATTATTTTTATTTTTATTTAAAAACATATTCTAAATACTAAATGGTTTATAAAATACTGAATTTATAGCCAATTCCCATTTTGTGCGCCAAGCAAAATGACCAAAATAATCTTTATATGACATGCACATACCATTTTCCGTTACTATTTTTAACGCCTACAGACGAGAGAGGGCAAAGTCGGACAAATAGCTAAATAAGTTATGAAAGTGAGACACTTTGTAGGTTGGGGTGTAATGTGAGATTTGATGTGTAATTTTGGGAGCTAATCATATTTTGGCCCCATCAAAATTAGTCCAAAATACAAATTACCCTATAAAGTATCCACCAAATCCACTTTGGCCCACAATGTAATTTTTTAGCATTTTCATATTCCATGTCAAATTTGGTGATGAGAAGTCATGTCTGGTAATCGTAGTGATAAACATGGTGTGACAAATAATGTTTAAAATCGAAAATTGCTCCAATCAAACCATAAACAATATCAACAGTGTCGATGAGAAATTTGTTGGAGTTGAAGCTATGAACGATGAAAACGAATTGAACTATGGTTTGTCTCATCATTGTCGTATACGTATGTGATGGATTCAAATATGGGATTTGAAATTCTTGGTGTATGCTTGTGAATTATGTTGTACGAGGGAGAAAAGGGGAAATTCTTGGTGTATGCTTGTGTGTTATGTTGTACGTCTTTAATTTTTCGATGGGTTCTTATTCGTGGCGGCCTTGACACCTAAATGTGATTATCTGATCTTGAGTTCAATATCTCTGATATGATTCTGCTCTATTTTTATTTGTTTTTCTATATAATAATTTGAATAAAACATTAGTACATTTTTGAGTTTTATCTCACTTAAAATTTACATACGAGGTCATTGTCGGAGAAGATGCAGAAAGCGCTGCAGAAGAAGAAAGTAAGTTTCTCTTTGGGTAATAAAAGCAAATAGAGCATTGCAAAAAATGACTAAAATGCCCTACACATGAAATACCATGTGCACATTAACGTCAGATTTGTAAGCTTCGTCGTGGCTAGGGGTAAAACTAGAAAAGAATTATAAAATGAGATATGAAAATGATACAAAACTTAGGTTGGATGGTAAAGTGGGGCTTTATATATAATTTGAGGGAATTTCGTATTTTTAGTATAAGTATGTATACTTTGGGGTTGAAAGTTTGATTTCTCTAATATAATATATTATTTTCTATAGGGAGTCATAAATATCATAAACGACATAAACAAAGTCTCCAACAACAATGTGTTTATCTAAGATAGTAAGTTTGAATTATTTTTAATTCACACACTCATAAAAGTGAATGAATTCATGTTTGGTAATAAAAAAAGATAATGAAAATAACCAACAAAAAAACAAATTTGTAGGATAAGTTACTATATAATGACTAAAAGTATACATTATAAATTACCAGAAAACAAAGTATTAAAAAAGCTAAAAGCACAACAGCACAATTTATAAGTTTCAAAAATTGTAATGAAAAATACAAAAAAAATCCAATAATTAAAAGTAAACAGAAAAATGAACAAACTAACAAATCATTTTTAAAAAATCACTAACACCACGTGCAACGCACGTGAACCTTACTAGTTATACTACAAGGGTTTGTTTGGTAGTCGGGAAGAGATTGAATAGTCTATTATTAATCTTATTACTATTAGCGTCATTGATATTAATTCCCACTTGCATAATAGGGTTAGTTTTGAAATAAAAAATGTTAATCTGAAGTTTTTTAGTGAGAACACTATTAATATCACTCTCTCCCTTAGTATTAATAGTGAGAGGATAATAACTTTATCCGAATAACTTATGCTATTAGTTCCGACCACTTATTATATACCAAACATCAGACAATTTGGTTTATTAATTCAATCTAATCTTAATCTTACCTACCAAACCGCACCAAAGAGTTATGTAGCACCCTCACATATCTTAAACACTCCCATTCTTAAAAGTTTGTTATGTTTGACGTGACAAATAAATTAAAAAAATATATAATTGACTACATTATATATTTTAGGATAATGTGTATAGTCTAAAGATACACATGTAAAAGTGGGGTCTATCAATTAAAATAAAAATATGAAATGATAAAAGTAATTTTTTTAAAAGAAAAAAGATTAGAAAGTCGACACTTTTTTGAATGACTTAAGAAGGAAAGATCGACTTTTTTAAAAGTTTGGAGGGAGTAATATATGAAATATTAGTAATTAAATTTCACTTCAAATTATCATTTTAAATATATTAAATCGACTTAAAAAATTTAAATACGATTCTTTTCTTTGGAAACAAATATGTCTTTCTTAAACCCCTTTTAAGTTATTTTTTTAACAACAAATTTCAATGCACATTTTTCAAATAACTTTTTAATTTTTTTAACTTAACTTTTACCAAAACAGACTTCACTGCTGCGCACATGACAACATTATATTTAATTACTAATTTTTAAGTATTATAAATAATTTCATTTTTTAATCATAGGTCAATTTCAATATATATCCTATTTTAGTTTTGTTTAAAGTTTTTTCCAATTAAATATTTTCAATTACTTATGACGAGTTTAGAAAATCTTCTTATTACAAAGAGTTTTTACAATTTATTTTTTATTAAAACCGTGAATTACACAGGTACTAACCTAACTTTATATACACATATAATGATGAATATGTCAAATGCCTTCACAATTTCACTTTATTGTTAAAATTTAGGAGAAATTATGGGCCGATCCACTTTTTAAAGTTTTTAATCGCTCAAATCTCATGTTTTTTTAAATCGGAAAAAGACATTTTTGAGGGTAAAAACACTACGATACCCTTAATGAGCATGATGCGCATTACGAAAATGAATCACGATGCATTGACTATTAAACAACGATTCATCAATTTATTGCATTAATTTTTGCATCGCGGTTCAATAGTTTAATTGTATAGTCTAATTGCACCGCGATGCATCAATTTTATTACATTAATTTTTACACCGCGGTTCAATAGTTTAATTGTCTAGTCTAATTGCACCGCAATTCATCAATTTTATTGCATTAATTTTTGCACTGTGTTTCAATAATTTAATTGTCTAATCTAATTGAACTGCGATTCATCTTATTGCATTAATTTTTGCACCGCATTTCAGTCGTTTAATTGTCTAGTCTAATTGTACTGCGATTCATCAATTTTATTGCATTGATTTTTGCATCGCGGTTCAATAGTTTAATTGTATAGTCTAATTGCACCGCGATGCATCAATTTTATTACATCAATTTTTACACCGCGGTTCAATAGTTTAATTGTCTAGTCTAATTGCACCGCAATTCATCAATTTTATTGCATTAATTTTTGCACTGTGGTTCAATAATTTAATTGTCTAATCTAATTGAACTGCGATTCATCTTATTGCATTAATTTTTGCACCGCATTTTAGTCGTTTAATTGTCTAGTCTAATTGTACTGCGATTCATCAATTTTATTGCATTAATTTTTGCACCGCAGTTCAATAATTTAATTGCCTAATCTAATTGCACCGCAATTCATCAATTTTATTAGATTAATTTTTGTACCGCGATTCAATAGTTTAATTGTCTAGTCTAATTGCACCCCGATACATCAATGTTTGAACCGCGATTCATCAATTTAATTAGATATTTTTGTACCGCGATTTAAAATCGTAATGAACCAGACCATGTCCTTAGTCTTCTTCTTCCTCCTCCTCCGTCATAAGCTTTTTTATTCTTTCTCCTTCGCCTTCGTCCTTACTGTGAAAACCTCCAACCCAACACATTTTAATTAAAGTTCCGTACTTAATGAATCAGAAAAACTTGTTTACCTTTCAGGGGCGTTGCCCCCTAACCCTTAAAAAGGGGCGCTGCCCCGGCCTAGGTTAGGTCAATCCCCGTTTTGTTGCTCAACAATAGTGATTTTCGAATCAAATGTGTTTTCCAAAGCAGTTGAAAGAAACGATGACATTTCCGAAACAATTATTCAAAAATAACCTTTTGCAGTTGAAAATAAAGGGTACTGAACATGTTAAAACTTTAAAAAAGGGACCAACCATAATTTTAACCTAAAATTTAGAAGAAAAAAGTCAATTCTCGAATGGAGGGCTGTCTCTTGCGGGCCGAAGAGAAAAGTGGCAATGGGCCAAAATCTTTCTTGAATAGTTGGGCTAAACAATCTCATCACATCGGACTACATTTATTCCAAAATGTACAGTCAAAACCCAACCTACCTGACATGTTATGGTTGGTCAAAATATTATTAAGTGGTAGAACCCACAAATTAAAAACATACCAAGTTTGTTTTGAGTGAACATAACATTACTCCGGAAAAAGATAAAAATTTAGGAAAGATAGTTCTACGCGTATTTTTTGTAAAACGAATCTCCCTGAACCGACTCTCCGTATATTAGTGGGTAAAGATGTGAGATAGTGAGGTTCTGTCTAACGAATTAGTGTCTGTATGACGGTTTCATAGGAGACCTACTCCCAAAAGAAATATCGATAGATTTTTTCAACATTACCAACGAAACTCACCGATGGGACACGTTTCCGTAATTATTGTTTTGATGCAAATTAAAGAAAAAATTACTCCATTTGTTCCTAAAAAATTGTGTTGTTTTCATTATGGGGGAGTCTATTTTCACTACATTAATTATTTATCCACTACATTATTATAAAGTTTAGGTTTGTTGAATAATGCATGATTTACTTAAACTCATTTAGGATTATTCGTATAAACTATTTTTGATTTAAGTATATTAGCTGGACATAGAACTTGAAACATCTTTACTAGCTATAATCTATAGTCTTACAATTAATAAAGTGTCAGCTTGTTTCTTTTGATTTCCAAGACATATCTCCTACTGACATTTTCCTTGTTTGTGCTTTGTTAGATACCACATTAATTATCTCTCACAAGACGTATCTCTAAGATATCTTGTAAGAGTTTCTAACCGACTGAAACTCAAGGAATCTATTTAAGGGCACAAGAGCAAGTTGAATAACACCCCGAAGCTTTCAATACAATGAAGTTTTTTACTCATTCATTTGAATTGCCTCAGCCTTAGCATTTACTAGATATGCTTTTGTGGAGACCTGAACCCTTACATGCTTGACATCATCATTCTCTTGACATGAAATCAAACTTGCTTGACATCCTATACTTGCTTGATATGTTATCTAGATATGTTTATCATGCTAGATAGTGCATTACATGTTAAACACACCAAAATCATGCTTGCCCTGTGTGGGTTCCCGGGAATGGGTGTTCCCGCGCCCCGCGCGCCCTTGGATAGGGGTGCGCGTCCGTGCGGATGCGGTGACATCCACTGCTCCCGTTCCAGCCTCCCTTGTCTAGGGAGGACGAAATCAAAAGTCGGGAGGAGTGCTTTGTCGAATAGCGCGTTGGAATGCGCCTCTGTTGCCTTTAGTGGATTTTGATCCAATATGGGAGCTATGGGTTTCCCGCATCAAGTTATCCCTTGTTTAGGGGATATCAGGATATGAGAATGCATCACCCTTCTATTCTCATTTTCCCTTTTTTAGGGGAAAACGTGAAAGTGCAAGGAAGGAATGTTGCAGCGCCCCCACTATGGATTTTATGAAAATAGCCTTATGGCCTATTTCGGATCACTATGAGTGCTTTGGGTTTTCTACGTCAAGTTATCCCTTGTTTAGGGGATACCAGGACATAGGAATACATCACCTTTCCATTCCCATTCTCCCTTTTTTAGGGGAGAACGTGAAAGTGCAAAGAAAGAAGTTGCGAGGCCCCACTGGATCCAAAATGTTTTTAGTCCCTATCTTTATTTTAAGGCAAAAATAAAGCAAAACCAGAAAAAGAATCAGAGATAAAGAAAACGGGTTCGGAGGCTAAGTTACGAGTTGAGAAGGTGCTAGGCACCCAACTCGCCCTTTCGGTCTCAAAACGGTTTTTGGCTAAAGTATGTTTTTTGTTATATTTATTTAACAGGTAAATAAAGCATTAACTGCCTACAAATACATCCATTACATCTATATTATTTACGGACTTGCAACAGTCTCTTTTACAAACAATTACAAATATACTTGAAAATATTTGGCCATAATAACAGCTACATTTAGTATTATTTCCTAACTAAATCCGGGAAGCACAACTGCTTATATATTTACATTGGTCCGGATTGGAAATAATACTGTTACAAATAAAGACTTTAATGAATAAATAAAGCAAATATTTACAAATATATCTGAAAACATTTGGCCATAACAACGGCTACATTTAGTACTATTTCCTAATTAAATCCGGGCAGCACAACTGCTTATATGACTACATTGGGACGGATTGAAAATAATACTATTACAAAAATGAAGAGACTTTAAAATAAAACTTACAGATAGCCTAGGGTGTGCTCGCTCTGTCCCTCAGAGAGAGAGAGTCTTTTTGTTGTTGTTGTGTGCTGTTGTGTGCTGTGTGTTGTGTGTTGTGTGAATTTGGGCAGCGTGACTGCTCTGGAAAGTTACTTTCGGCGTATGGTTTTGGGCAGGGTAACTGTTTGTTTTTGGTTGTTTGTTTTTGGTTGAGGTAGGCTGAAATCGGGCAAAATAACGGCTTATTTCTGGCTGATTTGGCCTTTTAAATCGGGCAGAGCAACTGCTCTTTCCACGATTTTTGGACCGGGGAAAAAGGGTGGATACCTAGCTGGGGGGCTAAGGTTCACTTCTACCGGTTGGTTTTGTGTTTAGCGGAGGTTTGGCAGAGTTTCGAGGCTTTTTGAGGTGATCACTCACTATCTCACACCGCTCTCTAATTCTTCAAAGATAACGTTAACGCGAGAAGAAGCTTTAATGAATGTGAAATGAGAAGCCGGGTGTCTCTATTTATAGGAGAAAACAGGGACACTGACGGAATTTAATTTCCTTCTCTGCGCATCAAATGGTTGTACCTTGCGTTGGATGCGGCAAATGTTTGTGCACGAGAGAAATTTGGGCGCCATGCCCATCCATTTTGGGCGCCAAGCCCAAATGTTATGGGAGGCACGCCCATTTTCAAAATATGTCATTTTTGAACACTTTAGTCCCTGTAATTCGTCCTTTTGCGCATCCTGCTTTGTCCTTTTGCACTTTTGATCCTGTAACTTGACATTTGTTAATGTTTTAACAGGTCTTGATATTTTTGTCATGTCACATACCGAGTACGAAATTGGGGTGTCTCTGAGCCCCTCAACGATGGAGTCTACGGGTAACCCGCGGCTTGCGAGTAGGCGAACATCGTTGATAAGAATAGACTCTCCAATTTCGTTCAATTACAACGAGGGAGAAAGATGCAGGCGGTAGCGATTATAATGCAACAATTTATCAAACCTCCATATCCTAGACATTTTTAGTCAGTTATAGCAGGTTATCGCAGTTTTTAAGCAGATATGCAAATTGAATGCTCTGATGGTCGGACCTACTAAAGTAGGCTGCCTACGTATCCCTTAATAAAAGGAATCAGACCAAACGTAGTTCGGCCTAAGACGAAACAAACAACCAATGAGGATGTTGTGCTTTTTTTTGGGTCAAACCCGTCCGAGAACACAAACGAAGAAAAGATTTTTATGTTTTTCGAAAAAGCTGTATTCTTACGGTCCGAAACCGTTGTCAAATACGGTATGAAGATTTTTGCGTTTTTCGAAAACCGTATTTCCCCCGGAAAGTACCTGTCGTTGAAATACGTTAAGAGGCATTTTCAAAATCATGTCTGGCCATATCTCCGATTTCCAAACATAATAAGAAAACTTCAAATTTCGTATTCGAAGATAAGCGTATCGAATACGACAAAATTTTCTTCAACGTATCCAAATCAAAATCCATCGTTGGATACGACAAAGAGATTTTTCTTTTTCTTCTTCCTCTTTTCCCTTTTTTTTGTTTTTTTGAATATTCCTCTTTTTTTTCTTTCTTTTTTTTGAACAAAACCTTTTTGAAAAAAGATTTTTCTTTTTATTTCTGAAAGCAAAATAAGAAGTCTTACCTTTCTTACCTTTCTTACATTTTCATGCTTCTGAATGCTGCTGTTGGCTCAGCTGATTTGGTTATTTCCGCCATTCTGACTTTTCATGCTAGGGATTTCCTTCTTTTTTTTTTTTTCTTTTCTTTTGTTTTTTTTTGTTTTTTTTGTTTTGTTTTTTTTTCTCGACTCTTTTTTTCTTTTCTTTGATTGATTTTTCTTTTCTTTTCTTTTTTTTTTTTTTGAAAAGGGGCTTACCTTTTGCCGATGAATTTTCTGACTTTTCTGCTTGTCTGGCGGCTGACTTGCTGGGGATGTGAGCTTTTCTTGCTTTTTGGAGGAAAGGCCGTCAAATGTGGTTAACAAAATTGCTCTTGTTAACTTTCTGTTAAGTCTTAGGGGTCGTTTTGCAACTCTGAAACTTTGAGGATTTAATTGTTGCTGCTGAGTTGCTTGGAGGGGGAAAAGTGAAAATTCCACCTTTTCCTTCCTTTTGTCTTACGGGATGAAGGAAGGAAATTCATTTCCTTCTTCCTGCTTCTGCCATTTTTCCATTTTTTTTTTCATTCTTTCTCCTTTTCTCAATTTTCTTCCGCAAAAAAATTTGTTTTTTTCGCGCAGATGGCTTCTTCCTCTAGATCCAGAAAAGGAAAAGCACCAATGGACCCAGAATCTGGCGAAGAAAAGAATGAACTTCCTCCTTTGGTTCGGAACCATGTCGGCTACTATTATTCAAAACATGATTGGGGCAATCTGGTGCGAGACTGGTATAAGCATATCTTGAATCTTCCTGATCCCAATGTGAGTATAACTTTCTTCCACCCATTTGGTTAATTTTTTCAGATCTGCTCAATTTCTGTGCTGTTTTGGACTTTTGGAGTATATATATGCTGCTTGTGATGTTTATGCATGTGATTTATGGACTAGAATGATGCAATTTTGGTAATAATGCATGAAATTTGGACAATTTATTTTTGCGATGCACAAATTGAACTAGTACTTACTATTTGACCCTACTATGCATGATTTATGATGTTAATGCAAATAAGGCTATACGCTGCATGTTTTAGATCTAAGAATATTTTTACATGGCATATATTCACAGTACGAAATTTTCGGAATGAAATGCAAATTTTTCCGGACACATTTTTCGGATATATTTTCGGATATATGCAAGACAAAACAGATATATTTTATGTACTAGGACTTATTTTTTATGCATGCTGATGCTGTAGGGATATAAGAAATGCCAAGTAGATATTCTTTTTCCGTGACGGGTGGCATTTTTATTTCTTTTTTGCGCATTCCTAACACAGCTTTTTGAATAATAAATGCAAATAATGGATGCATGTACTACTTTATTTGATGTAAATGTGATGCTGAATATACATGAGATGCTTTTTGATGTGAATGCATGGTTTATTTATTTACATGAATGTGAAAATAAAAATGTGACATGTATATTTTTTTTATGTGCAGAAAACAATTTTAATGTACAAATGTTTTTTTCTTTATTTATTATTATTATTTTTAACATCTAAAATATTAACATGCATATTTATGTGCAAAAAATAATTTTAATGTACAAATGTGTGTTTTTTTTAAACAAAACTAATGTATTGATTATGCAAGAAGAAGAAAAAAAGAGTTTGTGAGAATCTTACCTTTATTCTCCTCTTTGCCTCTGGACAAGGTTCGAGCTACTTGTGCCAAGGTTTCTGATATATACCATTCAATGCCTCTGCCAGCCCAGCTTCTAGTGGAGGAGACATGCTTGGGAGATTTTATGCGGGCCTTTACTTCCTTCCGCAGTTATAGAACCATCTTTGATGTGCTGCGGAATTTCTGGTGGGATACCACCCACACCTTTCATCTCAGTTGGGAGAGATCACTATGACTCCCTGCGACTTTGCTGCTATTATTGGCATATCTACCAGTATTGGGCAAAACTTGGCGCCTGATTATACCCTCCGTGATCGTCATGACGAGGTGGAGGACCTTTTGGGGTTTGTGCCCGAGTACAAAACAGCGGACGAGGTGACCATTCCCAGTGTGAAGAAGTGGCTTCTAGAGAATGCCGGGCAGGTTGATCCTGAGGATAGCGTTGTTGTGACTCGTGTCGCCCTGACATTTTTATTCTTTTTCCTGGGAACGTCCCTTTTTGCTAATGCATCCACTTCATTGAGGGTCTCTCTTTGGCGCCTTCGAGACTGGGCCATGTGATTGACTATGATGAGGCGGGCGGGTTTGGTGAGCTTTATGTCTGCATGGATAGGTTGAGTCGGAATGACTCAAAGGTTATGACTGGTTTTGCCCCTACTTGGGAGGTATATTTTCCTTCTCCCCTTTTTTTCTTTTGTCAGCATATATTTATTTATTTTTCTTATTTTTTTTTTCTTGACTTTTACTTTCTTTTTTTTTTTTCGGTGTGGGCTTATTCTGTCTTTGACTTTGTACCGGGCTCCCTGCGCAGCGATGTTCTTGGACCGCCTTACTTGATCAAATTTGTAAATGCAAATCGGAAGGAAAAGGACACCATGGGCCATTATATTGAGTCACTGGGGCTGCAGGACAGAGTGGCGAGCTCGACCTCAGGTTCGGTGATTTTGTTCCCTTGGCGGAATCTGGTAGGGCCGATCGAGGTTACCACTATATGAGTCGTTGCGGATTTTGATGGTATCGATCATGTGCGATTCCTTGTACATGGGTGAGCGGGTCAACCGTCAACATGTTCCGTTCTCGGTATCTCCGGTGGCACCTCCTGCACCTCCTCCGAATGTGATCGAGCCAGACTTTATACCAAACCGGCAACGCTACTTGTCCAAATATGAGATGCCTGCCAGTGATTTCCCGGTCATAGCATATGAAGACTTTTTGAGGGCGATGCTCCATCCCCTCCTCCTCCTCTGTGATTGGGAGGCGTGCATCTGTCGATGGTGCTTGGGCTGGGTCTTCTCATTCGATTCTGGATGCACGGCTTGAGTTTTCCATGCCCGATGATGCCTTTTCGACTCTTCGATATCGGCGAGATGATAGGCTCATAAGGGAGGTCCTTCACGATGTTGAGATCCACGAGGATCGTGTCCCGATCAAGCCCGCCGCGGTATATTCATCACTCTTCTTTTTTTATTCTTATTGATGCTCTTTTTTTTTTATTTGGTGATGCTCTCTCTCTCTTTTTTTTGTTTGCCTTTTCAGGTCAAAGTGTCCACATACAAGAGACTATTGCGGGGCTTCGTTAGCATCAACAAACTCTATCAGCGTCTGATGGATGACTTTTCTTGTCGAACAATGATGCTATCGCGGCGGAACCCGGCGTCGCGATGATGATGATGATGACGATGCGAGGCGTAGGATCGAGTCGCGCCCAGCGAGGGGCGGATCGCGGACGATGGCACGGTGGGCCCAGAGTCGGGGAGGTGGCTTTAGCGAGAGCATCTTTTGGCTATTAGCTTCTTTTTGCACATGTCGGCTTTTCTTTTCTTTTTTTTTTGTTAATTAGCTAAGATCGTACAAACATGAGTTATGAAATGCAATATAATTTTAAATGACATGATAAAATGAAATGCACATCAAAATACATGCGAGAAAATAAAGCTATACCGACTCTAAGGGTAATGGCACGCCGTATTTTAGAAATGAATTTGAAAAGAATACACCTTCGGCTTTAAGGGGGCTTTTCTGACGATCTGCGGGTAGAGGAAGAGGCAGCCGCCTCCTCCTGTGCGAGGGAGCATAATTGTGGCCATCTACTCTCTTATAGCCTTTGCTTTGATAGGCGCCAAAGCCTCCGTGATCGAGCGAAATATCAATTGGCGATTTGGGCGAAACGAATATCGAGGCGATAAATGAACAAATTGGGCGTGGCTTATAGGAATTTGGGCGCCATGCCCAAATTTTATGAGGTGGCGCCAGTTTGGCTTTCTGGGAGACTTTCTTGGCCCTTTGTTCACCTTTTCATCTGTTTGTCGATTTTTTATTTACGCTATAAAAGGAGGCCGGCGATCTGAAGTTTTCACGTCGATTTCTTTCGATGCGCCTTCGTTCTTTGAGCTTTTCCTCTTCGGTTGCTCCTTCTTTTGATAGAAAAATATTCTATCTTTGCTCAAATGGCTGCACCTTACCACACACCTCTGGAATTAGAAATCTATGAAAATGCCCTCGACCTCGGATTCTCGCCCTTCGAGCCGAAGCGATTGGTTTGATCACATTTTTAGCTTGGTGCCTTCTATCACGGAGAAATGTTGTGATCAAGCGGGACATGTTAAGAGGCGTCCGGGTTCGGTCTCGTCAGGATCATCTTTTCAATTTTGGGATGAACGAGATGTGCCCGGCTTTCGAGGAATTTTGTGCAATGCTGGGAGTAGCTGCCACTCGTCGTATTGCCGTGCCTTCGCCTCGGAGGCGTCCTTACATGGCAATTAGGGAATTATTCCGCACCACTCGAGCTGCCACCCCGGGTTTTTATAACGGGGTGAACTTTGACTTGACCGTTCTTCCTCGAGCATTCACAGAGTTCATAGAGGATGACGTGGATTATCTGAGGCGTCGGCTGACAGCTCTTTTCCTGTGCCTGGTGGGGAGATATCTGCTGGTGGGCCATCAGGGATTTATTGACGTGCGAGTGGTAGATCTTGCTTTGCAGGCACGTGATCGCCGGGCCAATATCGTCCCGGTAATCTTGGCAGAAACTTTGGCTGGTTTGGATGCTTTTTCCGGTGGCGACGAACTTTTCCCTACCGGCAGTCCCATTCTGATTCACATGTGGCTGGAGGAGCATTTTCAGTGCGTGATGGCTCCTGCACCTTTCGGGGGGATATATGATCCGGGGCTCTATGGTTTCGCGGCCGCTTTCCCCAAACTAATTTTTCGACTATGGTGGGCGAGGATTTCTTTCGGAGGGGCTCCATGGATATATCCTGGGTGATTAACCACTGGGAAATTAGGCGCTTCATTTTGCATTCGGCTATGCCCAAGTTGTTATGTTGGGCATCAGGAGGACCTCCTTTTATAGTGCTGATAGAATATTGCGCCAGTTTGGGCTGGAGCAGATCATTCCAGACACGACTCGCCCGTATTCTTGGAGATGGAAAATGACAGGACTCTGAATTTCAACTTCCAGAGGATGTGGCGGCTTGACTTTGATAGGCTTCAGGTGGCCTATTTGTTCTCTGATCATATATTTTTGTCCCTCGAATACTTGGCATGGATAATGGTGATTGCTGAGGGAACTTCTCGCGAGATTCGGCGGGGGCTGAGAAATTTGTTTGGCCGCCATGTTGCTACGGGTATTGATGCTCGCCTTATGGAGATAGGCGAAGAGATCGAGAGCTCAGGTTTGGTCATTCCTCAGGTCTTACAGGAAGATTTCAGGCGAGTACATAACCTTGGCACTCCGGTGGCTCCTGGACCAAATGAAGCAGGTCCAAGTAATTGGGAAACGGCGGAGGCTGCTCCCCCCTGAATGGGGCACTGGCTTCAGATATGCTGATTATGAGGTCCCTCGACATGATAATGCAGGTTGGCAACAGAATCCTTGGGAGCAGGAGGAGGTTGTCCCTTCCCCTCAAAATGGATGGGGCACTGATATAAGGCCTGATAATGGCAATCAGCAACATAATCCACAGGAGCAGGAAGAGGCTTCCTCCCCTCGGCTGGATGGGGCACCGGCCTTAGAGATAATGGGGCGGTCCTAGCAACACTGTCCACGAGAATGGAGATGTTGGCGATGATGAAGGAAGATACTTCGGCGGTTCGAGAATAGAGGTTCCTCGTGCCTCGCGAGAAGAGGAATATGGGCCATTGGGTGGGCCGCGAGCATTGATAGACCACTTGGAGGCTGCAAAAGGAAGGAATATCTGGGGGAAACAAGTGGGGTGTAGGCAGGAATATATATGTGCAATGCAGTTAATGTATAATATAGACGTCTTAAATAAATATTCCTAAGTTGCACCTTAGGACCTGTAATATATTTTAATGTTTTAATGTGAGCTTTCGTTGTGGTTTTCTCTTTCCTTTGTCGGTTGAGCTTTGTTGTATGCCGAAGGCGGAGATAGTATCCGAGGATTCAAAAGAGTGTCTTCCCTCTCCTTTTTCTCCTGATTTTTTTTATGCTCTAACTTTTGCCTAGGCCGCCCTTTCGGGTTTTCAACCTAGCGAGCCCTTATTTCTCCTTTTTGTTTTTTTTTTTTTTTTCGCTCTAACTTTTGCCTAGGCCGCCCTTTCGGGTTTTCAACCTAGCGAGCTGGAGAGGAAGCACTTTTGTCGGATAGATTGGCTCAAGCATAGTACCTTTTGAGCTTGTCAAGGTTGAAGAAATGAACAAGGTCCTCTCCTTCTGGTTTGTGAGGAGTACGGCACCTCCTGACCGGATCTCTTTGACAATGTGCGGTCCCATCCACGGAGATTTCCATTTTCCCCTAGTGTCAACATAACTAGGGGTTTTCTCGAGCACCGGATCTCAGGCACGGATGTCGCGACCTTTGACTTTTTGTTGAATGCAGGGCTATGCGTCTTTGATAGGCTCGAGTGTGCTCTAGGGCTAGTAACCGCCGTTCATCGATCAGGGCTAATTCTTCAAATCGCCCTTTGACCCAGTCGACCTCTGCTATGTCAGATTCCATCATTACTCTTAATGATGGTACTTTCAATTCAATAGGCCACACCTGCCTCCATGCCGTATGCTAGAGAGTAGGGGTAGCCCGGTGGGTGTCTGGCGAGGTGCGATAGCCCAGAGGGCTAGCGGCTTTTCGGCGATCTCTTCTGTGTCGGCCATTTTTCTGATGATGTTCTCGAGGGTTTTGTTGGCTGCTTCAACGGCACCATTGGCTTGTGGCCGGTAGGGGGAGGATTTGTGTCTTTGAATTTTGAACTCGTCGAGAAGACGATTCACGTCCCCTTCAAAATGAGAGCCGTTGTCGGAGATGATCTCGAAAGGTACCCCATAGCGGTATATGATATTGGCTCGGATAAATTCGGACACCTTTCTGGCATTTAAGATCTTGTAGGAAGAGGCTTCCACCCACTTTGTGAAGTAGTCGACAGCTACCAGGACGTATTCATGGCCATTGGATCCCTTCGGGTGAATTTGGCCTATGACGTCGATTCCCCATGTTGAGAAGGGCCGGGGGCGTGGAGTTGTATAGGATGTGCGGGGGCACGTCTTTGCGATTTGCAAAACGTTGGCACTTGTCGCAATGTCGCACCCACCGAATGCAGTCGGTTTCAAGCGAGCTCCAATAGTACCCTTGTCGGATAATTTTCTTGGATAGCATGTGGCCGTTCATGTGGGGTCCGCAGGTACCACCATGGAGTTGGTCCATAATTTGCTCTGCTTTGGCCTGATCGACGCATAAGAGATTTAGGCCTTGGTAGTGCCTTTTATATAGGCTGCCACCGCTGAACACAAATTGCGATGCCCATCTTCGCAGGGAGATTCTCCCTCTTTTGTTTAGGCCAGGGGGATAGATTCCTTTTGAAGCAGATTTTGGATGTCAACATACCAAGGCTCGTGATCCGCCTCAGGGGCTGCATTAATTTTGAAGCAGTATCTTGGCGTGACCTTCTTCCGACCACGAAGGGTTGGACTTGGGTTTCTGCGGAATTTGGACTAGTGATGCTAGAGTGGCCAATGCATCGGCAAATTGATTTACGTCGCGGCAAGTAGTGGAATGAGATGGAATCAAACCGGCGGCAAGTCTTTGTTAATTTGGCATGATAAAGTTGCGGTAGGGGATCTTGGGTTTTCCACTTCCCTTCGACTTGGTTTATGATCAAGGCGAGTCTCCAAAGACTTCGAGATTTTTGGCCTTCCTTTGGAGAGCCTCTTCCGGGCCGGCAATGCAAGCTTCGTATTCGGTGGTGTTGTTGGAGCACTCAAACTCAATCTTAGGGCCGGTGGAGTGTGAGAATCTGTCGGATCAATGAGTAAGATCCTATGCCAAAGCCTCTTTTGTTTGCGGCTCAGTCGTCAAAGAACATCTGCCGGTGGTGTGGTGGTCGGTGATTTCCAAGACACCTTCGTGCAGGAAGGCTGGGCTCGATAGCATCTTCGGTTTTTAGAGGTAGATCGGCTAAGTGATCTGCATTCTGCCTTTGATAGATTTGAGCGTGACATATGTGATGTCAAACTCGTTGAGAAGGAAGGCCCACTTAGCCGGTCGGTGGAAAGTGATGGTTTGCGAAGATGTATTTTATAGGGTCCATCACGGATATGAGCTTGATGGATCGTCCTGTAGATATGTTTTGAGCCTTTGGGTTGTCGGACTAGGCCGGCACAACTTTTCTCTTTAGAATAATTCGGCTCGCTTCCTTGCGACTTCCTACTTATGAAGTATATGGCGTTTTCGATGTAGGAGTCTTTCTTTTCTTGGGCAAGCATGGCTCCCTTGGCGTGTCTGTGACGGTTAAGTATATGAGGAGAGGTTTATGTGTATGGGTGGGGCTAGCACGGGGATTGGTGAGGTAGGCTTTTATTTTTCGAAGGCTAGGCGGCATTTCTCGTCCCAGACTTGGTCGGTATTTTTCTTTAGGAGCTTGAAGAGGGGCCCACATGTGGTGGTGGTGTCGATGAAGCGGGCGATATCTTGTAGTCGGCCTAGGAAGCCTTTGACTTGTTGGAGTTTTTGGCTGCGGCATCTCTATGATAGCTTTGATCTTTCTTGGCTCGATCTCGAATGCCTTGCTCGGTCACTAAGAATCCCGGACCTTGCCTTTGGTGACCCCAAATGTGCATTTGGTGGGGTTGAGTTTCATCGATGCTTTCTTAACCTTTCGAAGAACTTTCGAAGGTCTCGATATGAGCACCGTTGGCGTCATTTGGAATGTACGATCATGTCGTCGGCGTAGACCTCGATCTCCTTGTGGATCATGTCGTGGAAGAGAGTGGTGGCGACCCTTTGATAAGTAGCCCGGCATTCTTGAGTCCAAATGGCATGACGTATAGCAGCGATAGGTACCCCAGGTGGTGAATGAAGTCTTCTCTTGGTCTTCTGCTGCCATTTTAATTGTGATTGTAGCCGAGCATGCCGTCGACGAAGGATCGATCTTTGTGGCGACAACGGCATCTACCACAATATCAATGTTGGGTAGCGGGAAATCATCTTTGGGCGGCGCTTTGTTGAGGTCGCGGAAGTCGGCCATTCGAACCTTCCGTTGGGCTTGGGAGCGATCACTATGTTGGACGGCCGGATCGGGTATTCAACCACCGAATGAAGTTGACATGGAGCTGCTTCATAATTTCTTCTTTGACTTGCGGTGACCATTACGGTTTGATTCGGCGGAGCTTTGCTTGATTGGCCGAGCATCGGATATATGGGGATCCGGTGTTCGACTATGGTGGATCTAGCCAGGCATATCTTCATAGGACCGAGGCGAAAGATATCTACGAACTCTTTGAGGAGGTCGATGAGTGCTACCCTTCGAGCCTTGCGGGTAGTTGCCGATTTTGATTTCTTTGACTTGATTGTTCGGCCCAGTTGATGATTGACAAGTCTTCTTCTTGAGTGATGTTGTTCTGTTGCTCAGCCGACTTTACAAGCTCAAGCAAATATTTTTTATCTTTTGGGTCCATTTCATTAAATGACTCATTATTATGATTATTTAATGTATCTTTTAATGTAGGTGCAACTAAGGAATAAGCAAAGACATTCATATTATCATTAATAGCAAGCTGCGGGGCTTATTACATTATTGAGGACACAGGGGTTTGAGATCCTCATTATTAGGGAGGCGGATCGGTAGATGACCAATCCGTAAAGCTAGGAGAAGGAAGGGGGATGGTATATCGAGCGGTCTACACGCGGGAGTCAAGAGCGGGCCGGTCGTAGTGTGTACCAATTCTGCGAGGCTTAGCGGTGAGAAGCTCGAACTCATCGGGGAGCTTTGCATATTCGGTGCCTCAGTCTATCATACCCGGGCTGTCTCCAAACATTTATTTAGAAACTCCTTTATTGATCGGCATATTTTACAACACCTTTATTCATGGCTAATTAGACTAACTTGCCCTTTTAGACCTCCTTGGCTTGATCTGCTTTCAAAAAATTTGGTGTGCCACGTAATTACCTCGTTATCAATGAGATCTGAATTGCCTCTTTGAGTGTATGGCACTTGTCGGTGAAGATGACCACTTTGCGATGATACTCACAATATAGGGCATGATTCCAATAAGCGGGCAATGGTTTGGGTGGTCGGTAATTATCCAATGGGCTTTAGTATCCCATGGGCCCACGGTGTTTGGAGTATTTCGGATCTTGGGGCGGGTAGGTCATCATAATGCCTTGATTGTTTCTTTTCGGCTTTTTGGCTTGGGTAA
This sequence comes from Codonopsis lanceolata, assembly GCA_013146195.2. Lineage (NCBI taxonomy): Eukaryota > Viridiplantae > Streptophyta > Magnoliopsida > Asterales > Campanulaceae > Codonopsis > Codonopsis lanceolata. The sequence continues at coordinate 80,829,886 of CM028381.1, forward strand.
GTGGCATGGGGTTTTTGTCAAGCAACGGTGGGATTTTCTTTCTTGGATAATATTGTCTTGGTGGGGTTTGCTGGACTTGGGCCCAATAGGGATTCTTTCTTTGGTATACAAGCGACTTCCTTTAAAGTCCACAGGGTTATTTGTTGAGGATAGGCATTTGAGGGATTAGAGGAGGTAATTCCTTTGGTTATGGTAGCGAGGATTCGGGTGGAGGATCGGTTGATTTACGGAGATATGGGTTAGAATATGGGCGCTTGGAAATCATATTACCTCCTTGGGGGGATCATTTGGTTGGTGATGGCTAGGGTTGGTGGCTTTGGAGGTTGGAAAAGGATATTTTCTGGTATCGGGAATTTATTTCGGGAGAATGGGAAGTATTAGGGTCATGTTTTGAGGATTTTGGTTTTTGGGAGAGTAGCGGAGATTTAAAAACACCCATCCACTTGATTTGTTATTCTTTACGTATGAGCAGCCAGGAGGTGCATACTTAGGAGTTTCTTTCTTAGCGAAGCAGGATCGCATATGTGAGGTTGATGTTTCTTCCCTCATTTCAAGCTTTGTAGCTTAGCCATTTGGCTCATTATCTCTTGTGCATTTTGGTCTAGCCATTGTTGCATTGCGGAGCATACCACAGCCCATGTACCCATCACTTTCTGCCATCTTGTCGGATCGTACCCTTTTTACGCCTTTATCGTCTGTTTACGATACCCTCGATCGATCTACGCACTTGATTCCGTATCAATCGGCGATCTTGTCTGCCTTTCCAAATTCGGGCCAGGTTTCTGAGGAAAATGGGTTTGGTATCGGAAAGGTGGTGAAGGCTTTCGGGCTTAGACAACGTGCCTTTATTAGTATATTTTATTATTTATTATTTTCCTACAAAATTGACGGATAAGCACCCTTAATTTTGGCAGATCTCGGGACTTTTCTGGAGCAGTGGATTCTTTCTCCAGTATAGGACCAACGTATTCCACACGCCTTTCGACTCCCAGAGATCGGGTGATCCCGAGCGAAGGGCCTATACTCTTTCAGGGATCCACCATTCGAAATGATCTAGGTCGAGCATTTGAAAATAATAAATCAGCCCGGTGTATATTTTTTTTTGACTTGCGCATTTTTTTTACTTGCGATTTTTTTGACTTGCATTTTTTTTTTTCACATTTTTTTTGGGTGACCCACAATTTAAAATGCAAAAACCGGTCGGTCTTTGAAGTGTCTGAAAATCTATATGCAGTCTAACGTTGGCTCATGCAGGGGGTAGGCTGGCCATGGTGTAGGGTAGCAGTTCGGAATATATTTATATGCATGTGCGTGTGTGCGGTATCTAAAAAGCAAAAAAAAGTTTTTTTTTAGATATAGAAATAGAAAATAAAACAGATATAGCATGTCTTCTTTGTTATGTGGATTTTCTCGGCTTTTTAGTTTAAGCGCGAGCAATAAGCATACCATCAAGAAATAGAAAGAAAAGCGGGGAATCTATCTATTTCTATTAAAAATGAGTCCTAATCCCCAAAATAAAATGAGAATGAATGCATGTATATATGTATATATATTTTGCAGAATGAAAATAAAGCAGAATAAAATAATATAAGGCCGAAAATGAAAAGATTTTAAAAATAAAGCCCCGGCCCTTTTGTTGTCTTTGCCAGGAAATAAAAAGAAAATAACATATATATATATATATATATATATATATATATATATATATATATATATATATATATATATATATATTTTTTTTTTTTTTTTTTTTGAAAAATACGAATATTTTCAAGTATATCCGAACAGTGTTTGAAATGAAGCTAGCGCAAGATGGAGGATCATATCCACAAATATAGACACGGATGTTAAAGGAAGCAATATTAAGGCTGTTTTAAATTAATATAACAAGCATACTTTAGCCGAAACAAAAGAAAAAAAGTTTTGGTTAATGAGTCTAGCCCTCCATTTTTATTTATTAAAATAAAAACGATCTCCCCAGCAGAGTCGCCACTGTGGGTTCCGGGAAATGGGTGCTCCCGCGCCCCGCGCGCCCTTGGATAGGGGTGCGCGTCCGTGCGGATGCGGTGACATCCACTGCTCCCGTTCCACCCTCCCTTGTCTAGGGGAGGACGAAATCAAAAGTGCGGGAGGAGTCTTTGTCGAATAAGCGTTGGAATGCGCCTCGGTTGCCTTTAGTGGATTTTGATCCAATATGGGAGCTTTGGGTTTCTATGTCAAGTTATCCCTTTTTTAGGGGATACCGGGATATAGGAATACATCACCCTTTCCATTCCCATTCTCCCTTGTTTAGGGGAGAACGTGAAAGTGCAAAGAAAGATGTTGCAGCGCCCCCACTATGGATTTTATGAAAATAGCCTTATGGCCTATTTCGGATCACTATGAGTGCTTTGGGTTTTCTACGTCAAGTTATCCCTTGTTTAGGGGATACCAGGACATAGGAATACATCACCTTTCCATTCTCATTCTCCCTTTTTAGGGAGAAGCGTGAAAGTGCAAAGAAAGATGTTGCGAGGCCCCACTTGGATCCAAAATGTTTTTAGAGTCGCCATCTTTATTTTAAGGCAAAAATAAAGCAAAACCAGAAAAAAGAAAACCGAGATGAAAAAAACGGGTTCGGAGGCTAAGTTACGAGTTGGGAAGGTGCTAGGCACCCAACTTCGCCCTTCGATCTCAAAACGGTTTTTGGCTAAAGTATGTTTTTGTTATATTTATTTAACAGATAAATAAAGCATTAACTGCCTACAAATACATCCATTACATCTATATTATTTACGGACTTGCAACAGTCTCTTTTACAAACAATTACAAATATACTTGAAAATATTTTGCCATTATAACGGCTACATTTAGTATTATTTCCTAACAAAATCCGGGCAACATAACTGCTTATATATTTACATTGGACGGATTGGAAATAATACTTTTACAAATAAAGACTTTAATGAATAAATAAAGCAAATAATTACAAATACATCGAAAAAGATTTGGCCATAATAATGGCTATATTTAGTACTATTTCCTAACTAAATCCAGGCGGCACAAGCTGCTTATATGACTACATTGGGCGGATTGGAAATAATACTTTTACAAAATGAAAGACTTTAAAATAAACTTACAGACAGCCTAGGGTGTGCTCGCTCTGTCCCTCGGGGAGAGAGAGTCTTTTTTGTTGTTGTTGTTGTTGTTGTTGTTGTTGTTGTTGTTGTGTGTTGTGTGTTGTGTGAATTTGGGCAGCGTGACTGCTCTTGAAAGTTACTTTTGGCCTAGGGATTTGGGCGGAAGTAAGCTGTTTGTGTTTGGTTGTTTGTTGGCTTGAGGTAGGTGAAATCGGGCGAGAATAACGGCTTATTTCGGCTGATTTGGCCTTTTAAATCGGGCGAGCAGCTGCTCTTTCCACGATTTTTGGGCCAGGGAAAAAGGGTGGATACCTAGGGGGGGCTAAGGTACACTCCTCTATCGGTTGGTTTGTGTTTGGAGGAAGGTTTGGCGGGGTTTCGAGGCTTTTGAGGTGATCACTCACTATCTCACATCGCTCTCTAATTTCTCGGTAATGCGTTAGCGGAGAAGCTTGTGAAGGAAGGTGTCTTGAAATGATCGTGAAGCCTCTATTTATAGGAGAAGGGGACACGGAAGGAATTAAAATTTCCTTCTTCATCGAGATGGTTGTACAGGCGTTGGATTTGTTGCATTTTACGGCAAATTTGATGAGCAGTGCGCAGAAGAAAGCAATTTGGGCGCCATGCCCCACATAAATTTGGGCGCCATGCCCAAATTATGGGTAGCCATGCCCATTTCTCAAACTTTGCATTTTTGAGCACTTTAGGTCCACGAATTCGTCCTTTTGTGCATCTGCTTTGTCCTTTTGCACTTTTGACCACAGTAACTTGACATTTGTTAATGTTTTAACAGTCTTGATATTTTATGTCATGTCACATACCGAGTGCGAGGGTGGGGTGTCTACACGGTACAAGTCCCTCACAACAATGTGAGCGAGAATCCAACAAGGGCAAAGCCGACAGAGGGCCGAGCATCGCGGGGTTGTTTCTAGTGCGTTCTCGATTGGGACCGGCGGGAGAGGATTCGGCCAATC
>CM028381.1:80834078-80900793 GCA_013146195.2 Codonopsis lanceolata
ATTGATATTTACAAAAATAGACATTTAACATGATTTAATCCGCGAAATCTAACTGACATCCAAAAATGGGGCGCCAATGAATCCAAAGTAGGGTGGCCAAAATAGATGAACCAAAGTTTCGGTGGGTCGAATTGCAATATGGTCCCAAAGTTGGTGGCCCATTTGTGTGTTTTGCCTAGATAGATATATAAATAGTATTGAAGTTAAATCGCACCAAATTTCGGAGTTAGTGGACCTTGCTTTGGTAGGGGGATTTTACGTGGTTTAGAAATGGGGAGGCGTCATCAATTTTCGAGGATTGATAGATTCTTAATTTCTTTACGGAGATTGGGAGGGTTGTTTTGGTAGTTACGTACATGCCCCGCCTCCGAGATTATCTTCTCGATCATGTGCTACTTCTTGAGTGTGTTGGTGGTTCTAAAGGAGAACTCCTTTTCGATTTGAGAATATGTGGTTAAAGGAGCACGGGTTTTGGATTGGATCAAGTTAAGGATAGGTGGGATTCTTATTCGGTGACAGGAGATCCAAGTTTGATTAGCTGAAAAATTGAAGCTACTCAAGGAGGAGTTAAAAGTTTGGAATAGAGAAATCTTCTGGTAAGGTGGAGATTAAAATCAAATCAATTGCATGAGATTTGCTGACCGGATGAGAAAGCGGGCCGGTACTTTGTCTCGAGGAAGAAGAACTCCGTAGGATGCGCTTAAATCAAGAATTGAAGGGCCTTCTTATTCGGGAAGAAATGCATTGGCGCCAAAAGTCGCGGTTCAAGGTGGTTGAAGGAGGGAGATAACAACACTAAATTCTTCCAAGGGCAAAATGGCAAAATGCGTGGAGCCGCGAAAAAATCGAATCTGTCTGCATTAATGGTGTGGTGGAGGATGAGGCGGATATTAAGGAGGATGGCGAATATTAAGGTGGGCATCTCGAATTTTTTCAATCGGGCTTTGAAGAGAGTGGGGTTGGAGACCAAATTTGGATGGTGTGGGCTTTGACAAGATCGCTGCCGATGATGCGGCAGCCTTGGAGCGTCCCTTTTCGATTGAGGAAGTGATAGGTGCCGTAAGATGGAGGGGGATAAAGCCCCGGCCCGATGGTTTTCTATGGCTTTTTTCATTGCCGGGAGGTGATCAAAGGGGACATTATGGAGGTTTTTCAAGATTTCCACTCTAGTGTAAGATTTGAGAAAAGCCTTAATGTCTGCTTCATAGCCTTGATTCCGAAAAAGTATGGTGCCACGATTTGAGAGATTTTCGACCGATAAGTTTGGTGGGTGGCATTTACAAGTTGATATCCAAAGTGCTAGCCCGAGAATGAAGAGGGTTATGGGTAGCATCATTTCGGTGTCGCAACACGCTTTGTGAAGGATAGATGCAGTTATGGACGCCGCCCTTATAGCCATGAAGCCGTGGATGATAGGTTGAGAAGCGGGGTCAGTGGTTGCTGTGTAAGTTGGATATAGAGAAAGCTTATGATAATGTGAACCGATTTCTTGATATACATGTTGGAAAGAATGGGTTTTGGTCTCAAGTGGATTCAATGGGTCCGATTTTGTATTTCTACGGTTAAACTTCAGCTTCGCTTTGGTGAATGGAGAACCTTCGGTTTTTTTCCCTAGTTCGAGAGGCTTCGCCAAAGAGATCCTTTGTCACCATTTTTGTTTATTGTGGTAATGGAGGCTTTTAGTAGGATGTTAGAGAGGCGGTGCGGGCGTGGGACTTTTAAGTGGCTTTAAGGTGGGGAGGAGAGGGAGAGGGAGGTGTCGATTTCCCATCTTCTCTTGCGAACGATACATTAGTTTTTGTAGGCGGATAAGGCTCGGTTGGGAAATCTCCGTTTAGTTCTATTATTTTTCAAGCATCAAGTTTCCTCGGCTTTCATCAACATTTCTAAGAGTGAAATTATTCCGTGTTGGAGGGGTGGAGAATGTTGGGGATCTAGTTGCATTCTTTGGTTGTAAGTCTGCCGTTTCTTCCTACTTCCTATCTTGGACTTCCTATTGGTGCACGTCAAAGAAGCAGAGCTGTTATGGAATCGGGTAGAGCGGTTCGAGAAGAGATTGGTGGTGGAAGCGCCAACTTCTTTCCAAGGGGGGAGATTAGTTTTGATCAAGAACACTCTTGCTAATTTACCAACTTATTTCTTATCTCTTTTTGTGATTCCCGCCATACAATTAGGCGTAGATTAGAAAAGTTGGAAAGAGATTTTTGTGGAGGGTCAATCGATGTGCATAAGGTTCACTTAGTGAATTGGGATAAGGTGTGTTCGAGGTTCGGGAGGGGGGTCGAATATCGAGAAAAATCAAATTATTTAACGAGGCTTTGTTGGGGAAATGGTTGTGGCGATATCTCACTAATAAGGAGGCTTTGTGGAAGGAAGTGGTGGTTTGCAAGTATGGGGATGGGGGTCACTGTTGGTTTCCTAACGAGGTCAATTCGCCTTATGGGGTGGGAGTCGGCGAGGCATAAGGAAGGGTGGAATTCTTTTTGCTAGATTCATTGCTTTCGAGGTTGGTAATGGGGCCTCGGTGAGGTTTTGGGAGGATAGATGGTGTGGGGATATTCGCTCGAGGGAGGCGTTTGAGAATCTTTTGAGCTTTCCACGGATAAGGATTGTAAAGTGAGCTCTGTATTATCTTGGGTGGAGGGTAAGCCTATCCGGAATCCTTTGTTCGTATGAATTTTCATGATTGGGAGTTAGAGTCGGTTGTGCGGCTATTAAGGATGCTTCAAGAGCGAGAAAACGCAGGCCGCCGACGGACAAGGTGGTGTGGAAAGGCTCGGGGACTCTTTCTCAGCTTAGCTCGTATTATTTGAAGCGCTCAATGGTGGCGTAACTTCTTTTCCGTGGAGAGCAATATGGAGAACCAAAGCCCCTAAGAGAGTGGCTTTTTTTTCATGTGGGAAGCAACTCATGAAGCTATTCTAACCGGGGACAATTTAAGGAAACGTAACATGATTTTTGTTAATAGATGCTATATGTGTAAGGCGGAGAGTGTAAATCATTTACTTCTTCACCGCCATGTAGCTTTAGAGCTTTGGTATCATGTGCCGAGTATGTTTAATATGTCTTGGGTCATGCCAAGTTCGATCATAGACCATGTCGGAGGTTGGAATAGGGGTTATTTGAAGAAGAGGAATAGTTTATGGGGAGCTCTTTTGGGGGTGTGTTGGATTCTATGGAAGGAAAGGAATCATAGGGCTTTCGACAACGTGGAAATGTCATCCTGAGTCAAGAATTTCTTGATTCGTACTATTCGCTTTTGGAGTTCCGTGGATGATCACTCTTCCTAGATCATAGCTTTTGTAGATCATGTATATAGTACAGTTTTTGATTAATCTTTTGGTTGGTATACGACTAGTGTACAAAGGACGCATCACCTCTTTTGATGCTTGATATTTAATATATTATTTACTTATCAAAAAAAAATTACAAAACTATTTAAACGCAACCAATATGCTTACTGTTCAACAGTTCAAGTGGAGGGTAAAAATAAAAGATTATAAAAATTATAGACATAATTTTAAAAAATTGACTCTTAATGTGAAACATCTAAAAATAATATAGTGAACTCTTTGAATTGAATAGAGGGAGTACTAAAATTGTAATTACATATAATTTGATTTTACGTAATTAAATAAGAATAACTGTATGTTCAATTAACTTTTTATGTATTTCTTAACAAACATGATTTATGTGAACAAATATAGAAAGAAGATATTAATGTCTAGCCTGATTTCATTAATATAATTTGTACAGTAATATGTTATTTTTCATTTACTCTTTTCAAGTTAATGATTAACTGGGTTTACAAAAAAAATTACTCTTTTCACTGATTTCCGGAAAATAGCTACAGGAAAATGATTTTTGTTTTCCAGATGTTTGGTAAATTTATTAAAAATATATCAGAAAATATTTTCAAGTGTTTGGCAAACACACATATAATTTTACAAAAAACAATTTATGAATACAAACAAAAACTCAATTTATATGAAAAATATTTTGAAAAAGAAAATGGATAATTGTTGTGGGATGACCTAAAATAATATAGTTGACATTTATTTTAGGACGTTGCGAGTATTTCTGAAAATTATAAACTATATGCAGTGCGCTTAAGCACAACAAAAACTCAATTTATATTTCTAAAACAAATGTTGAGTGTATAATTATGTGTGTATGTAAATATGTGTAATTGTGTATAAGATAAATACTTTTGTTAAAAAGAAAAAAAAGCTCAACTATGTAATTATGAGGTAGAGGGAAAGTGAGGAATACGTTAGACATACCATAATGGCATAATATTATTACTTTGAGGATAATTGGGAGCGTAAGTTTGGTGAAAATAAGGGTAAATGGGTTTGTGGGGGAGGGGTGTTGTTGGTGAAGGGGTGGTGGGGGTGCTTGAACATAGATTGAATAAATTTTGGAAAATGATTTACGAAAATGGAGTCCGTAAGTCATTATTTTGAAAAGAAGACTTTATTTTCAGTTGATTTGTAGTTTTTTTTACAATGCCTACATTTTTCAATAGTTATTAAAAACCAGAAAATGAGGAAAACATTTTTTCGGAACTCATTTTTTATGAAATAAACGGAGCCTAAGTTTAGTTATACTTAAAACTTGCGTATTTTATTTGAACATAATTGACCCAATATTTAAGATTCCCAAACAAACACTTACTTTTGTTTACTTTGTCGATTATATCAATGAAAAAGCTATGTCGTTCTTTATATATATTGTGAATTTCTAAATGGTATCAGAGCGATGCCACCGCCCTACAACTTTACAAGCTTTGCTTCAATGGTGCCAATCACGCCTTACAATCCAAAACCCCGATGATCCAACTCGAACCTTCCAACTCATAAACATCCCCCCACCACAATATCACCAAACTCACATCTACCAACTACAAAGTTTGGAAACTCTAAGTTGAGCTCATCGGTTATGACCTCTACAAGTTTGTAGATGGATCACATCCGTGTCCGCCTCCCACCATCCTCTCGAAGGATGTCCAGACACCCAACCCGAAATACAACTCTGGCTCCGACAAGACAAACTTCGCTTGGAGCCCTCGTCATTTCTCTCTACTCTTTGCTTCCTCTAATCCAACATGCCGCCACAACCCACAATGCATAGCAAACTCTTGCTCACACCTATCCTCGCCCAACTCCAACCATATCAAGCGCGATGAAGGACCAACTTAAACAAGCCTCCAAAGGGGCTTAGTCAATCTCGAACTACATGCGGTCAATCAAAGGTTTGACAAGCTCATTTCTCTTGGTAAACCGCTCGACAACGAGGATATCATTGAGATCATGTTGGGGGGCTTAGATGACGACTACCGCCACATTGTTGACATGGTCGAAAACCGGGAGAACCGGGAACTGATCTTGAAGCAATCTCAGCCCGCCTCCTTCTTGGACCTTGCAACCAACCCGTTGCCACGAGGAACAACGACTCACAAGCTCGGCAATTGCCTTTGCAAACTTGGCAACAACGACCTTATCTTGGAAAGTGTCAAGTAGGGGTGTAAATCGGAACCATCGAACCACGAAACCGAACCGAACCGGTTGATACGGTTCGGTTTTGGTTGAAGACGGTTTGGTTTCGATTTCAACAATTGGAAAACCGCTCGGTTCGATTCACGGTTTTTGGTATCAAACCAAACCAAATAGAACCGAACCAAACTAACATATATATTTTTATTTATTTATTATATAATATATATTATATATTATTTGTTAACTATTCTAAACATTTAGATCATCTTGATTTAGTCATATAATATATATATATACACACACACACACATACTAAACAAACAAAATCTTGATTGTTGGAGAACTATTATTTCTTCCATTGTTTATATTTATTTTGAAAATTACATTGTAATCTTTATGATAATTTTATTTTATCAGGTTATTATCTAATTTTGATGTTAATTCTAGATTAAAATCTTATTTTTATTCTTAATGATGGTTAAGTTGATAAAAAAAATTATATAAACCAAAAAACCGAACCAAGTGGTTCAGTTCGGTTTGATTCCAATCTTTCTTCGGTTCGGTTCGGTTCGATTTAGTTTAGTTTGGTTTGGTTTGGTTTTGTTTGAAATTTTTGAAACCAATGGTGTGTGTTTCGGTTTATAGTTTTGGTCTAAACCAAACCAAACCGAACCACTTACACCGCTAGTGTCAAGGCTATAGTCAACAGGGTCACACTATCCCTCACTGCCCCAATTATCAACTAGTCGCCACTACGACACAACCCACTCCTCGCAGCTCGACAAGCACCAAGTAAGTGGCAACCGTGGGCACATCTAGCAATTGCAGCGGACACCGGGATATTGAGCTAACTTCTTGACAACGGTGCTTCTCATCATGTCACTGCAGACCTCGGCAACCTCTCCCCACACTCTACCTACATGGGCTAGACATGATGGTACATGATTAACTATCTCCAAATCTGGTTCCTCTTCCCTTAGCACACCATCACACACCTTTAGGTTACAAAACTAGTATTCTTTTTCGTCGGCAGTCTTCCCTAGCTCTCCATGCTCACGATGCTAACCGGGTGGGCAACAAAGATAATGATACTTCTACTAGTGCCTATGTTGTGTCCCTTGGCAAAGCAACCCGATCTCTTGGAGCTCCAAGAAGTAACACATTGTTGCTTGCTCCTCGACTGTAGTTGAATATTGAGGTGTGGCTGCAATAGCTACCGAGGCTCACTAGATCACATCCCTCCTCAACGAACATGGTATTACTTCATCGTCTCAACCTGTCATTTACTGTGACAATGTGGATGTTACCAGCCTTTGCTCAAACTCGGTCTTCCATACTCACATGAAGCATGTGGCTCTTGACTTTCACTTCATTCGGCAACAGGTTTAAGACAAGCTTGTGCGGTTTCCCATGTCTCCTCGACAGATCAACTCACCGATGCTCTCACCAAGACATTGGCTCGCCAACGATTTCAATCCTTACTTCACAAGATTGGTTTCTCCTCACATGCATCCATCTTGCGGGAGCATATTAGAAAATAATACTATTTATTTATTTATAATTAATGTTTAATGATAATTATCTTGCATAATTCTTCTTTCCTTATTTATGATTCCTTTCCTATAAAGGACTCTTATTCATATCTATTGTGAATTTCTACACATACGTTCTTTAAAATATAATTAGTATGGCTTTGGGAAAGAAAGATGAAGTTAGAGATCCATGAGCACACTGCTAAAACCTGAACCTGAATGCGGATATAATTTGGAATGTTCCACCGATCAAAAATACATGGATGACTATATACAGGACCAATCAGTAACTGATTAATGGCCATTGGCTTCAAAGCTAACACCTACTGAAATAAGATGTAAGGTGTTTCCCGCCACACATTTTTACTACAACAAAATTATCATGGCAGAAGCATGGCAATTTGCACTCATCAGCATGAACTCAAAGGTAGAGTCTTGTCATGTAATGCCTTGTAGCACTCGAGGCTGCATAATGGGAGCTTGGACCTGGAATCCCTGTACTTGTAAGGATTTGAGCAAGATGGACCGGCACATTTCTCGCGTGGTGGGGGGTAACTGAACAAATCCACATAATGATCAGGCATACAGAGTAACAGAATGGCGCATCACAGTATCAAATTTTACTGCTGACAAGTTAAAGGTCTTGCAGAAATGGAGTAGCTCTCTTAATTGTTCCAGTTTTTCAATTCTAGAAGCCCAAATTATCAGGGTGGTCTATGTTCTCACTAAACCTTAGAAAAGTTCAATGTTATCTTATTTCTTGAATTGTGTAAATATTTAATTACACCCTCATAAAAACCATAAATAAAAGTAGTCAGGATATCGCGTGCTTAGAGTGCAAAATTCAAATGACGGTCCGCCACTAGTAATTTACAAATTATCACAGTCCCAGATGGTAATGTTTTGATGTCTGTTTAAGTTCTGCCCCTTCAAAAATGTCAATTAACCATCTGTCGTATGTTCCAAAAATAGCTACCTAGGGTGCTGGAAGGGGTGGATTAGGAGCACACAAACCCAAATACCTTTCGCTTCTTTCCTAGGTTCAAACATAAATTACAAAATCACTGCTTGTAGAATTAAACCCGCAAGGCCAACCTTAAGTGTTGAAAATATCTTGAAATTCAATCAAAAGAACCAAGTTAAAAATAGGTTACATGAAAAAAAATTCATTTACCTGCAACTCTTGGGTTCAAAAATAGTTGGCAAGCCCATGTCATCAGGGAAGGTCACAACTGTCCCAGTGGGACCGATGACCCATCTAACAGTGTTAGACGCAAGTCTCACTGCATTGGCAGTCCTCTCCTGCACCAACACAAGTATATTAGAAAAAGATGAGGTAAGGATAACAGGGACTACATGACCCAGTTAGATGCAGACTTGCAGTCTAGTCACCTGTGCTATCTCCTCTTGTCGCTGCTTAATTTTATTTTCCCGCTTCTTTCTGCTGGAATCTTGGCCCAAAATTTTCCTGATTGCCTCAGCCTACAAAATTTAAAAATTGCTAAACAAAAGTTTTTCTATTTCCAACAAACCAATATTAGTATAAAGATAAATCAGAAAAGAAAAAAAAACCTAAGGCAAACCTCAGATTCTCGAGCTGCCTTCTCAACTTGAATCTTTCGTCTTTGAGCAGCCTCAGCCTTTTTAAGCTGTTGCTCCACCTCGGAGAGCTTATCTTTTTGCTCTGTCACCAAATGAACAACATCATATAAGCAGGGTACAAATCCGGTGAATCTACACAAGTTGCTATCATAACAGTGAGTACAAGCAAAGGGGAGAGATGCTCACTTCTTGGTGGAGCAGGAGGTAAACCATTGGGAAACTCAATTAGACCCACACTAGAACTGGAGGAAACCTCTTTGCCAGTTTGAAGCGCTCGTTGGCGAGTAGTGATTGCCACATCAACAAGTTCCTTTCTCTGTTTCTTCCTCTCAACTAGAGGCTCACCGTCAGATATGTGTTCTTCGTCCTCGACATAATCACTATCTTCATATTCTCTTACTGATTTACACTTATTGGAGCTCTCTTTGCTTGATCTAGATGAGCCATAACTTCCCGTATTTACATCGTAACACGCACCAAAACTTCTGTTCAATACTTTTGACATCTTTCGCTGCTTCCTGCTTCCAGGTTCATCTTCATCATCATACTCGATATCACGAGCAGCAGTTTTTGAGGTTTTCAGCTTTTCAAGGTAACGGATCTCATCATCATCATCTCCATCACTTGCTGCTCCATCCAACAATCTTCTTTTAGGAACACGCTTACTCTTACGTACAGGCTCGTACTTGTCAGATTTCATAATATGAAGACTTCCCTCCACTATGGTTCCTCTAGAAGAATCCACTTTCCCAACACGGAAGCCGCTTCTAGAGAAATCCTTCCAAGGAATCCCTCGCAAGCCAACCCTCTCATCAGGAGAAGGGGAATGATTCTCATTCTCCTGTGTGATGTGCAAAGAAAACATCAGCTCAATTCTCATAATTTTTGCATTTTTCTCTGACCAAGGTCATATTAATACAAAAGTTTATTCCAAACATTGCACTGAAAGACTCAAGTATTCTCTCAACACAATGTTGAACCTCCCTTAACCCCCAGAGATACCCATGTCGACACAATTTGAACTTCCATTAGTTGATTTGATTTGGTTAGCCTCGCCTACAAACACAATATGGTATTAGAGTCAATTTGCTAAAGAAAGTTTTTTGAAGGGGAAATGTACCTCTCTTTTTGGAACAAACTAAAGAGGAACATGTTACCTTTATTTTTGGGAGGGAGGGAGTAACATATATGAATATTACCATTTTTTATGGACTAGTACGCATACAACTCAGCTCAACCTCAGTCCCAATCACTTGGGGTCCGGCTATAGAAATCCTCTCCACCATTCATTTCGGTCCACAAGGTCATCTCACATACCACACTCATTCATATCTTTTTTTACTATGGATGTCCATTTTATCACATGCAAATGCAAGTGCAATTTCTTTTTCTTTCTAATTTGACAGGTTTTCTTTGAGTTTTATACATATCTATCTATCTATCTATCTATCTATAAATCTATATATATATATATATATATATATATGGATATATATATGCATATCTATATCTATATATATATATATATATATATATATATATATATATATATATATATATATATATGTATGTATATATATGCACATATATATATGTATGCATATATATGCACATATATATATATATATATGCATATATATCTACATATATATATATATATATATATATATATATAATATGAGTAGTTATTAAGAGTTACTTATTTTTATATTGCAATAAATTGTGGGTAGTTATTATTTAGGTGGGTGGTTTTTGTTCCTTGGTTTTCTTTTAAAGAGCATTTTGGGTATGAATAAAATAGGCAACATTTTCACTATTCAGAGGCAGCAATAGTGGTTTACTTACCTGAGAAATCCGCTTCTGATTAAAGCGTGAAGACTTGAGGAAAGAAGACTCGCCCATTGGGACAACAGCATCAGATGCGGACTTAGCATGTATAGTACGTACCACACCACCAACTTTAAGTTTTACTCTTTTCACTACAGGGTCATTTAATTTTCCATCTGAGGCAACTTCTGACTGCCCAGAACTTTCCCTTGTCTCACTTGTGCTTTTCCACATAGCTGGTGCAAGGACACCTTCGCTAGACCTTCTGGACTCTTCTCCACTAACCTTACTCTCCCTAATTCCCTGTGTCCCACTATCAGCACTGATCTTCAGGGTCCTTTCAGCATCAGCGAGGTCAGTATATGATGCCCTAGTATTGGAAGCATTCAAACTAACTTCTTTCCTGAGATGATTAGTATTAGAGCCAATATTCTCATCACTTGAGCCTTTGCTGCCATTGTATGAAGGCGGTGACAATGACAGTGATGAATTACCAAGATAATCTGGTGGAGTGTCATCTCGAGGACGCCGAGAAGGATTACTCCGCTTCTTCCTCACGCTTTTATTCATATCACTGAGCATAAAACCTCCAAAGCTGTCCATTGCAACAGAAAAGGTAGAACGGAAGTCCAATTTAAGATATGCTGTCACGGAGATTGTAAATCACATCAATGGTGCAATTCAATCAAATAAACAGATACAATGAAGATATCCTGTATAAGTAGCCAAAAAATGCTAACAAATTCTCTTAGTCTTATATGTGCATATCTGCAATTTGACCAAACAAAGCAGATAGCAAAAAAGCAGCTACTCAAGTCAAAGTGAAACACCACAGACAAAACAATAAATATATAAATAATTAAATCAAAAGGAAATGATGGTCAAGCGTTTGCTCCCGCATACATACCAATATATGCACTACAAAGCAGAAAGGATTATAGTATCATACCCTAAAAAAGAAACTATGATGGATCATTCCAACAATTCAAGCACTTGAGTCCAAACAAACAACACAGTTACACACACAAGCAAAGACAAAGCTCACCAAAGGCATACGGCATACAGTAGTCAATTACATTACAGAAGAATGAGAAGGTCTATACAAACAAAATCGAACTTATTGTGAATCCCTCATAGATTTTGCACACTTTAACTGAAATTTTAAACAAAAATCCCTATAATTTATTCGCATAAACCAAAAATAATCTGGAGTAATATATCAGCAAAAAAAGAAAGAAAGATGGAACCATAAATACATGAGGAGGGGAACAAAAAATGAAATTGAAGAAACCCGACATAATTAAAACCTCTAAACTAGACGACAGCCACATGATCAAATGAAAAAAAATCTCACAGAATACGCTAGAAAATCGAATTTAAAGATTCAAAGAATAAAATTCGTTACCTTGGGAGAAAACCCAGATCGCCAAAGGGGAAAAGCAAGAGGAAAAGAAAGGGTTAGGGCTAAAGGGGCCGATCTTAACCTATGCGTCACCGTCCAATTATCCATTGCTTAGATTTTTTGGGTGCAGACGTGTGCGCAGGATAACAACTGGACACCTTGGCGTACGTTAGTGTATCTTCTCCTTCGTCTGTAATTCCGTCTTGCTTGTGGTTTAGTTGCGTAGACAGATTTCCATAGCCGTGGGTGGACGGAGTATATCAAATTTACTCAATATGTTTTTAAGTAAGTCCAGAATACATAAACATAACACTTAAAATACCATTTAATATATGAAATGCCTCACTACCCCTCACTCCTATTGTACACCAATTTCCCAATAACACCCCTTAATTATAATTCCCTCAACAACCCACCCCTCCATTACTCCCTAAACCTATCCAAAATTGAAATCATCTATCTACTCCAAAAACAGAATTCAAAATTCTCTCTCAGCCTTGAGCATAACTCTCGTTCTCTCTCAATCTCTCCAAACTGTCTCAATCCAGTCAATCGTGAACTCTCACTCCCAACAAATTTCGAACAAGGTAAGGTTTCTCTCTCTCTCTCTCTCTCTCTCTCTCTCTCTCTCTCTATTTTGTGTTTTTTTTTAAAAAAAAAACGATATATTATTAAATTGGTGTTTCAATTATCTGAAATTTGTTATTGAAGAAGTCGAGTTTAGCTTTGGATTTGTTGTTTGAGCTGTTGTGTTTCTCCCGTTTCAATTTGTTGTTCAATAGTTTGAATTCCAGACAAATCTCGTTTTTTTTCTTCAAGTTCACGCGAAAGAACTGCTAGGGTACAGCGGATGTTTTGTAAAACATCCGCGATTCACTCGCGGTAGTTATATGAAACATCCGTGATTTTGTAGCGTATGTTTCATATAACTACCGCGAGTGAATCGCATATGTTTTACAAAACATTAGTTGGTCTGTCATGGTTATGGTATATTAAAACCACAAGTTTGTAGCGGTTGTTTTGTACGAAAACCACTGTGTTGTAGCGGTTGTTTTGAATATTTTTTTTTCTAAAAACGTGTTTTTTTAAACAAAAATGTAAAATCGTTTAGGTGTTATATATTAATAACTTATAGATAACTTATGTTTAGAGCTGTCAAAATGGGTCAAACCCGTTGGGTTGGTCCGCCCCCACCAAGCAAAAATGGTGGATTGGGTTGGCAAATCATTGGTCCGCTATGAGGCGGGCCTAACGGGCTTGATTCGCACGGCCCAAGGTGGACGGGCCGGGTAACCTGCCAAAAATAAAAGTTGAAATTTAAAAATCTGCAATTAGTTATTAGTTTATATATATATATATATATATACACACACACACACACTAATATACACAAATAATATATAATATATACTAATATACTATTAAGACAATAAAATAAGTACACCCAACCCAAGTTCCAAGACTCCCGTCTCCCACATGCCAATCACCCCCAAATCCCAATTTCCCCCATTCTTTTCTTTCTTCTTCCCAGACTCCCAGTGTCGTGTGCATGTGTGATGTCCGCCTGATTCAGTTCATCCAACAAGACAACAACTACTATTCAGCAATAATTGTCGATCTCTCACACACACTCTCTCTCTCTCTCAAAGGAAACCTCGTGAGGCCGTGAGTGACCCTCTCGATGTCTCTCTCTCCTTCAAGTCGGCCATTGTTTGATTTATCTCCTTCTCCATCTTAGTCCACCATCGTTGTCGGCTTGCCGTCTCTTTCTCCCAGTCCGCCATCGGCCCATCGTCGTTCTTCGCCCTCTTAGTCCACCATCCGACCATCATTGAGCTGAGCTCTCTCACTCATTGTCGGTCGGCTTTTTTCCCCAATCTCTTTGTTTTGAGAATAATCTGATGTGTTTCTGTGAGTTCTTTGTTGGGTTTCTTCATTTCTTGAGACTGATTTAAGGTTTTCATCAATAAATGTTTATTGATCTTTTTTTGTATCTATGATGTTTCTGTGTATAAAATTTTCCCATTTTTTGTTTGATAAATTTGACTACATGATGTATCTGGATTTGGGTTTTTAGTTTTAATTGAAAATTTTAGTTTAGCTTACAATTATAGATCTCTTCCTCAAAATTTCTTCCATTAGTGAGTTGGTCCGCCGCCCGCAACCCAAGGTGGGTTGGGTTGGACCAATGCTTTTCTGGTCCGTCATTCTTGCGGGTTGGTCCGCCCCGCCCCGCCAATTGGCGGGGTCCGCCATTTTGCGGGTTGGTCCGCCCCATTGGTCCGTTTTGACGGCTCTACTTATGTTTTATAGATACCTTATGTAAAAAAAAAACTTATAGATAACTTATGCTTTATAGATAACTTATGTAAAAAAAAAAACTTATGTAATATATGTGTGTATATATATTTATAGAATTTGTTATTATTTTTTTGAAATAGAACCAAAAGTGGGGGATGATTTGTGTTTTTTTTTTAAACTTATGTAATATATGTAATATATGTGTGTGTGTGTGTGTATATATATATATATATAATGTTTTATATATAACTTATCACTTCATAACTTAACTTGCATTTATTTTTTTATAATAGATGGAACCCGGACGTCGATGAGGGAAACGTCTAGCATAGGCAATAACATGGTTGTGATTGCTTCGAAATACAGGAAAGCTGCTAATCAAGCATATACAACCACTAATGAGGGGGATGAGGGTGCTTATACGCGGACCCCCATTCACGGAGATGATAGGAGGAGTTTTAGACCCCGCCGATATTCCATTTGAGCCTCCTTATAATGCTTCATTGAGGGGAGAGGACATTCACCTATTAGGAAAGAGGATGAGGAGATAGAAACCTCATTAAACATGATGGGTCGCATGAGTAGCATGGGTGGTATGGGTGGGATGGGTGGAATGGGCGGCATGAGTGGTAGGGGTGGCATGAGTGGTATGGGTGGCATGAGTGACATGGGTGGCATGAGTGGCATGGGTGGTGTGGGTGGCGCGAGTGGTAGTTCGAGCATGTTACGCGGGCGTGAGAAGGGTCCGATGAATGCTGATGTATTTACTGCACTACGAGATAGACACCGGTTAGTTGATGAAGAGGAGGAGGAGAATGAGGATTTGGGTTTTGGTCGACGACAGAGAGCGGTCCGAGCATATAGTAGAGGCAGATGCAGAGTAGGAGGCCATGGTGATGATGGTGATGATGACGATGATGCTTCATACGATGAAGTGGATGGGTATGGTTGGATGTTGATGGAGCCACATGGAGGTGGACCCGAGAACACAGAGTTACTTATTGGATTTTGTGGTCATATTGCATCTGCAATATGGAATGGCGAGATAATTTATTATATTGACGATGATAGTATTGACTCAAATTTATTAAATTGACTACATAGTATTGTTTTCGGGAGCGGACACATTATCGTGTGACATCGCCGGTTGATGATGATGATGATGACACTAAGGTGATGTGGGATCATCAACCATCGTGGATCACCCACGATCGTGTGCAGCCGTCACAGAGGGCATCCCAAAGGCCTTCTCATCCATCGAGAGTTGCCGCATATGTGTGTAGATCGGCTGAGGATCAAGTCGAAGTTGTACTTCCTCAGCTTAGGGCACTTTATTGTTCCAAGTGAGATGCACTTGTGGTCCAGGGTACTTATATGACTACTGTTGCTGAAATTGTTCAACAGTTTGAGGATGTATTGTGATATACTTTATATTTGTGTGATATACTTTATGGTACTTATGTTCTTAAGCTGTTGATGTATTTTCTTTGAACTCGGAGTGTGATGTATTTGTTTGACACCATTGTTAGAAAAGTTTATGTCGTATCGTTGTGATGTATTTACTGTTAACCCCTTAACTTTTACAAAAATAACAATGAACCCCCTAAACTATTACAAAAATAACAATTAACCCCTTAACTATTGCAAAAATAATAATTAACCCCCTAAAGTTTTACAAAAATAACAATTAACCCCCTAAACTATTGCAAAAATAACAATTAAGGAGTTTACCCAGTCGGGAGGCAAGAATCTTGGTAAGCACTTTATTACAGAAGTTGCATAAACTGATCGGACGGAGGTCTTTAAAGGAGTCAACCTGACTTGATTTAGGAATGGTGAGCAGGAGAGTGCTAGTCCAAGTCTTAGGCAAATCAAACCCTGCAAAGAATTCAGAAATAGCGAGGCAAAAATCATCAACAATAATATCCCAGCAAGAAGTGTAGAATTTACCATTAAAGCCATCCGGGCCAACAGCACTATCAGCACAAAGAGAGAAGACAATATCCTTAATTTCCTCAGGAGAGGGAAGAATAGAAAGAGCATCACTTTGCTCCATCGAAATCAAGGAGGGAATAACATCAAGAGTAGCATTAAGACTGCAAGGGCAAGCAGTAAGTTGTTCGTGGTAAAAATCAACAGCAGCACTCTTAATATTGTCATCAGAAGATACCAAATCCCCATGCATGTCAACAATTTTATGAATAAAGAGCTTGTTGCGATTATGTTTAACAGAAGCATGGAAAAGCTTGGTATTACCGTCGCCATCCTTAAGCCAACGAAGATGGGATTTTTGACGCCAAAAATCTTCTTCCACCTTCAACTTGTTCTTTAAATTGGCTTGAGAAAGATGGAGAGCAGCCCGATTGCTAGGGGTATTGTCGAGTTCATAAATAATTTCCTTATTCAGCACATCATCTTCAGCTTGTTTCATAGCTTGGAAAATGTTACCAAAAACTTCCTTGTTCCAAGACTTCAAGGCTACCTTGACCGCTTTAAGCTTGTTAACAAAAACAAACCATAGGACGCCCCCGGGTTTGTGTATTCCAGGCTATTTTAACAGTGTCAAGAAAGGTATGGTGGTCTGCCCAGACATTGAGAAAACGGAAATGATAGGGGCTGGGAGCGTGGTTCAAGTTGATGGATAGAAGAAGAGGAGCATGATCCGAGCACGTACGATTAAGATGCTCAACAGTGGTTGAAGCAAAAGTAGAAAGCCATTTGGAGTTGCAGATAGCGCGATCTAAATGCTGGAAGATTGTGGCGTGACCATCACGGTTATTACTCCATGTATACTTGCTGCCAATAAAACCAATATCAGATAATTCAGCCGTATTAAGACATGCTTGAAACGCAAGAGCACCCTGCCTGTCCCATCCAACACCTCCAATTTTTTCGTGAGGCTCAAGGATGATATTGAAATCGCCAATGACCAGCCACGGGTTGGCATGGAATTCCAGACCCATATCAATAATTTTGTTCCAGAGGGTTTGATGCTCGCCATTGGTACACTTGGCATGAACCAATGTAATGAAAGCGGGAAGAGCCCAAGAAAAATGGCGAACACTGAGAGTGAATTGTTGCTCGGATTCATAGATGTCCTGACAATTGAAATAGGATTTAGCCAAGATCCATATAGTATTAGTGGAATTACTAAAATAATATCGGAACTTCAGTTTATGCCCAATAAAAGGAAGTTTGGACTTATCTTGCTTTGGTTAGTTTAACCAGCTTTTCGATCGAGTGATTATGGAGTCATTGCCCACACCACGAAGATTCCAAAATAAAGGCTTAATCGTAATGGGAGGATTGATGGGTGTTAACAGTTTGGGACTTTACGATCCTTTTAAAGCGGGTATGCATACCCATCCCAACCAAATTGGTTTTCTTGGGAGCATTCTTCTTGATGCCCGAAGCTTCTAGATTAAGAGCAGCAAGAGAACTAAGGTTTGTAACACAACAAAGCGATTAGGAGATAAAATAGTAGTGGCCCCTTCCTCCATCGAAGTGTGAACTGCATGGTCATCAACAGATAAATCGTTAATATCGGAAGGCACATTAGAATTACAATGCATATTATGAGAGGTGGACCCGTCCACATCTTCCTCTTTGTCTCTATTAAAGGGTGTCATCAGTGTTGACAGGATGCTGAGAGGTAGGCAACGGAGACATGTCGATGTCTATAACCGGGGGACTTTCTTTGTCCAATACTGTAGACTTAATACAATGGTCTTGGCAAGCAGCAACAGCGGAAGAGGGGTCAGATTCTGGGGCTTTATTGCCTTGAGAAGAAATATTCAAAGTAGGAGTAGGGTTGGAAATCCTTTTTGGATTCAAGGCAGGTCCTGTGTTGGTGCAAGTGTCATTAGTCCTCAATAGTCGAAGTAGATTTTTTAGGAGTCCACCTAGTAGTTGGAGGGGGAGGTGGAGGCGGGGGGGCCTTTGGAGGATTATCGCTTACGGAGTTGGTAGGGTTTTTCATTTTACAGCCAAGTTTAGAATGATCTTGCCGAAAGCAGTGGGAGCAATAGAGGGGGGTATTCTCCGCCTCGAGGGTTTGCCAGAAGCTAGGATACATATTGCCGCAGTCAATCCAGATTCGTTTAGGGGTAGGTTTAGTGAGATCAATCTCAACACAGACACGAGCCACACTAGGACGGGTGAGGTTGGTTGTGGGCTGATCCAGCATGATTGGTCGACGAAAAGGGAGGCAATAGAGAATAAAGTCGATTTGTGAAAGAGATGAATAGGAAGCCCTGGGAGAGCAAACCACACCGGGACGATGGAGCTTTTTATGTCAGGTCGAAAATCCGGCGACCACTTGAAGACACGCATGGGAAAACGACCAAGGTATCATTGGTCTTTGATCCATAATCTTTGATAATCATCATCATGGTGAACTTGAATAAGCACATGTTTATTGTCAAGGTGGCCAACGGAGACTGCCGCGTTGAGTCCAAAAGTCTGGAAGATTTTTCTGTATGGACTCCATCGAAGGACGATCGTGGGAAAACTTCTCAATTAAGGCGCATTTAAAAGGTTGACGAGGACTTCAATAATATCTACCGAAAGTTTGAGGGATGGTTCGCCCTTATAAGTCGAAGGAGGGATGTGAAAGGCAGAAGGATTGGGACTAGAAGATGAAGTAAGAACAGCAGCGAAGGTCTTAGGAAGGGAAGGAGGATCCGGAGGGGCTGGGGGGGTGGATTTGCCATGAAGCCGGCAGCTAGGAACCCTAGCCAAAGCACGGAAAGGAGAGAGCTAAGATCGCCTTTTGGACTAAACTATATCCATCCACCTCTTCATAAATATTGCAGCATAACTTCTCCTTCCCAACAGGTTCCTTACATACTTCTCGACATCCTTCGCTATGTGTCTCTTATACAACATATGATGAGACGTTGGAAAGTAATCTCATATTGCATTCATGAGAGCCAGCTCCCTATCCGTGACAATGCCATCCGGTGGGAGAACATGAACTAATAAAGCATGCAACTGATGTAATTCCCAAGCAAATGTTTCACTTTTCTCATTCTTCAAGAATACAAATGTGACATGAAAATTCTTCACCACAGATGTAACTCCAATGATTTTCAATAACGGCAAATCATATTTATTAGTCTTGTATGTTGAATCCATAAGGAGAACATACAGAAATAAGGCTAACATCTCTTCAGCCTTCGGGTGAGCAAACATAACATCAGTCAATACATCTTTGTTTTTTTGGGTAAGTCTCTTTGATCTGAACCAGAAAATATATCCACCTCGACTCATCTCATCTAAAAAATATTTCATTTTTGATTTATTTCTCATTTTCTTCTTTCTTATAACTACCAAAGCATTCTCTACATGCTTTCTCGAACTTCTGTTATCAGGATTTTCCTTTTTCAATAAATTTAATATCTGTTTCGGCTTCACATTAACACTATAAAGTTGATCAACCCTTTCAATTCAGTCTTTGTCAACTTTAATGCAGAAGTGTGCCATTTTTCTCCTATTGAAAGTGGATGGTTGTGAGCATTGTTAAACTTGCTAACTTTAACTCTCCAACCATCATCTTTTACTTCCTGCAAATACACTTCAAATTTATACAAAAGCTTTTTCGAACTATTTTTCTTTACATCTTTTAAATCTTTTTTACCATCGTACCGAGGTTTTCCACCATTCTCACAATTCAGCCAAACTTTACAAGTGTTATCAAATTTAGTTTTACTTCTGGACACGTAAAAGTACATATCTTCAGCACGTCCGATATCTCTAACCCATTTTTCTATCGCTTCTCAATTAATGAATTTTTCATATGTCACAAAAAAATGAGATACATCCGAAAATGAATTAGTCTCGTTTTCAAACTGGTAGTCATATAAACAAATAACAATAAAACCATATTAATAATTAATAATATAAAAAAATCCAGCAAAATCAACCAAAGAGCCGCTACAAAGTAGCGATTGTTTGTTTTGATATATAGTCGCTATTGACAAGCGGTTTTAATCATATACATCCGCTATTAAAAAGCGGCCCTTTTAATAACATCCACTTTTAAAAAAATGAATGTACAACGAAACATTCGCTACTTGGTTGCGGTATTTTAATAAAACATCCGCTGGTGGGTTCGCGGTACTTGGGCTATACATCCGCTATACCCTAGCGGATGTTTTGCCTAGTTACGAATTTTTTGGAAAAATTTCAGTGAAAATACATTTTACCTGAAAATAATCATCTTTGTTAGCATTTTCTTCTTCATTAAGATTACAATCATAACCCATTATGAGTTGAGTGGAGGGTTTGGAGAGTTTATTTTTTAAAGATGAAGATGATTGTGAGGGGGGGGGGAATAGATTGAGTAATGAGAGTGTTTGGAGGAGTTGGGAGTAGTATTGACTGGGAGGGTGATGGTTGGTTGGTGGAGTAAATGAAGGGGTTTAATTGTTAGTATAGTTTAAAATGTGTAAAGGGGTAGTTATGTATTTTCACCATTTAAATGGTGTTACATTAAGTATTTTAGGTGTTACATTCATGGTCACTCTTCTAAGTTTCTTCAAACGAGTCCGACCCAAAATTATTGTCAATTTCTATTTCAAAATAATTGTTTTATTCAAAATTTTCTTCTTTTAAATAACACTTTTATTACATCACTATTACTTTTAATTTTCATCATATTTTAATTATGAGTCAGATACAAATGTGATTTAAAAAAATTACATATCAAACCAATATGGATAATCAAGTCATTGTTTTTCTTTTATCCGCGTGATGAGTCAAATTAAAAAAAAATTGAAACGGAAAAGTAAATAGTAGCCCCTCTATTTTAGTATTTTTAAATAATCGTTTATAAATATTCGTTTGACTGAGCATACATATTAAGAAAATAATAATTTACTCTATTATAAATATTACTTTATCAATTCCTAAATAATCGTCATGTTTGACCCGATATATCGTTTTAAAAAAACTAATTGATTTTATTATAAATATTGGTATAATATGTACTTTATTTTAAAGCCACCGTGTATGTGACCATAATTAAATGAAAGGAAAAAAATAAGGGTAAAGTAGTAAAACATTTTCCTAAAAAAAGTGTAGAAACGAGACAATTATTTGAAACAAACGAAAAAAGTGAGGGAATAATATAATGTGTTGTTTCCTTTAAAGTTCTTGAACATATAATTATAATTAAAGTAAGTAAAAAAGTAAAGGTAAGTTGATAAAAATGTTTTCGTAAAATAAAAGTTTAGAAAGAGAACAATATTTTAAAACAGACAAAAAATTAAAACATGAGAATTATTTAGGAAATCGACTCATAATTACTGTTGAATCTTGCACTAATTAAATTTGCTTAAAATCATTCTACTTTTTGTCGGTCAATAACTTATAAGTTCTAAAGTATATTGGTCATCTTGTAGCATAATTTGTTGTCAGTCACTTAGATCAGCTGACCATAGTTTTAAATATGTCAATTTGTTTACCTTCTTTACTTGAACGGTTCCTAGTACTGACACTTTCATATTTTGTGTTTTGTTAGATCTTTTGTACGTTATCTCTTTAACATGATTCTTGTAATCTTGTGAGAAGATACATTTATATTGCTTAACACATTTCAAATTTAAATGTGTTCCTAACGGGTGCACTTCAAGACCATTTATAAATATCCACAGGAATCACTTGAAGAATACAAGAAATCTAAAGCATTCATACTTTAAAAGCAATTCTCATTGTGCCTCAGCTTTCGTAACTTTAGCTAGATATCATTCATTCATAATTTCTTTCTAGTTATTGTTTAGACAAACACTGAGTTACTTCTTTCCTATTCTTTAAGAAATCAGTTGGTTTGTCTCACGAGTGTGATTGTATTTCAACCATACTCCATAAACACTGGTCTTTTGTTGTAACTGATCCATTAGAGATCACTTAGATTTTTAATAAAATTAGTGCACTTCAAAAATCCAAATTTGACCAACTTGGTATTGGACGTAGCAGTTTTACTGTGAACCACTTCAAATTTCTCTGTCAGTTATTTCATCAACTCTTACAAACTAATCTAACACTTAAGAAATCTTGATCCGCTTAAGTGTTTGCCAGTTACTTACATAAATTGTTTACTTACTTGTTTTGATAAATTGTTATTCAGCTTCTTTCTTTACCTTCAGTGATCTAGTTTCAAAAGAAAATTAATTGTGTTAGTTAGCTAATCAATTTTCTTAACATCTTCAACCTCTTTAAAACATCAGCCAGCTGACACAGTATCAGCTGATTGACAAATTTACATATTTCGTTGCTAGTTTTCAAAGTTTTCGAAATTACCCTCAAAGTTTTTACAAGGCTATTCACCCCCCCTTTAGCCTTTTCAGTTGCTAACTGGACTTACAATTACTACATGGGACAACAAGCAAGACAACTTTTATCAAAAAGACATGTTGACTACCATGGAAAATAAGGTTAGGATCATGGGGTGACCAATATTTCAAATGTGTATGATATTACAGGTTTAAATTTGTGATATTATTACAAGATTTAGTGTTATTAGCGTTAGATCAAATTTATTTAGATTTGAACGCCAATAGATCAAATACGTTCTTTTATAATTAAAGACATGAACATTCCAAATCATAATCTACTTAATAATCTAACGACCATCACACTAAAACTCGTAGTAATATCACAAATTTGAGTTCGTAATATCATTTATCTATTTCAAATAATGGTATGTCTAATTCCAATACTAAAAGTCACACACACACAAAAAACCTTTTATTTAATTATGTAAAATAATTTAACCAACTAATTACTTGATGAAAAACATCGGGGGTAAATTAGGAGCTATACATTTAATCATAAGAGCAAATTACACGAGTTTCCATGTAGCTTAACACTTCATTTACGCATCGTTTCTGAGCTTATACTTTGTTTGTACTTGATTTAAAGACACTATTTTTGTTCATGATTAGGGCATGTTTGATTTAACTTATTGATATGTGCTGATAACTATTACTAATAAATAGTGCTGTTTCATTTAACTTTTTGAAAGTACTGGTCAGCTTGCATAAGTTAGTGTGTGTGTTTGATTAATAAGTTGAAAAAATATTGAATTCAAATATAAAGACACAAATAGCCTCATCACAAAATGTGATTTACATTATATTAATAATAATAATAATAATGATTTTAATATAATTAATTTTATTATTATTACTAATTTAAATAATAATAATAATAATAATCATTATTATGTTTTTATTATTTTATTAGTATTAATAGCAAATTTATTATTATTATTATTATCATTATTATTGACCTTATTATTATTATCATTATTTTATTAATATTAATATTACTTTTATTTATATTATTATTATTTATTTTAACAATATTAATATTACCTTTATTATTATTATTTTATTAATATTAATATTAATATTAATATTATAATTACTTAATATTATTATGATTATTTTTACTATATTATTATTAATATAAATTTTAATAATATTTATTATTATTATTATTATTATTATTATTATTATTATTAAGATCATTACTAATAATTATTATTATTATATTTATTATAATTATTAATTTATTATTATTATTATTATTACTATTATCATTATTCATATAATATTATTTATTAAGCAATAGGCTTAGTGCTTACAACTTATGACTTTACATGTGCTTTAAGTGGTTTGTACATGACTTATGACTTATTCTACCATAAGTGATATCAAACGTTTCAAAAATAACTTATGGTAAGTCATAAATCATAAGCACATTCAGATAAGTCAAATCAAACATGCTTAGTCATTTGCGTAGATGCCGTTATAAAATGATTTTTAAAATAGTTGTTGAATAAGTGTAGAGGTAATATATATAAATCTTCAAATCAAATGGTTTGAATTAAAAATAAGACTATTTATCCAGGATAATAAAAATATAAAGTGAGATTATTTTTTGGATTAAGTGCACCAATGGTCCACGTACTATCAGAGAATCTAAATTTTGTCTCTATACAACACAAATGCATGCTTGTGACCAAAGTTGATTATTTTTTCCTAGGAGTGTAGGTGGGGTTTAGGTCAAAACCACAGACTGAACTGCCTCCCAATGGTACCATACTAAAAAAAAAAAACCAAAACGAACAAAGTTCAAAATCGAACCGAAGTGAAGCACTCTATTTGGTTTTGATTTTGTGGTTCAAATAAATAATAGTATGAGGTTACATATATTACGAAATATATCGATAGAGGGGAAGAAATAGATCGAGAGATAGGAGGGTACCATGGGTGACTGGTGAAATGAGAGAGAAGGCCAGTGAGACAAGATAGTGATGCGTGAGATGGCAGAGAACGACGACTATTAAGTTGAAGGGAAGAAGTAATGGCTAATGAGCTGGAAGATGGAGCCTGATGCCGCCGAAAGTGGAGAGAGAGAGAGAGAGAGAGATGTGCGTGACTAAGTATGAAGTTTGAATGTAAATTATGGTTTGGCTACTTTGTTACTGCTTTTGGAAAATATAGAATATAATAAATTAGAATTACTAAAGACTAAAATGTAACTATACACACACACACACTGTGGTTCAATTAGATTCAATTCAATTCGGTACCAAAAGTCACAGCAATATCGAACCAAATCGACTGGTTTATAAGTTTTTCAAAATTAACTGTCCTAATTCAAAACCGAACCAAATCGGTCGATTCAATTTGGTTTTGCGATTCAGTGGTTAGGCTTACATCTATCCCTACTTTCTGCATGCAAATGGTCCCTGAGCTGGATGTTGTTAGATACTGGATCGTTAAATGAGACTAGAGCGATCAACTTGTACAAATTAAATGTTTCAGGTACTAATTAAAAGTTGTAAGTAATTTAAAATAAATATTTCTTGAAAACCAAAACACTCATGACTTTCACCAATTTTTTTAAAATAGTAATATAAGAAAGTGGTGTAAATATTGTAAATATAACTTATAAAATCATTTTTAGAAATTTTGTTTTAGGGAATTAATTATTATTAATTTAAAATAAATATTTTTAGAAAAACACTCACTATTTTTCCCAGTTTTAAAAGAATTAGTAATTTAAGAAATTAGAGTTGTCAAAACGGGTTGGATCAACTCGCCCCGCCATTTAAAAGTGGTGGGTTGAGTTTGGAAAATATGAGCCCACTAGGAGGTGGATCAAGCGGATTGAACCCGCGGTGAGTTGTGGGTTGAGGCAGGGCGAGGCGGGTTGGGGGTAGGTTGGCCTGCCATTTAAAAGTTGCAAATAACACAAGTCATAAGTTTAAAACTATAAGATTAAATCCTTTTCGCTCAAGACATGAGATTATTTTTAATATCTGAATAAGTGAATGATAATGAATTCGTTAAAAAAATGACACTTACAACAACAACATATGCTAGAATAAGGCAGTTTAATTGCAATATTTACGGAAAAAAATTTACAAGAGTATACAAATAGGAGTAATGACAAAATGATTTTTTAGTTATTTTTATTTGTCCTTTTACATTAGAGAAAGTTGTTTTAAAAAACAACTATTTAGAAGATCATTGTAATTTTTTTTATTGAATTGTGACATCTTTTGTGTTATTTATTATTAATTTTGTTTTTTCGATTAATTTAGAGAACAAATTGGTGGGTTGATCCGTCTAACCCATAACCCATGATAAATTGGACTGAGTTGGCAATTTCTAGGCTCGCCACATTCGTGGGCTGGCCTGCCCCGCCAAATAGTGGGTTATTGTGGGTTGTGGGCTGACCATCCCCGTCAATCCACCCTGACAGCTCAAGTTCTTATAAGATATATTGATCTCATCGTTAAATTTTTATAATTTCTAGAATGTAATTGTGTGTTTTTGTCTTTCGATTTTCTTTCAAAAAATCATCAATGGGGTATGGACAATAAATTATGTTTTTAAAAAACTTTCTTAAAACAATTATATAACCTTAGTTTACATACACTATACGCACCAAATTCTAATTTTAAAATAATTTAGTGAATATCAAAGGTGATTTAAATTTTTTTTGGTAAAAATTATGAGTGTCTTCCTAGAAATATTGTATTCTTAATGAATAATGTGTTATGAAAGGTCAATTTGTGAACAGTAGCCTATTGTAGGATAATTGGTATTCGTAGGATACTGCAGGCTATGGAATAGGCTGAAGACTTGTGTGCCAAACATTGAATTGTTTGACAATTATATGTGTGCTACTCGGCTATAAATACCGAGTAGCCTGAAGTTATCTTTCACCCCGGATTCCTCCTCTGAATAAAAACTCTCTCTCTCTCTTTCTCTTACACTCTTTGTTCTATTTTTTGGTTACTTTATAACACGTTATCAGCACGATTGTTCTACTGTTAACAATCCCAATCGGTAAAATTTTCTACCGATATATTATTTATTTTATGTCTCTGTTTTACTTCAATATATATCGTATATCACCATTATTAAGAAAAGGTTGGCTGAGCCACCGTCGATAATATATGGTGAGATGACGAAATAATAATTTATTATTTAACGCATAATATATATGTTCGTTGATGCTTGTGCGGAAATAACCCCAAGCTATAAACTGAATATATATATATATATATATATATACATATATATATATATATATATATATATATATATATATATATACATATATTTCAATTTTATATATATGAATAACTTTATATACATATATATTTATTACTGACTTACAAACACTCACAGAAAGGCTTGCCGAGTAGCGTGACGTGAATATATATGTATGCTATATAATAGCTGTATAAAGTTGATTGGAAAAATATTCATGCGGAGTTATTTTATTTATTGCTCCTAATAAGTTTTATATTTATTCATAATATAAATGCAATTCTATTAAATCAGAATTTTTACATTTTTACCCCTATCCTATAACGGCTAGTTAACGGCTATAAACGACTAGTTACTGATTTTTATTTATCTCATCCAACGGTAATAAACGGCTAGTTAACGGTCATAAACGGTCATTTTTCTCTTCATATATACCGTAACATTTTAATAGATTACTCACATTTTTACTATCTCCTTACAAGCTCTCAATATCATATCTTTTTTTACAAAATGTTTCCTCAATGTTGATGATTATTATCATACTTGTTATTGCATGCACGCAATGGTTTTTGTTCTTTGAATTCCTCCAAACGATTTTGATTTTTTATTATCCTCTTTGTATCATGTATGTCTGTTAGCGATTACAATAGCTTTCAACATACATTTTAACATGTACTGATTGATTATCGTATGAATAAAATTTCCATGTCATCATTTTATTAATATATATATGTTTCATTTTTATAGTTTTTCTTCACAAAATGGCAAACATTGCTAAGCTTGAATTTGAAAGGCTCGACATAACTGGGAAAAACTATATGTCTTGGAAAATAGATGCCGAAACCCACCTGGCCGCCAGAAGCCTCGAAAATACTATCCAACAAAGTAATAGTGAATGGATAAGTAATCAACAACGGGCTCAAGCCATGATTTTCCTACGACACCACGTCCACGAGGACCTAAAGATGGAGTACCTCACGGTTAATGATCCACTCGTCTTTTGGGAGAGTTTGAACGAAAGATATGACCATTTGAGAACGGTCATTCTCCCAAAAGCACACTATGATTGGATTCATATCCGCCTACAAGATTTTAAAACCATTAATGAATATAGTTCAATGATGTATAGAATAACCTCACAGTTGAAATTATGTGGGGAAACCATCACTGAATATGATATGTTGGAGAAGACTTTCTCCACATTTCATGCCTCGAATATGCTCCTGCAGCAGCAATATCGAGAGAAGGGTTTTAAAAGGTACTCTGAATTGATCTCTTGCCTATTTGTAGCTGAACAGAATAATGAGATTCTAATGAAGAATCACGAATCTCGGCCATTCGGCCCCATTCCTGGCGAATGGGACTATGTATGATGAAGGCCAAGAGCGTGGGCGTGGTAGTGGTCGTGGTCGCGGTCGTGGTCGAGGCCAAGGAAATCATGGACAAGGCCGGGGTCGTGGTCGAAATCAAGGCCGAGGAAGAGGCCGCGGACGAAATAACTTTCGTCGCCATCATCATCATCCGTATAATGGAAATTCCTCTCGCCACCTGAAGTGGAACAGAGATGATGATAGAAACACCTCCTCGAGTAGGCAAAATGTGCGTCCAAACAATGAAGAGAGTTCATGTTTTAGGTGTGGCATGACAGGCCCTGGCACGCATTAGCGACAAACATCTAGTTGATCTTTATGAGAGATCACAAAAAGAAAAGAATGTAAAGACAAATTTCCTTGAAAATGATCATGAAGATCTTCATTTTGATTTCGGTGATATGGCCAACGTCGACATGACCAATACCATTAGTGATGATATTGGTCATGAACAATAAATGAACATAGGAATGAAGCTATGGTCCGAGTTTAAGATAAAAGTTGTGGAATAAGTAACATGTTGTTATGTAGGAACATTATCTGCTTTTCCTATGTATACTAGCATGCTTACAATAAAGTTTATATATGTATTTTGCATTCAATGTGTTATCATATTTATTCATCTTATTTTACTTTCTCTCATATTGAAATAGATCACAAATATGTCTGAATCCAAAATCAAAAAGGAGATTTATGTCTTGCGAGGCAGCTACTACGCATACCATACTTAAAAATAAGAACTATTTTTCTTATCTAAAAATTGACAATGCTAATGTCAACACTATATCTAGTAATGCCAAAATAATTGAAGGATTTGGCAAGATAATTTTCCTAATGCCTGTAGGCACGAAATTCATAATTAATAATGCATTATTCTCTCCTAAGTCTCAAAGAAACTTGTTAAGTTTCAAAGACATTCGTCTGAATGGATATCATATTGAGACTATGAATAAGGGGAATGATGAATATCTTTGCATTACCTCAAACACTTCCGGAAGCAAGTGTATATTGGAAAAATTGCCATCTCTATCATCTGGATTGTATAGTACAATCATAAGAATATTTGAATCATATTCTACAGTAAACCTGAAGTTTACTGAAACATTTAAAGCCTGGCATGA
This sequence comes from Codonopsis lanceolata, assembly GCA_013146195.2. Taxonomy (NCBI): domain Eukaryota; kingdom Viridiplantae; phylum Streptophyta; class Magnoliopsida; order Asterales; family Campanulaceae; genus Codonopsis; species Codonopsis lanceolata. The sequence continues at coordinate 80,863,307 of CM028381.1, forward strand.
TAGATTGGGGCATCCAGGATCAATAATGATGCGTAGAATTATAGAGAATTCTAGTGGTCATCCATTGAAAAACCAGAAGATTTTTCAATCTAATGAACTCCTTTGTGAGGCTTGTTCTCAAGGAAAGTTGATAATTAGACCATCACCAACTAAAGTTGGATATGAATCACCATCGTTTTTGGAACGAATTCAGGGTGATATATGTGGACCTATCCATCCACTAAGTGGACCATTCCAATACTTTATGGTATTGATTGATGCTTCTAGCAAATGGTCGCACGTATGTCTATTATCAACTCGTAATACGGCATTTGCCAAATTCCTTGCACAAATAATCAAGTGAGCACAATTCCCAGATTATATGATCAAGAAAGTGAGACTTGATAATCTTTGGTGAATTTACATCTCAAGCATTCAATGATTATTGTATGGCAATAGGGACGGATGTTGAACATCCAGTAGCCCATGTTCATACACAAAATGGTTTGGCTGAATCGTTGATCAAGCGTATTCAACTCATTGCCAGACCATTAATGATGAGAACAAAGCTGCCTACTTCTGTATGGGGTCATGTTGTTTTACATGCGGCCTTGATTCGCCTCGAGGCCAAGTGCATATCATAAATACTCCCAATACGGTTGGCATTCGGGCGAGCCGAATCTATCCCATCTAAGAGTTTTTGGTTGTGCGGTATATGTACCAATTGCTTCCACCACAACGCACAAAGATGGGACCACAAAGGAGATTGGGAGTATATGTTGGGTATGAATCCTTCTATAATAAAATATCTTGAACCAAAAGCGGGTGGCGTCTTTACGGCACGCTTTGCCGATGTGTCATTTTAATGAAGACAAGTTTCCACCTTTAGGTGAAGAGGGAAACAAGTGGGAAGAGAGATCAAGTGGTGCACATCATCGTTATTGCACCTTGACCCTCCCACAAAGCAACGTGAACTGGAAGTTCAAAAGATCATACATTTACAAAATGTAGCGAATCGGTTGCGGATGCATTTATAGATACAAAGAGAGTGACAAAGTCACATGTAGCCGCTATAAATGCTCTCGAATTGAAATACCAAAAGAGGCGCCAAATGATAAAATGGCAAATGAATCTAAAACACGCTGAAGCGTGGGCGCCCCATTGGTTCAAAGGATAATAAATACTCGCAAAAGGAAAGTGATTGAAAATCTCCAATCACATGAAAGTGTTCGAGAAGAAACACACGATCGTGAAATTGTTCGAGAAGAAACACACGATCATGCAAATCTAGTAAGCCTGGCGTAATGATAACCATGAGATTTCCATTAATTACATATGTAATGGAAAAATATGGAACCGAGATGAAATGAAGAATATTGATGATATATTCTCTTATTCGGTATCCCAAGAAATTAATGACGGGGCGATGATCCCGAACCAAAATCGTATCGAATGTCAAAATAGGCATGACAAGATCAAATGGATAGATGCCATGAAGGTTGAATTAAATTCGTTGAATAAGCGAAAAGTATTTGGATCTATCGTTCTCACACGGAAAGTGAAACCCATTGGATACGAGATGGATTTTTGTTCGAAAGCGAAATGAGAAAAATGAGATTGTGAGATACAAGGCTCGCCTTGTTGCACAAGGTTTTTCTCAAAGGCACAGGATTGATTATGAAGAAACGTATTCTCTGTAATGGATGCTATTACATTCGAGATATCTAATCGACCTATCGGTTTCGAAAAATCTAGATATGCATCTCATGGATGTTGTAACGGCTTATTTATACGGATCATTAGATGCCGATATTTATATGAGAATTCTCGATGGAATTAAAGTTCACGCTCAAGCGAGCTCAAAGCCTAAAGAATTATGTGCAATTAAACTACAACGATCACTGTATGGATTAAAACAATCCGGTCGTATGTGGTATAATTGCTTAAGTGAGCATTTATTAAAAGACGGATATGTGAATGATCAATTATGTCCGTGTATTTTATAAAGAAAGCGGCAGGTTGGATTTGCTATTATCATTTGTCTATGTAGATGATCTGAATATCATTGGAACTCCCAAGGAAATCAAAGAAGCAGTTGATTACCTAAAGGGAGAATTTGAAATAAAAGATCTTGGGAAGACCAAATACTGTCTTGGTTTACAAATAGAACACTTTCATAGTGGAAAATTTGTACACCAATCAAATTACACAAAAAGGGTTTTGAAGCGCTTTTGTATGGATAAGACAAACCCTCTCACTAACCCCATGATTAATAGATCACTTGAATATTGAAAAAGATCCATTTCGTCCTTGTGAAGATAATGAAGAAATACTTGGTCTGAAGTACCATACTTAAGTGCTATTGGAGCTCTTATGTACCTTGCTAATTGTACCGAGGCAGGATATAGCATTTGCTACAAATCTATTGGCAAGATATAGTTCATCTCCATCACGGAGACACTAGAATGGTATCAAACACATATTTCGTTATCTTCAAGGGACGATCGATTTGGGATTATTTTATCCCAAAGGATCTAGGGATGAGCGATTGGTTTTGCGGATGCAGTTATTTGTCGATCCTCATAAAGCGGATCACGGGCCGGCTATGTCTTCACGATGGGTGAATGCCAGTAATTTCTGGCGCTCTCAAAGCAAGCGCTAGTTGCTACATCGTCAAATCATCTTTGAGATGATCGCACTTCATGAAGCGATCGAGAGTGTGTATGGCTTCGATCTATGACTCAGCATATTCAAAATGCCAGTGGACTACCTATCAACAAAGACCCGACAGTATTATTTGAAGACAATGCCGCATGTGTCGCCCAAAGTAAAGAGGGATACATAAAAAGTGACAGGTTAAAACATATCCCCCCGAAGCTCTTTTTTATACACCGGGAACTTGAAAGAAGAAAAAGAGGTCGGCATCCAATATGTTCGATCAAGTGATAATCTTTGCGGATTTATTCACGAAGGCACTTCCTACTACAACCTTCAGAAAGCATGTTCACAACATTGGAATGCAGAATCTACGAGATTTACAAAGATGATTTCTCTTAACCCTTGTCAGCTCAAGGGGGAGCATATATGGCTGTACTCTTTTTCCCTTTATCATGGTTTTTTTCCCACTGGGTTTTCCATGAAAAGGTTTTTAACGAGACAACCCATGCACACAATTCAGATTTAAGCTGTGTACGTTTTTTCCTTATGTCCGATTTTTTTCCCTACTGGGTTTTTCGACTTAAAGGTTTTTAACGAGACACACTTAGCAAAACATACAATGCTATGTTCAAGGGGGAGTGTTATGAAAGGTCAATTTGTGAACAGTAGCCTATTGTAGGATAATTGGTATTCGTAGGATACTGCAGGCTATGGAATAGGCTGAAGACTTGTGTGCCAAACATTGAATTGTTTGGCAATTGTATGTGTGCTGCTTGGCTATAAATACCGAGCAGCCTGAAGTTATCTTTCACCCCGGATTCCTCCTCTGAATAAAAACTCTCTCTCTCTCTCTTTCTCTTACACTCTTTGTTCTATTTTGTGGTTACTTTATAACATAATGAATAATAAATATTTATTTTTCTACAAATAAATTTGTAAAAAATATTTAGGCTAAATACACCATTAGTCTCTAAATTTTGGCCAAGCCCATCATCAGTCTCGTAACTTCAAAAGTGATCACCATTAGCCAAAGATCGTTCTTTTTGTTCACCGTTAGTCTCTAGCCCTCATGCATGTATAAAAATTGAGGACAAAACATGCCTTTTCATTTCAAATAAGGGGTCAATTTGTTATCATCATCAAAATAGAGTATCATGAATAACAATATAACATCGTCAAAATAAGATGGCGAATTGAAAATTTTAATGCCGAGTTCATCTTCTTCGTTCAACCTCCATTAAAATTCTGAACCACCACTCTATTCCCCTAACACCTCAAATGCGGAGATCAAAAACCTTAAAATCACTTCGAACAACCAACCGATGATCCGAATTCCCAGACACCACACACTTCATCTTCGTGGCAGCAGGAAAACATTCAACACTTGAATTGAAAGCAACAAATATTTTCTCGGCCAATAGGGAAAGAACCCAATTGGCCGTTCCAGAAACCGAATTCTGTTCTTGAATCATTAATTTTGTGCCATTCAGTATGGAAGCAAGGCATATAGGGAAATAAACATAGCCACCTATTCCAACTACAATTTGAGGGTTAAATTCATGGAACTGGCGCCAACTTTGAATTAGGGTTTTGATGAGATTGTAAGGCAATTGAAAAAGATTTGGAGGAGTGGTCGTGGCGGAAGAGATGGAGGCGAAAGGTAAATCGACGACGGTGCTTTCCATTCCAGTTGGGGTTTCGAGGAAGAGTATTTGGGTGTCTGGGTATATGGATTTGAGCTTGTCTGCAATGGCGATCATAGGGTAGATGTGACCTTCGGTGTCGCCAGCGGTAAACACCACCTGGAGGGCTTCCGTGTTGTTGCCGGTAGTAGTTTCATGACTGGCATTTCAGTTGTTTGTTTAGTTCAATGATGGACAAGTGATGAGGCTGAGGTGCCTGCAATGAAGTAGCAAGTTCCAGTGTATTCAAATGTAATTATGTTAAGTGTGAGGGAGAAGATGAATTGGATATTAAAATTTTCACATGGCCCTCTTATTTTTATGATGTTTTCCATAGTCCCCTGTATGATAACAAATTAACCCCTTATTCGAAATGAAAAAGTCTGTTTTGCCCTCAATTTTTGTGCATGTGAGTACCACATGCTCACTTAACGGTAATACCCAAACGGCATGGCGTGAGGGCTAGGGACTAGAAGTGAACAAAAAAAGGCGATGTTTGGTCAATAGTGATCACTTTTGAAGTTAGGGGGACTGATGATAAGTTTGGCCAAAGTTTAGGGACTAATGATACATTTAGCCCAAAATATTTTATGATTTTTACCTATAATTTAAACACAAATTTCGAATTCTATTTTTTTAAAAGGTGAAACTCATGAGTGTATAAAACTATTATTTTAAGCACCTTAAACATTCAATTAATACCTTTAACTTTTAGTTTGTACAACTTGATCCCTTTAATCTCATATAACAAACTAGTCTTTAACAACGTCTAGCTTAGGGACTATCAACGTGCAAAAATTGTGGACGTTGATCATTGACATAGATTTGCATCATATATGTGTGTGTGTATATATATATATATATATATATATATATATATATATATAAAATCAAGGAGTTACACATATCTCCAACAACAAGGACTAAGCATGTAGAGGTTTGATTGTCATTTTGTATGACAAAAAGTCCAAAAAAAAATAATCTTATTTCTACTTCATATGCATGCACCAATAAACAAGTGAACTTACACCATTAAACTTTCTCTAAAGTGTGTCTCATAGCTTTAAAAAGACAATCAACAATTCATCGAACTCACTAACCCAAATTGAACTAAAAAACACATGTCCCAAACATTTTCAATGAGGGCTTCTTTGACCACAAAAGAACAATTGTTATCATTGCGTGAAACTCAAATTCTACAAACCAGAGGATCACAAACAGGGACCACATTGACATCCAAACCAACTCTTATATATGGAGTTACACAACCATAACAACTTCATTTCACCATTAAAACCAACTGGTATACAACCAACCATTAAGTTAAAGTTTTATACATCAAGTAAAACCAACAGACCTTATAGGACCAACTGTATCACAAAAATATATACAACTCCATGTTACCAACCAGTACAACCAACTATTTACAAAATAGGGACTAGATTCACATGGATCACAACAAAAAAAAGGACCAACTGTATCACAAACAAAAAACCAACACCATCAACTGTGCCAACTAAGTTCAAGTTTACAATTTCTTGCATACATCACTCTTTGTAAGGAATGGTTTTCCTTTCCACATGAAGTTTGGATCACCCCTTCTAGGTGACTTTTTAGTCAAATTGCTTTGACATAGAGATGCTTTTTGAGATGGGTGGAGTTGTTGTTGCTTGTGAGATGAGTGGAGTTGTTGCTGCTTGTGAGATGGGTGGAACTTCTCTTGAATTTGATGAGGGTTGAGCTGGTGCATAGGTGTCCAGATTCATAGCCCTAGATGCTCTAAGGGCCTACAAAAAGTAACCAACATGCAATTAGTTGACATACTAAAGAGAAATCAAAAGGAGGTACAAAATTCAAATAAATGAGCATACTTTATAGAATGTTTCTCCAGTTGGTGTAACATAAATTCCACATAAATCATGGGTTTCTTGATTGACAATCTTCTTGGGCCTTCCTCTCTTTATTTTCTTACGTTCAAGAACTTGAGTGGTCTTTTTCCTACCCTTATTCCTATTTTTAGTGTAAACCCTTTGAACTCAAGCTCTATTATTTGAAGTAACAAGAACTTATAAAAAATGATTGTTAGTAAAAGGTCAATACTATACAAATTTTGTCCCTTATTCACATTAACCAGTACCTCAGTATGGACCCCATTGATTTCTGCATTATTTGTTGCCCTTGCCATTTGTCTGGGCATGTTTTCTTTGAAGTCCTAACAGCCTACATTTCCAATCCAAGGTTAGTAAATGAACAAATAACAAATAATTACATCAATAATCTTGTACCAAAAACAATGTTAATACCCTAGTTTGGACCCACTACCTTGTGCATTTTCATTTGCCCTGGCTGTTTTGCACCCTTGTTATGCCATGTTTCCTAGCAATTACCACAAGTAATGTTCTTCCTTTGTCAACTCAACCTTTCTTTGTCCCTTGCTTTTCCTTTGGGTTATGTTTCCTCAGGTGTCTTCACCCTATTTTTCTTTGGCCTCCCAGGCATAATCTTGTACTTTGGAGGTTTCAAGGGCTCACTTCCAGATTTTGGCCAGTTGTTTTCACCAGATATAGGCTGAATACTATATGTATATGCCTTAAGAAATGCATCCTTTTTATAAAACTCAGTAATGAAGTCATCTGCATTCTTCCCAATTATGACCAACCCAGCATTGGCATGACAACAGGGGATTCCAATTAAATCCCATTCTCTGCAAGTACATGTTCTAGAAGAGATATCAACAACATATCCCCACTTCATGTAGTCTATTAGAAACTTGTTATCCCCATTATATGTTGCACTTCACCTTTTGTAGTATTTAATGTTTTGATCAATTCGCTTCCTAATCCTAGGGCATATTACACCCCAATTATTGGACATCCACATCCTTCTGTTATGCAATCTCTTGATCATAGTTGATGTATTGTTTATTTACCTTGTAAGTGCACGTGTTAACCGGAGTATAGTTGTGCGGAAGCAGGGGTCGAACCACAGGGAGAAAGAGCAAATAAATAAAGTTTAGAACAGTAAAATAAATAACAATTAACCTAAGGGGGATGGTTTTTTTTTTTATAAAATAATTAAACTAAATATTGGAAAAGTAAACTAATTTAGAAAAGAATTGAATTGGGCAGAGATCACAAAATTACCAAAAATTGATTTTATGGAGGAAAGTCAAGGAATTAGGATTCACTTGTATCTCTTCTTATGTTCGTTTATCTTTTGTATAAATCAATTAAGGGTTCGTTCACTTATGTAAAGATTGAGACGTAATGGTCACGGTTTGCAATACTTAGTACCCCGCCTTGGCCATGCTTTCTCGGTCTATCCACATGGTAATTAAAGGGTCCATTAACCACACTAAGAACACACACGAACCTAGATCTACACCTTAGCCCTATCAGGAAATCAAAGAGATCTATTTATGACTTAGGTTGGCTAGTGTATGATTTATGCATTTGGTCGTACAGGCTAGTCATACCCAAGAGCCTACACATCCATAACCGCAACCATTATGCGAGAGTTTCAATGAATGACTAGAAATAATCTAAGTAATAAACAATAATTGATTGAATATAATTATGTATTAGAACATAAGAGTTGATACAAGTTACCTCCAATTCCTAGATTGATGGAGTTAGTTCATCACGATTGATGAACGAACGAAGGCGGATGTTGAATTCATAATCAATCTTCAATAAAATGATGTAATTGTATTGTTCTAGACTAAGAGAGGCTAAAAACCTATACAAAACGGAAGTCAAAATGTGATACTAAACCTAAACTACTAGGGTTGTATTTATACTAGGTTTACATAATTGGAGAAATTACAAAAATGGAGTTTGCTGAAAACGGGGCTAGGCGGTCGCTTGGCCTTCGGGATTAGACGACCGCTTGGTGATTCTTCTCTTCAAGTGTAGTATTGGAATCTAGGCGAGGGCCTAGAGGTCTGAGTAGACGAGCACCTAACAGTTCTTCTCTGGAAGCTTGATACTGCATTCTAGGCGGTAGCCTAAACATCGGGGCTAGGCGAGCGCCTAGTCCCTTTTCTGACTTTTGCTGTTTTTAACATTTGGAACTTGCACTTTGGTCCATGGAGTCTTCAACTACATGGAAGCTGCCTCCAATTTTGCAATAACTTCAATTTAAACCTGAAACTAATAAAAGGATTACAAACCCATATTAGTAGTCTAAAACTCATGAAAAAACCCAATCTAAGTGGGAAAATATACCAGATAGATGCATATAAAACACATCCATCAATAGTCATTCTCAAATGCTCTAGCATATAGATGAGTGGTTTACCCTTAGCCTCCACTAAAGCCCCATTATAACCCTCAAACATATTATTCTCACAATTATCACAATTAGTCAAGGTTGAGAAAAATGCCTTGCACCACTTGGAAGGATTCCTAAGCATCAAGTCATTATAGGCCTCTTCATCTAAGTCCCTAAATTCATGCACCCAATGTTGTACATTTCTAAGTTAGTTGACTTGGCAATTGCCCAAAAACAAGTCTTGTACTGTAGACTTTTAAACTTCTTTGATCAGTTAGCACATACATGTCTAGCACATGCTCTGTGCTCACAGTTAGGTAGCATCTCAGCTATAGATAGCACTAGTCCCTACATAAAACACAATTACAACACCAAGACCATTAAATATTTTAAATACCAATTAAAGTAGTACAACAAAGTTAACTTAAATACCTATTAAAGAAATACCTTTTGTTGGTCTGAAGTGAGGGTCCACCCATTGCCATCTTCCATTTCCAAGTCTTTGATCAGATGAGATAGAAACCAACCCCATGATCTCTTGTTCTCCACTTGCACAACCCGGCCCCCAAGCAACTGGAAACATTTGATTATTAGCATCCCTACCGACTACAATTAATAATTCTCCCTTCATACATCCTTTTAGGAAACACACATCCAATCCAAGCACTTTCCTACACCAAGCCAACAGACCTTTCCTCAAGGCATCAAGACACACATAAAATCTTTGAAATACATGACCATATGTAGGGTTGTTATAGGCATAATACACTTCTATTGTACTACCATCATTAGTCCTCCTCTTTTTTTTTTTTTGAAGCAGGGCGGCACCTGCACAGAATTTATTAATATCAAAGGAAAACAAACACAGAGGGGGACAACCAGCCTTACCCGGAAAACGGGGGGACAAAGGAGCCTTACCTCTAACCAAAAACAAGGAGCAACTATAAAAAACAAACCCAAACAAACCTGACTAAAAGCAAGCCTAACCAAAAACTCACAAAACTATCTTTCTTTTTTTTTTTGAAAGAGAACATTACTTTCTATAAGTATAAGGGCCTATGTTATCCATGTCTAAAGCATGACGAACATCTCTGCCCAAGCTAGCACGAGTCGTGTAAGTGATAGAAACTTGATGCACATGAGCCTCCGTCGCTAGTCTATCTGCGACTTGATTGCATTCACGAAAAACATGCTTAAAATCATAACCTCCCATATAATTGCGACAGTCCAGTAACTCGTAAATATATTGCCATGAATCTTCCTGGGAAGCAGACAAGAGCCAAGTAGCTGCCTTAGAGTCAGTCTCAACAAAAACACCGTGAAGGGAGAGCGGTCGACACATACGTAAGCCCTCACGAAGAGCCATAATTTCAGCAAACATGTTTGTACCTAGACCATACCAAGAAGAGAAGGCTTGAACAATTTCTCCAGAATGATTACGTATAATACCTCCCCCAGTAGCATTACCCGATTTTGCCGACCCATCAGTATTAAGCTTGTAGAAGCCATGGATAGGACATTGCCATTTAACCCATTGCCCACGATGTAAGGGAGGATGAACAACAGGAAGATTAAGAGCCCGAAAACCAATAATATCCTGCGAGGTAGGAACTGTTTTGGGGATAAATAACTGAAGCAACCCCATCAAGTGACCATGAATCTGATGATGAATACGAGAATGACAGATAGCAGACCCCTCAAAAACAACTTGACACTTAGCACGCCAGATTTCCCAACAGGTAAATAAAGCAATCCCAATGCAACAGACCCCAAACTAAGAACGAGACGAGGAGCGAGTGACCCAAGTATCAGCCAGATCCTGTATAGAAGTATAATGAGCAACCTTATTAAAAGGATGCGCCAATTTACCCCGAATGGCTTTAGCCGTCTCTGAATGCAGAAAAACATGAGAGATGGATTCCACACAAGGTTCAAGATGACAGCACACACATTTAGAAAGAAGAGGGATATGAAGATCTTGTAGACGAGTATCCACCGGGAGAGCATTGAACATTAAACGCCAAAAGAACGCACTAATTTTTTTCGGGATCCAAGGAGACCAGATTTTTGTAGCCCAGGCCAACCTAGAAGACCGAGATCTGATAGTGTCCCAGTACTGTCTAACTTCAAAATCACCTGACTGAGTAAGCGTGCATATCCTTCGATCAGGGAGTTGAGGTCGAAGCTGAACACGCTGTACCATGGCCTGATGTTCCAGATTAATCAGCGGCAGAAACAAAGGAAGGACATGCAACACCTCTTTCACACAAAGATGAATATCAACTGGTTGAGGACCAACTAAAACAGCACCACTCCAATTATCATTCCAAAAAGAAACCAAACCCTCTCCAATAATCCATCGGCTATGTTGAGAAACCGTCAGCATATGAGTCATGATTGCCTTCCATATTTTAGAAGCAGAGAGAGGAACACGCAAACCATTAGGCCTTGAATACTTGCCATTGACAAAACGAGACCACAAACCAGTCCCTTATAAGGCTGACCAGGACAATTTTGCATGCAGGGAATCCATTATAGAGGATAAAGAGCGCAGCCCAAGACCACCCTCTTCTAAGGGTCTACAAACCTTATGCCACGAAACCCAATGATGACGCGGCTCTCCATTCGAGCTCCATAAGAAGGCAGCCATAGAACTCTCAATTCGACGAAGAACTACCTTAGGAACTTTAAGGACAGCCAAAGAGTATATAGGAATGCTAGCCAAAACCGACTGCAGGAGAGTAATTTTACCACCCAAGGAAAGCAGACGAGCTTTCCAACCAGAAATTTTCCGACGAACACGAGCCTCCAAATCTGCAAAATAAACTTGTCTAGTACGACCAGGAAAAAGGGGAACACCAAGATATTTGAGGGGGAAAGAAGCCCGACTGCAGCCCAACCAAGAAGCAAGACGAGCAACTTTATGACGAGGGAACAAGGAAGGAACAAGAAAGCTGTTTTTTTGAAGGTTTATAAGCTGCCCCGAACTACTTTCATAAGTAACCATAATCTTACGCAGGTTAAGGACTGCCCGCTTGCTCGCATTGCTAAAAATTAGCATATCATCGGCATACAACAAATGGGTGATTCTGATCCCACTCCCATGAGAAAAAGTCTGAAAATAACCCCGATCAGCCATAGTATTAATGTACCAAGAAAGAACTTCCTCTGCCAATATGAACAAAAGTGGAGAGAACGGATCACCCTGACGAACACCTCGGCTAGTATTAGTCCTCCTCAACTCATCCCTATAATCACAGATTTTGCTGTAGTGTTCTGTCATTGAAGCAACAACAACATTTAATGCTTTCCTCCTAGCCTTATAGCAAGTCCCAAAACTTGCATCCAATTGATAAGTATAAAAAATCTATTGCTTCATTTCTTTAAGCTTCCAAGAAGGATCACTTTTAATTCTCGAATAGTATTTGGTGGCAATCGATTTAGCTATAAGTTGTCTACTCCTTAAACTTGTGCTACACATGTGGTTTGGATTCATTGTACTGATCTTAAAAGTCTTCACCCCTAATCTTCACTTTCCCAGATCCTCTAATGGCATATGGTGGAATTCATACAAACTACATAGACCCTTTTTTTTTTTTTTTTTCATTTTTCAAAACTTGAAATCTATACCATTACCTACTGCATATAATCTAATTACTTGCTTAAACTCTTTTGAATTGTTGAATTCCATGCTTAATGACAATTGGATTTTCTTGGACCAATTTCTGGCTTGAATACTCCAAATTTTTACCTTTTCTTTTTCCTAGGATTTGGCTCATCTTCACTTATACTCAACTCATCTTTAGTGCCAACCATGAATTCAATCTCTATGGCTGAATGTTCCTCATCAATCATTTTAGTGTTTGCAAATGGGTGGTTTGTCCTATCAACAGGAGGTGTTGGACATTCATTCCCTACATTTCTTCTCTTAATATCAAAATGTTTTCCTAGCATAAGCCACTTCTTCATTACTTGCTTCTCTTGCATCATCATCACTATAGTTATTCTCAGATTCTTCTTCCTTTTCTTGAATATAAGTCTCATCTTCAGTGTTTGACCAATCTTCAGACTCATCTTCAGTGCTTGACTCATTATCATCTTGTCATTATCAATTATCACATTATCATCCATATCATTGCCCAGATCCCTATCTTTATCATCACCCTCACCATTTACATTTCCCATTTCAGGATTATCTTCCATTTTTGACTTATTCACATTAGTCCCAATCATACTTTCCTATGTACCAGCAATATGACCAACACATTCATCATATGTATCAATATTATGTTCAACATATATATGAATGAACTTAGAGTTGCCTACTGCATCACACATCATCCTAGCTTCAAAATCACTTAACATCCTCTTAATTGAATCCTTAGCTAAATCCATTCCTGGAAGTAAGTACCACAAACATTTTATATTCTGATACTTCAACATACTTTAAATGGTAGCCTTTAAACTAACAAATGAAATGATGTCAGGGTCATTATAGTCAATTATATCATATGTCCCCTCCACTGTAGTTGCCCATCATTCATAAAGTTACTCCCATGATATACAACTATAGTAAACAAACCCATTCTGCAAAACAAATGCATAGATATTACATAATTAATTAACTACATACATACAAGACAAAAAACAAATCACATTCAATTGGGACAAGACAAAATTAACAACATTATATAAAGTTGGGGTCTACTTTTTGTCCCCCACTATGACCATAAAGACTATCTTTTTCAGCCACATGCACTTGGGACCATAACTTTTGTAAGCAAATAAGGAGAAGCAACAAATTTTTTGTCAACATTCATATACAACAACAATTATCAAAAAGCTCCTTCATTGTACATGGGGGTTTTTGTACAATTGCACACTAAACCATGCATCCTCAGACATAAAATTAAGTTTGCTTTAGAAGATAATCCATAAAACGAACTATAAGAATTGGAATCCACTTCATTCGACCAAATATTTATGTGAAACCCTTATTTGAAAGCCATAAATGTAAGGAAAATACAAGAACCCTAATATTTTATAAAATTGATCAAAATTTGAGAAAATGTTGTACCTATCGCCAGCGATGTCACCGATTTCTTTGTATTTCACTTCAATCTATTTGATTGAACTCACTATTTCACAGTAGATTTGTACAGATCGGAGTTTGTATTCTTTGAAGCAGGTAAGAGTCGTATTTGGATTTCACTTAATTAGTTGTGTTTGGTCCCCCATTTCCTCGCTATATCAATAAAACAGGTAAGGGTAGTTTGGACTTTGCCAACCAAAAGTTAGGGGTACTTCAGACTTTTTGTTGTTGCATTAGACGGAAGTTTAAATGTTAACGGGGAAAAGGAGGAATCTAACAACAAAATGCAACATGTAGGACCAAACTAATTCTTTTGAAATTGGTAGGACCAAACAATTTTTTTTGGACAAGTCGAGGGACCAAATAATTAATTAAACCATTTTAATCACATTACATATTTATGGTTAATTTTCCAATAAAAAATAAAAATTTACCTGCTGTTAAAGGCATGACATAATTTTAACCTATTTATCCGATCAAAAAAGAGGTGTTCTAATATTTGAAAGAACAATTATGGTGAAATAACATTAATTAATAAAAAAATATCTTAACCGGATGCTTAAGATTAATATCTCTATGACGCACGCACGCACGCACACACACACACCCACACTCACACACACACTCTCCCTCCTCTTTTCCATTCTCACCATACTTTCCATCTTTGCAATCTTTAAATATTTCCCATTTCATCGTCATGATCAAGAAAAACCAAAATCCACCTATTCACTTTTGATTGAATTGGATAAATGATCCATATCAAGAGATTAGTGGACCACCCAGGAGAGCAACGTCAGATAGATCGACATGATTATGAAGATCACCACATACGAAGCTAAAACCACTCGCCGAAGGCAGCCATTACTTATAATTTGGATAAGATGAGGTCGTTCTAGTAGTGTAAATCAACCGCCGAGAAGAGTTCTCACGTGGTTGTTTCATTGAGTTGCGATAGAACGGGGTGGCAATCGATGGTGATTTGGACTGGGGAAGGAGTCAGGGAAGAAAGACCGGTGAACAGAGGGTAAGGTGGAAACAATGTTACGGACATGAAACCTCTGCCTTTGCTTTCTTAAGCGAAGCAACAACATTTCTCCATCATTCATTTCTCTCCAACGAAGCAGCGATCATTAAGATCTGCTTATATATTTTTCAATCTGGGTTTCTCAATGAACTTAAGAAAATAGCGAAAATGAGGAGGGAGATGGATTTTATGGGGGTATATTTATTAATAAGCCTTGTCAAACCTACCAAAAACAAAACTAACCTAACTATCAAAAAACTAACTTATATAACCCTTTTTGTGATGAATTGTCTATAACACCCTTTTAGCTCTAAAAATTAACTTATTATCTTATTTTGTGAAATGTCTATAGTATCCCCAAATCCAACTGAGGAATGAGAACACATTTCTTCATCATATTCTTTGTGTAATCGTATTCTTCTTCTTCTTGCCTGTAATGTATTTCTTCATCGTATTCTTCTTCTTCCTCTTTTTGCAAGCCGTTCAGCCTAATTCGTGTTGCTTCTCTCTTGCGCATTCTTATTCCTGTCTACTGCAAACGTATTGCTTTCTCTCTTGAATTAATTCCATCATTTTCACCGATTGGCAAATCAAACATTCTGGTTAGTTTTTCTTTTCCGTGTGCTCTGTGAAATTTAGTTTTTCTCTCTTGGTGAACGTATTGTTTCGTTTTTCTGTTAAATGTAATGCAACAAATTTGTTAAATGCAAGCAGCAAAGGTTTGCTATATTTATGAAAGTTTGATTATTATTAATTTTGATGAAATGCAATGTAGCTATATTTATGAAAGTGTGGTTAACAATGTTCGGATACCTCCACCGAACAACAGAGAAACTGTTCGGTTGAGGTAACTGAACATTCTTCTCTTATCAATATTGAACTATTTTACTAGATCTCTTGTAGTTTTACTAGACATTGTATAATTTTAAGCAACCTTTGACTATTTTTGATCAACGTTGATTATTCCTTGTCTATTTTTGATCAACTTTGGACACTTTTAATAGACCTTTAATAGTTTTACTAGGCCTTGGATATTTTTAAGCAGCCTTGACTATATTTAATCAACATTAAACGGTTTTACTAGACCTTGTATAATTTGTACACAACCTTGTCTATTTTGACCAGACATTGTCTATTTTTGATTAACCTTGTCTATTATTTCTAAACATTGGATAATTTTACTAGACCTTGTGTTTTTCTAGTCAACATCTAACATTTTGACACAACATTGACTATATTTGATCAACCTTGGATATTTTTACTCAACCGTGACTATTTTTGATCAACGATGACTATTTTTGATCAACATTGGACACTTTTAATAGACCTTTAGTAGTTCTACTAAACCTTGGATATTTTAAAGCAACCTTGATTATATTTGATCAACCTTGGACATTCTTACTAGACCTTGTATAATTTTTAGTCAACCTTGTCCATTTTTGATCAACCTTGTCTCTTTTTACTAGACTTTGGATAATTTTACTAGACCTTGTGTTTTTTCAGTCAACATCTAACATTTTGACTCAACATTGACTATATTTGATCAACATTGGATATTTTTACTCAACCTTGACTATTTATGAGCAACCTTAACTATTTTTGATCAACCTTGTCTATTTTTACTAGACCTTGGATAATTTTACTAGACCTTGTCTTTTTTAGTCAACATCTAACATTTTGACTCAACATTGACTATATTTGATCAACCTTGACTATTTTGACTCAATCATGCATTATTTTTGATCAGCCATACCTTATTTTTACTCAATCATGCAATATTTGCGTCATGTCAATTTTTACTCAACCAAGCTAGAAGGAGAAGAAGAAGGAGAAGAAGGAGAAGAAGGAGAAGAAGAAGAAGAATGAGAAGAAGAAGAAGGAGAAGGAGAAGGAGAAGAAGGAGAAGGAGAAGGAGAAGGAGAAGGAGAAGAAGAAAAAGAAGAAGAAGAAGAAGGAGAAGAAGAAGGAGAAGAAGAAGGAGAAGGAGAAGAAGAAGGAGAAGGAGAAGAAGGAGAAGAAGAAGGAGAAGGAGAAGAAAAAAAGAGAAGGAGAAGAAGAAAAAGAAGCATAAGGAGAAGAAGCAAAAGGAGAAAGTGAAGAAGAAGGAGAATAAAGAGTAGAAGAAGGAGCAGAAGCAGTAGAAGAAGAAGAAGAAGAAGAAGAAGAAGAAGAAGAAGAAGAAGAAGGAAACAACACAAATGGTGGGTTGGATGCAATTCATGAATCAGTATCCTATAACCAAAATAATTACTCTACACCCTTGAGACAGAGATTTGATGGGTTTAGCCAAGGAAATCGAGATGAAGACAATTACTTCACAAGAGATCATTTATTGTATTCTTTAGTTGAAAGTATATCACGAGTGTTACTGGAAGATATTGATTTAAAGGTTGGCCAATTATTTAATAACAGGGAGCAGGATGCTGTGTACTTACTTGCATTGAATAATAAGTTCGAGTTCAAAACAACCAAATCTAACCAAACTGTGTACATATTAGTTTCTGCTAGTGATAATTGCAAATGGTGTTTGCGAGCGACAAAGTACTCAGAAAGTGATTATTTTCAAATTCAAAAATATATAGTTGAACATACTTTCCCCCATAACATGTGTATGACTGATCACAGACAAAACAACATCGAAAGTTATTGGAGTAGATATCTCACCGGAGTTGGCGGACAGACAAGTGTTTCGACCGAAGGACATCAATGGTAAGATTACCCGAGATTTTGGTGTTCATCTAAACTATCAAAAAGCGAGGAGGTGTAGAGAAGCTGCCTTAACACACCTAAGGGGCTCAGCGGAGGATAGTTACAGGAAGCTACGTGCATATGCCCATAATTTGCAATTAGCTAATCCAACAACAGACTACTCTTTAGAGTTTGATGGTGAAAACCGATTCAAGTACTTCTTTTTGGCGTATGGGGCTTGCGTTATCGAATTCTACGTTGCAATGCGTCCGATAATCATTGTGGATGGAACATTTTTAACTGCAAGATATAGAGACACATTGATTATTACAACTTGTCAGGATGTAAATATGCAGATATATCGTCTTGCATGAGCTATTGTTGATTCTTAGAATGATGATGCATGAAGTAGGTTTTTTACAAAGTTGAAAGTAATAACAAGTGACAATGAAGAACTTGTGATCATTTTCGACCGATATAGGAGCATTATTACTGCAATCAAAAGATGTTTTTTCAAAATGTATATCATGCACATTGTATCTACCATATAAAAGGAAATTTAATGAACGCAACTCGAAAGCCTGGGACATTCGCTCTTTTTATGTGGGCGGTAGAGGCATATACGAAAGAAGAGTTCAAGAAGCATATGTCTCAAATTGAAAAAAAAAACTAATGAGAAAGGTTGAGAATATTTTAGCGAACCATTTTTGAAACTTGGGCCAGGTCGCATTGCAAATGAACCCGTTACAATATAATGACTTCAAGTAATGTAGAGTCTTTCAACTCCGTATTCAATGACGCTTGACAGAATCCTATAATTTTTTTTTTTTTTTAGGAAACAGGGGCGGCACCCTACGAGATTTTATTAGAAATAAAAGCAAGAACAAACTTGAGGGGGACAATCAGCCTGGCCCTTATAAATGGGAGGACAAAGAAGCCTGACCTCAAATGGAAATACAAAGAAAAGACGAAAAAGGAATAGGCTTAAGCCCTACGTCTAATATATGGAGTACCAGCTTTATCCAGAGCAATAGAACCACAGATGCGGGGAGGCAATGAAATAACATCATGAAACTGGAAAAAGGCAGAAGAGTCGCAGCCCAGATTGGCGAGAAGATCGACAACACTATTAGCTTCCCTGAAGCAGTGACAAATATGGAAATCCATTTCCCGTTGGATATCTTTAACCTGATGAAGAATCGCCCAACATTTCCAAGGAAAATTGTGATTAGCTGTGAGACAATCCACAAGGACCTTGGAATCAAGCTCAATAATGGCACCCCTAAAACCAGCCCCTTTAAGCCATTTCACACCTTCAAGCAAAGCTTTGGCTTCAGCAATAGAATTTGTGGACTGAGCATAAAAGGATGAGAAGTCATATATAAGATCCCCATTAGAATTACGGACAATGCCGCCACCCCCACTAATACCAGGATTACCGCGAGAAGCCCCATCTGTATTTAGCTTAACATTCGGATGAGAGGGGGGAATCCATTTAACAATCCGAGCAGCAGAAGAACGTAATTGATTGAAGCATAAAGCCGTGGGGCAGTTGAAAGCGTCAGTCAAGGCAGATAAATCTTTTCGAATAGAGACAATAAGAGAGTTGGCCGATTGGCCATGCCCATCAAAAAAGAAAGAATTTCTATTTATCCAAACATGCCATAGGATCAGAGACGGAAGAACAATATGAGGCATAGACTTCGAGTGAAAAAGCCACCATGAGAGACAACAATGATGGATAGAAGAATTATAGCTCAAAGACTGAATTCAAAAGATGACCAAACACGAGCAAAGAATGAAGAAGAAAGACATGGTCAATGTCTCAAATAGAATCAAGAGCAACAATAACACCTAGAGACCATGTTAAAACTTCTTTTAAGAAGAGCTTCATCAATAGGTAACCGACGAAGGAAGAGTTTCCACATAAAAACACTTATGTTCTTGGGAAGTTTAGCGTGCCAATAGAATTTAGCCGTTAGCAATTTTGGACTGTGATTGCGAAGATACTGCCAGGCAGACGAGATAGAGAATCGGCCAGAAGAGGTAAGCTTCTAGCATGCAATATCCTCAGAATCATGGAGATAACAATCCTGGACCTGAATACGCTGGATGTCACGAACATTAAGCCGGGCAGCAATCGAGGGATCCAGATTAGAATAATCAGAGAATAGATCACGCACTGAAGAAGCAACAACATCAGGCGGCTGAAGATGGAGCCCATCATCCAACCAACTATCAAACCATGGAGAGCATTGCCCACGACCAACTAACCATTTCATATGTTGCTCCACAAAAGGCTGAATAGATATCATTCGACGCCAAACATGGGACCCGTTCAAAGTAGTTTGGGCAGGATGATGAAGCCGACAATATTTAGCCATGAAAAATCTGGACCAGAGAGTGCTACGAGTTCGGAATCTCTACCAGATGCTAGCGGAATATGCTTTGGTTATCTCATGAAGGGGCCGAATTCCAACTCCCCCTTCAGAAACCGGAGAACAACACCGGGACCAGGCAATCCAATGGGCACGATTTTTCTGGTCAACTTGGCCCAAAAAAAAAATTAGCGAGCATATTTTCAACCATCCGGATAACAGATTTTGGAGGGTCAATGGCAGCAAGATGATAGGCCGTAACAGATTGCAGAACAGAATTGATGAGAGTAATTTTTCCTGCTGCCGATAAGAAATTTCCAATCCAAGAGTCAATGCGAGAGCGAAGCTTCAAAATGAGCGGATCAAAATATTTTTTAAGTTTCCTGCCACAAAATAAAGGACATCCTAAATATATCAAAGGGAACTCCTTTTTAACATATCCCAAAAAAGAGGCTGTAGAAGCAATGCGAGTGGAAGTGAGCTTGGTGGATACAGTAAAACTGCCTTTGCTAACATTGATGGCCTGCCTGGAGAGCTGTTCATAATCAGAAGAAGCTGATGATGTTTAGCCAGGGACTGAAGGCTGCCGTTACAGAAAATGACGATATCATCTGCAAAAGATAAGTGAGATATAACTAGACAACCACTAGTAGATGAGTAAGTAACATGGGGATTTGAAGAATGCAATTCATTCGCATCATGAGCACTTCGCCGCTATAATAAATAAAGCCGAGAAAGGGATCCCGACGAAGACCTCTTGTAGAGTGAAAAAAACCAGTAGGAGCGCCATTGACCAGAACCGAAAACCAGATATCAGAGATTAATCTCCAAATCATGTCAATAGAAGTCTCACAAAATCCAAATCGCCAAAGAACATTTTTTAGAAAATGCCAATTAACCCGATCGAAAGCTTTACACATATCAAGCTTCAAGATAATGTTGGACCCCAAAGTTTTCTTGTCAAGATTAGTCATCAATTCTTGGGCGAGGAGAATGTTGTCCTGTATCACTCGACCTTTAACAAACCCGCTTTAGTTAGGAGAAATTATAACAGGAAGGATACACCCCAGCCGAGTGGCAAGAATCTTAGAAATTTTTTTTTTTTTTTTTTTTTTAGGGAAACAGGGGCGGCACCCTGCTAGATTTTATTAATAAAGGAAAAAAAACAAACTTGAGGGGGACAACCAATTAGCCCTTATAACGGAGGACAAAGGAGCCTAACCTCGAAATCGGAAATAATACAAGACAAAGAAGAATCTAACAAACAAGGAACAAATAACATAGAGCAAGCCATGAAAACTATCTAATGTGTCTAATGTACGGGGTGCCGTTTTGATCCAGTCTGACTGAGCCACGGATGCAAGGAGAAAGATCCCGGAGAGAAGTGAATCTAGAATCAACAGATGAGTCACAAGCCAAATTAGCAAGAAGATCCGCAACGCTGTTTGCCTCTCTAAAACAATGGGAAATCTGAAGCTCCATATCAGAAAAAATAGCCCTTATTTGTTGAATTAAGGACCAGCATTTCCAAGGCACCTTATGACCTTTAGAGATACAATCAACCAAAACTTTGGAGTCCACCTCTACCACAGCACCTCTATAACCAGAATTGCGAAGCCAACAAACACCATGAAAAAGAGCTTTAGTCTCAGCAATGGTGTTAGTAGAATTCCCATAGAATTCCGAATAAGCATAAATGAGATTGCCATCGAATCGCGAAGCATAAATGAGATTGCCATCGAATCGCGAATAATACCCCCCACCACTGCAACCAGGATTACCACGAGATGCCCCATCTGAATTTAGCTTTACTAAAGAAAAGGGAGGGGGAGACCATCGAATCAGATGGCACTCATATCTGGCAGGATGTCGCAAGCTGCGTAACTTGGAAGCTGAAGTTGCCTGAAGATCATCTTTAATAGAGGAAATAAGACCCATTGAAGTTTGGCGTTTATTATCAAAGAGAATAGAATTCCTATGTTTCCATAGATGCCACAGAATAAGGCAAGGAAGCATGAGAGGGGCAGATGAGATCCACCAAGACATGCAACACTGGATGATGGAATTATAGCAGCTTTGGACACCAAATTCAATGCTAAAATGATCCCAAACCCCATGTGCAATGGGACTATGAAGGAAAACATGATTAAAAGTCTCAGAATTACTCAGCTCACAACAATGGCATTTGGATACCAAGGAAAATCCTTTTTTAAGAAGACCCTCATCAATAGGCAATTTAAACAGAAGAAGCCGCCATATGAAAATGCTGATGTGTTTTGGAACAGATTTATGCCAGAAAAATTTAGCAGATAACATCTGCGGTTTAGAAACACGAAGGGAGTTCCATGCCGAAGAGATAGAGAAATTACCCGAAGCCGAAAGAGTCCAGCAGGGAATATCATCTTGATCAGAGAGGAAAGGATGTTGAGATTGAATCCTACCCAGATCAAACTCAGATAATAAAGCAGCAGCTACTGGATTCAGGTTTGAAGAATCCACAAATATATCCTTAACGGCAGAAGCTAAAAGATCTGGAGGTCTAGTAATAAGACCACCATCCAGCCAAGCATCGAACCAGGGCGAGCAGCTACCCCGACCAAGAAGCCATTTGAGATGTTGTTCAACAAACGGCCGAATAGCTAACATTCAGCACCAAATGTGCGAGCCCCGGATAGTTGATTGAACCGGATGAATGTGGGAGCAATATTTTGCTTTTAAGAAAGAAGCCCAAAGAGTGGATTGAGTCCGAAATCTCCACCAAATGTTACTGAATATTTTAGAAATAATTTTGTTACTGAAGTTACAAAGACTAATGGGTCTGAAGTCCCCAAAAGAAGAAGGGTGAGTGGTTTTCGGGATGGTAACAATGAGGGTACTAGTCCAGCTTTTAGGAAGAGAAAATCCCGAAAAGAATTCCAGAATCGCAGCATGAAGATCAGGACCAATTATTTCCCAGCAGTGAGAAAAAAATAAGCTGGAGAATCCATCCGGGCCAGCGGCACTATCTCCATTCATGGAGAAAACGACACTTTTAACCTCATCATAAATTAGGTAGGCTGCCAGGGTAGAATTCATATCACTCATGATAAGAGAGGGAATGGAGAGAAGCCTATCATTATCAACAGTGGGCACTGCTTGAAGCTGGGATTGGTAATGAAGCAAAGCCTGATTTTTGATATCATTTTCATCCGTTATGTACTGCCCATCAGAACCAAGAATGGAATGAATATGGAGCTGGCGACGAGTTTGCTGAATTGAAGCAAAGAAAAGTTTCGAATTGCCTTCATCATCCTTAAGCCATTTAATTTTAGCTTTCTGACGACAAAAATTCTCCTAAATTTTAATAGCCTGCTTAAGCTTAGCATGAGCAAGGTTCATAACAGTTCGATCTTCTGAAGAACGGGAAGCCTCAAAAATAAATTCAGCACACTGGACCTCATCTTCAGCTTTCTGTATATTAGAAAAGATGTTGCCGAAAACTTCCTTATTCCAAGCTTTCAGAGCGTGCCTACAAGAGGAAAGTTTTTTTGGAAAAAACGTACAAAGGCCTACCAGATATATGTTCCTGCCATTGCTTCTGAATGAGAGATAAAAATGAATAATGTGAAGTCCAAACATTAAGAAATCGGATAGAGGAAGGATGCGAGAGATTGTCCTTGATAATGTTTGTGAGGATATGAGCATGGTCCGAACATGTTCTGCTCAAATGACGAATAGTAGTAGTGCTAAAGAGATTCTGCCACGAACTATTACAAAGCATGCGATCTAGACGTTCAAAGATGGAGGCTGAACCATCTCTAGAATTCCACCAAGTAAAATCATTGCCCATATATCCAAGATCAGATAAGCCCGAAGTTGCAATACATGAATGAAAATCCATGGCTCCCACACGATCCCATCCATTGCCACCCGATTTTTCTTTCGGAGATAATATAATATTGAAATCACATCCAACAAGCCACGGAGAAGAGCCAATAGAAGATCCCAAATCAATAAGTTCTGCCCATAAATTCTGCTGGATGTAGAAATCACAATTTTCATACACACATAATATGGTAACCGAGGAAGGCCACGTGAAGTGTTTAGCCTGGATTGTGATATGTTGTTCCGTGGCATGCAAGAGACTGCATGTGAAGGATGATTTAACAAATAACCATATAGATATGTGATTATTAGCAAATAAAATTTTAAATTTCAAACGTTTAGCCAGAATAGAAACTTGATTAATATCAAGCATGGGTTCAAAAATAGCAAGAAAAGGAATTTTGTGAAGTTTAATGAGACGTTTGAGTCTACCAACTGAGGGGTCATTACCGATACCCCGAATGTTCCAAAACAGGAGATTAACAGCCATGAGATGTAGAAGAGGCTAGTTGCGATTTGGACCTTGTTTGTATTGAAGTAAGTTGGATTGTATTTTCTTTTTACAATGACCCTTCGGAATGGGGATTGAAGAATCTAAATTGAGTTGGTCCAGAAGGGGGGAGTTTGTATGACCAGTTTGAGCATGCTTAGGAATAGCGTCTAAATCGGCAAAAGTTGCATCTCCAGTTTCATCTCCAGTTTCGTCTCCAGATTCATCACATATCGTGGTATTGTCCATGTCAAGAGCAGCAAATCGGTTAGGAGATAAAATAGATGGGGCATGCTGTTGGGCACTCTCATTAATAGTAGGACTAGACTCCAACTCAACCTGATCCGTATTCATTATGGGGTCTTGCAAGCATTGCTCAGGATCAGAAGGGGTAGGGTTTTGATTACCAGAAACAATCGGATCTGCAGAAGCCGAAGTAGAAGGAATAGACCTTGGATCAATTGGAACTTGACCAGCTACATTATCAGAATTCTTGGCAGTCGGTAGATCGACTGACACAGATGGTTTTTTTGGTGTCCATCGAGTAGTTGGACGGGGGAAGGAAGCAAAGGAGGAGAAACCTTGGGTATATGGTCACGAACCAAAGCGGGGGGATTTTTAATCTTGCAAGTAAGTTCAGAATGACCTTGACGAAGACAATGAGAACAATATAATGGAGTGTTCTCGGCAGCAACAGGTTGCCAGAAACTAGGGTAAATATTTCCACAATCAACCCATACCCGTTTTTGTGGAGGTTTGGTTAAATCAATCTCCACGCAAACCCTAGCAACACTTGGTCGAGTGAGATTAATGGTGGGCTGATCAAGCATAATATGTTTACCAAATAGCGATGCAATGGAGAAGAGGGTAGTTTTATGGAAGAGATGAATGGGTAAGCCCGACAGAGAAAACCATATGGGGACAATGGAGCTCTCTACATCGGGACGAAAATCAGGAGACCATTTGAAGACTCGCATAGGAAAACGGCCCAGGCACCATTGATCCTTTATCCAAAGCCTTTGATAGTCTTCTTTATGAGCGACTTGAATAAGAATATGCTTTGCATCTAAGTGCCCAATGGTGAATGCAGCTTTGAGACCAAAGGCATGAAAAAGTTTGCGGATAGAATCCAGGGAAGGCCGACCATGTGAGAACTTACCGATGAGAGCATTAGAGAATGGCTTGGAAAGAGCCGTAATGATATCATCATCGATTAGGGAAGGTTCACCTTTGTAGGATGATGGAGGAATAAGAAAGGCGGGAAGATTAGAGTTTATGGAAGGAGAAGATAGAACAACTGCAAAAGATTTCGAAGGGGCTGAAGATGGATCCGGAGGTGCTGGTGGAGGAGGCTCCACCATGTTGCCGGCAGAAAGATGAAACCCTAGGCAAAGAGAAGAGATCGCACCTTTAGTGCGTGTAAGAGTAAATCCTATAATTCCCTTTCTTCAAAGTATTGGGAAAACATTGTAAAAATGGTTTTGTGATAGGCGTGAGTTAGCACTAACATTTACAACCTATTTAACCCATGTAATGGAAACAAAATTAAGCCAAGCTATTGAGAATGTAAAGAATTATACGGTGATTGAACCCATTGATCAATCCAAGTATGTGGTGAGGAGTGGTCCTAAGCATTACATGGTGAACTTTGGTAATAATGCTTGCAGTTGCGGTAAGTTTCAGTTGGACCACGTGTCATGCGAGTATGCAGTTGCAGTTGCTCACAGGAGAATTTTTTCAGTGCATCGATTGTGCTCATCATTCTATACAGCTGATTGTTTGAGACTGGCATATTAAGAAAACATCTACCCTGTCGGCAATGAAGAGGATTGTCTATCCCAGCCCCTGTCACATTTTCTGTCCCATTGAATCTCAGCCTACATGTCTTTTTATAAAAAGAAAGCTGAGTAATATATATATATATATATATATATATATATATATATATATATATATATATATATATATATATATATATATATATATGCAATTTTAACCTCATATGAATTGTTTTATATTCTACGTATTTCTACAATGTACATGAACATGTTTCGTATTTTTCTACTCAAAGTGTACACTTTAGCTTTTGTTTTATCATTGTGAGAAAAATATAATAATCTGGTACGAGATATATTATGGTTGTAAAGGATAAGGACCCATGCTAAGAGTGCTCGTCTCTTACTTGCATTTTATATTAGTCTCCTACTTGCTTTCTGTATTAGTTATATAGTTCTTGTCTATATCTACTTCATGTTCTATGTAATATATATACTAAACTCTTATGAATAATAAAGTACAACTTCTTCGATAACTCTTATATGGTATCAGAGCAGCTAATCCTTCTCTTATTTCTTTTGCCCTCTTGAGCCGATCTCAATCTTTCTTCTATACGTCCCACCATGGCTACCATAACAATCCCTAATGATGGTGAGCCTAAGAACTCTCTTATTGTTGTTTCTCTTCCCAATATCATTAAACTCAATTCCTCAAACTATCTCTCATGGAAGTTACAGATTGAGGCCACACTCGTTGGTTACAATCTTTTTAAATTTCTGGATGGTACTCCCCCTTCTCCATCTCCGACCATAATCAAAGATACAGTTCGTGACCCTAACCACGCACATCGAACTTGGGTTCATCAAGATTGCCTTTTCTTCGGCACTCTTGTTGGCACCCTCGAATCAACCATTGTATCCTTTTTTTCTCGCTCCAAAACGTCTCAGGATCTTTGGGATACACTATCCAACACCTTTGCTAAACCATCCAGAGGCCATATAAAATAGCTCAAAGCCAAACTCAATCCATTATCGACTACATGCATACAATCAAGGCATGTGCTAATCACTTGGCTCTTCTTGACACACTTATCAATCCTGAAGATGTCACGGAAAAGGTTTTGGATGGTCTTGATCCTTCTTACCAGAATGTTATTGATACAGTTTATGCATGTGATACACCCATTACCTTTGAGGAGATGCATGAAAAGTTAATCAGCAGGGAACTTGTTCTCAAAATCCAACCCATCCTAGGTCCCATATCTGCTACTGCCTACACTACAACATTTACACGTCCACCACATAACAACCCATCTCCACCATCTGCCCCTACTCGTTCTCAAACCCACCACAAACCCCATTCAAACCGTACCACTCACAACACAACCAATCCCAACCCTCGCCCATATCTTGGCAAATGCCAATGATGTCACACCCGAGGCCACTCTCTTCACCAGTGTTCTATCTTTCAGGAAAAACATCCCACTATCCGTCTCCCACCACGCCCTACATTCAATCAACCCTCTCCACAGGCTCATGTTGCTACTGCTTTCGCCCCACCACCCTCCACTCCGTGGCATTTTGACACCAGCACCACCACCATGTCACTCATGATCTCTCCAATCTTTCACTTAATCAGCCTTATGATGGTACAAAGGAAATCATTATTGGCAATGGATCTGGCCTCCCCAACACTCACTAGTTCCACTGACTGGCATCATCGTCTTGGTCATCCATCCTTCTCCATCTTGAAACAAATTGCGTCTACTTTTCAACTCAACCTTTCTAGTGACTTTATTTTAAATTCCAATGCATGTCAATGTAATAAGAGCCATGAGCTCCCATTTAATCAAAATACTTTGATTTCTAGCTCTCCTATTGAATTAATATACATTGATTTATGGACATCTCCAGTTCTCTCTTTTGATAATTTTAAAGACTATGTCATTTTTGTGGATCACTTTACCAAATACATCTGGTTTTACCCTCTCAACCACAAGTCTGACACTAAAGAGGTGTTCCAACGATTCAAATCCCTGGTTGAAAGCTACTTTGCACAACCGATTAAAACAATTTATTCTGATAATGGCGGCGAATATCAGGCTCTTCCTACCTATCTCACCATTGATGGAATCTCACATCTTACCATCCCTCCTCACACACCCGAACATAATAGCTATGCTGAACGTCGTCATCATCACATCGTCGAAACAGGTCTCTCTCTTCTCTCTCATGCCACTCTACCACTAAATTATTGGTCTTTAGCTTTCACCATTGCCTCATATATCATCAACCGTCTTCCTACTCCCACTATATCCAACACATATTTGTTTCAGTGTTTGTTTGGTCACCCTCCAAATTATTCTAAACTCCGTAGTTTTGGTTGTCTATGTTAACCATGGCCCTGTCCCTATGCACATCATAAACTTGACTCTCAATCCACTATTGTCTTGATCCGACCATAAGCATAATCTACACCTCTCGTCATGTTAGATTTGTTGAAACATATTTTCCCTATTCTCGACTTACAGCTTCCGCCCCTATATCCTCGTATCCTGCCTCCCAAGAATGGTGCTCCATTACCATTACACTGGTTCCTTCCTTGCCACCCTCTCCTCCTCCTCTTAATCCACCTCCTAATCTACCTCCCTCGCCATGCTTACCTCCTGTGTCCAGTTCGCCTCCTGCCTCAACAGCTCCCTTTCATCATGAGTCATCTTCCTCTTCTGACCCACCTCCAGCCGTGGTTACTAAGTCCTAAAATAATATCTTTAAACCCAACCCCAAATATGCTCACCCCACCACCACCTAGTCTAAACCCACTGAACCTACATCAATCACCTTAGCTTTAAAAGATCCATTAGGGAAACATGCCATGCTAGATGAAATTCAAGCATTAACCAACTTGAAAACATGGGATTTGGTTCCACCTGTCTCAAGCCAAAATACTGTGCCATGCAAATGGGTGTTCCGAATAAAATACAATTCAAATGGTAGTATTGATCGTTGCTGAGCTCGATTAGTTGCCAATGGATTCAAACAACGTCCCGGGGTCGACTACACTAAGACCTTTAGCCCTTTTATAAAACCAGCAACCATCAGTATCTTCCTTACTATTGTTGTGGCAAATAAGTGGACTCTTCGGCAATTAGACATTAACAATGCCTTCCTTAATGGCACGCTACATGATGATGTCTTCCTATCGCAACCACCCGGATTTCGAAATGTTGTTTTTCCGGATTATGTGTGTCATCTTAAAATGGTAATTTATGAGCTCAAACAAGCACCCCGAGTGTGGTACACTCAACTTGCTGCCTTTCTTGGTAGCTATGGCTTTGAGCGATCAATAGCAGATGCCTCTTTAATTATTTCTTCATGACCATGATATTGCTCCTATTTTCCTCATTGTTTATGTTGATGATATAATTCTTACAAGCCCCGACTTGAGTGCTCTTGACAAGTTTATTGTCACTCTTGCCCAATGTTTTGCTCTCAAAGATCTTGGCCACCTCTCTCATACTTTCTAGGTGTTGAAGTTATTCCACATGCAACATGTCTCTTTCTTTGTCAAAAGCAATACATACTTGAGCTCACGCAAATGCAAAATGCCAAACTAGTTCCAACGCCAATGATTGTTGATGCAAATCTCTTCATTAGATTTGGTGAACTTATTGATAATCCCACGACATGGGTGGCAATTGGCAATCTTCAGTACTTAATTAACCATCACCCGTCCCGATGTGTTGCGCTTTGCAGTAAACAAGTTATCTCAATTCATGCATCAACCAAGAAGCACCCACTCGTCTGCTCTCAAGAGTCTTCTTCGTTACTTGGCTAGTTCCATGGACAAAGGAATAACAATTTTTCGTGACTCTCCTCACAATCTCCATGTTAATTTTTTTCTGATTCAGATTGGGCAGGAAACAAGGATGATTACACATCCACAACGGGTCAGGTTGTTTTCCTTGGTCGTACTCCCATCCTTTTGTCCTCAAGGAAACAACGCCCGGCTCACTCATCCTCATAGAAGCTAAATACAAGGGCGCTGGCACATCAACTCGAAATCATATGGCTCGAAACTTACTTCAGAAATGGGAGTTCAACTAACACACACTATGTGATAACCTTGGAGCAACACAGCCAAAGACCTAACCCCGTCTTCCACTCTTGAATGAAGCATCTAGCACTGCCTTACCACTTTATCCGAGAGCGTGTTCGGCGTACACTTCGGCCACTCATGTTCCCATAGGTGACTAGCTTGTAGATGCTCTCACTAAGCCCTTGTCTCTCGCCTCTCGACATGCTGCTGTCCAAGATTGGACTTATGCTTAGGCCATCCATCTTGAGGGGGCATGTAAAGGATAATGAGCGATGCTAAGAGTGCACGTCTCCTACTTGCATTCTACATTAGTCTCCTACTTGCTTTTTGTATTAGCTATATAGTTCTTGTCTATATCTATTTCCTGTTCTATGTAATATATATACTGAACTCTTATGAATAATAAAGTACCACTTCTTCGATAACTCTTATAATGGTCATCTCTCTTAAACCATTTAGATATTTTACTAAGAAATAATGGAAATGAGGAAGAAAACTAACAATTTATGATTGTTTTTGAATTTGTAATTTTAAGTGGTTATCTAGTGAGTATAGTGTATGAACAATAAAAATCAAGATCATGCGTTCACCGCATTGGCCCCTTACATGTTGTGTAACATTCCTAGCTTGATTAGGCCTTGGTACTGTGAATTAATCTCGGATTTCGAATACTTTCGAACCATAGTAAACAAATTAAAATCCCGGCACATTCAAGATAATTGAATTAGAAAATCATAATTACTTTTGCTTTACTGTGAAATGAACTTCACCACTATCAATCAGTCTAATCAGCTTCATTCAAATCTTACATTCAGATTGTATCAACTAACATCTAACTGTGGGAACAATTACGATCCATTAAACATGAACCGACTCATTACTAGATTAAGAAGAGAAGAAGAAGAAGAAGACGGAAGCGTGTAATTACCTTGTGATTCCATGTTCGTTCTTAATCTTGTTCTTGTTCTTGAGTAAAGAGGATGAAGTAAGAAGATAGACTTCAAATTAGGGAGGAGTAGATCTTCTAAATGATGAGTGCCCTTTAATCTCTTTATTCTTCAATTACTTAGGAAGAGTTTTTGACTGAATGAGAATAATTTAACTAGTAGATGCATAGGCTTGATGGATAAGCCTTTATATAGGAATCCAAGGGGCACTTCATTTAGGGACTACACCTATTGATATATAAGATATTACCATTATGCCCATCATTTAATGGTATACTTATATTATGGAATTCTACATATTATGTTGAGTTCTATGCTTTATACCATATATTATAATATTGATCATTATATTATTAAGTATTTATATGTTATATTAATCCATGTTCTTACAATCTCCCACTTGGATTATTATAACATATACCTTCACTTAATAAATTTCTTCAATCATATTTATAACACAAATGACAACCCTTATGTGCACTTTGTTATCATTCGAAACCAATCCCGTCCATTAGTCATATAAGTATAAGGACTAAAGGGGCAGTCGTTGTAATTGATTCGCAACTAATCCCACATTAATCACATATATATATATCCAACTAAATGACATAGATTAAGTATAGATATGTAGCATGGAATATTAATGAATATATATGAAGAACGTATATATATATTCTCCAACTAGTCCTACTTTAACCAAATGAGATCAATTTAAATAAAACAACACAAGGAAATAGGAAACATTAAGAACTCCCACTGATTTAAGCATTATCAAAAGTCATTACACCCATATGAGCAACATGCTCGTGAAATACTAAAGGAGATAATGCCTTAGTAAATGGATCCGCTAACATGGAGTTTGTACCAATAAGTTCTATTTCTATTTGTTCATTTTGTACTCTTTCTCTCACAACAAGAAACTTAATATCTATATGCTTAGATTTAGATGAACTCTTGTTGTTGTTGGAGTACAATACTGGGCTGACCGATTGTCACAATATAACTTAAGCGGTCTTTCAACACCTTTGACAATCCGCGATCCTTCAATGAATTTACACGCCCATATAGCTTGATTGGATGCCTCATAGCAAGCAACAAATTCGGCTTCCATGGTGGAAGTAGTAACTAATGTTTGCTTGGCACTTCTCCAAGATATCGCTCCCGGCCAAAGTGAAGACATAACCCGATGTCGATTTGCAACTATCTTGGCATCGGCAAAGTCGGAATCGGAAAAACCAATGATCTCAAGATGATCCGACTTTGTATATGTAAGCATGTAGTTCTTCGTGTTTTGTAAGTATCTCATCACTCTTTTGCTTGGCGACCCAATGTTCTCTTCCCCGATTGCTTTGATATCGCCCAAGCATGCCAACAATAAAGGCAAGATCCGGGCGAGTAAGACTTGAGCATACATTAGGCTTCCCTCTTGCCCGATGCGTAGGGATATTTTCCATATACTTAGATTCAAGATTATTTTTAGGACATTGATTTAAACGAACTTATCTCCCTTAGAGACAGGGGTGTCATGTGGTTTACAATTTTCCATGCTAAACCTTTGTAATACCTTCTCTATATAATTCTTTTGTGATAATCCTAACATACCTCGTGACGATCACGATGTATTTGGATTCCTAATACAAAGAAGCTTCACCAAGATCTTTCATCTCAAATTTGTTAGAGAGGAATTTCTTGGTTTCCTTAAGAAGGTCCTTATCATTACTAGCAAGTAAAATGTCATCCACATATAAGACCAAAAAATATAAACATACTCCCATTGAACTTATGGTACACAAATCTTCACCAAGATTCATTTCAAAACCAAATGAAAGAATAACTTGGTTGAATTTTAAGTACCATTGACGAGATGCTTGCTTAAGCCCATAAATGGATTTCTTGAGTTTACAAACTAGTTGACTAGTTTGATCCGAATCGATCACCATTTAGGTTTCTTCATATAGATAGTTTCCTCAATGTCGCCATTGAGAAAAGCTCTTTACATCCATTTGATGAAGCTCAAGGTCAAAATGTGCCACTAAAGCCATAATGATCCTAAAAGCATTTTTAGATGATACCGGTGAAAATGTTTCTTTGTAATCAATGCCTTCTTTTGAGTAAATCCTTTAGCGACAAGACGAGCCTTATGTCTTTCCACATTACCTTGTGAATCCCTTTGGTCTTAAAGATCCATTTACATCCGATGGGTTTCACATTCTTAGGTAATGGGACAAGATCCCAAACGTCATTATCATTCATGGATTTTAACTCTTCATTTATGGCATCAATCCACCTATGAGAATTTGGACCACTAATGGCTTCATGGAAGGTGATTGGCTCATCTCCCACTAAACCTAACGGTTCCTCATTCTCGGCAAGATATACATCATAATAATCCGGTATAGCACTCCTTCTTGCTCTATTAGATCTTCTTAATGGCACTTAGTTCTTCTTGATTTTGAGGGGTGTTGAATTTCCTCATCAACATTTTCATGTTGTTCATTAATAGGAGAATTAACGTCATTTTGAATATTATGTTCTTGTCGAATTTCGAGCACAATGCTTGATTTTCGATAGGAACTATAGGAAGAGGTAAACAATTCCTCTTCCATTTCTTCAAATTCAAAATTACTATTTAAATTTTCCCCTAAATTCAACATCCTCAAAGAACCTAGCATTTCCGTCTCAAAAAAAAGTTCTAGTTTTTGGGTCATAGAATTTATATCCCCTAGATCTTTGAGAATATCCTACAAAATAACTACTAACGGTTTTGCATCCAACTTTCCTTCGTTAGGTCTATAAGGCCTAGCTTCTACTGACAACCCCAAACATGAAGATGATTAAGGGACGGTTTCTTACCGGTCCATAATTCATAAGGGGTTTTGTCAAGAGTTTTGAAGGAGCTCTATTAAGTAGGTAGGTTATGGTTTTCAAAGCATCGCCCATAATGAGTGAGGTAAAGAAGTACAAGAAACCATACTTCTTACCATATCCTTAAGGGTTCTATTACGCCTCTGGCTACACCATTCATGCTAGGTGTCCCTAAGATGGTGTAGTGAGGGACAATCCCACACTCTTCCAAATAGCGAGCAAAAGGACCCGGACGTTGTTCTCCCGAATCGTCATTCCGACCGTAGTATTCACCACGATCGGATCTAACGCTCTTAATAGTCTTTTCAAGTTGATTTTCAACTTCGGTTTTAAAAGACTTGAAAACGCCCAATGATTGAGACTTTTCATGAAGTAAATAAATGTATCCATAACGAGAGAAGTCATCTATGAACGTAATAAAATATGTTTGTCCGCTCCATGAAGGGGTAGGGAACGGTCCACATATGTCCGTATGAATTAGTTCTAAGACTTTGTAGCTCTCAAGGATTCATTTTTGTTTGTACTATTTGTAAATTTTCCCTTAAGGCATTCAATACAAAAGTTATTTTCCCGAGTATCAAGCTTATGTAATATTCCTGACACAAGCTTGTCAATTCTCCTTTGGAGATATGACCCAAACGCCTATGCCACAAGGTATAAGAGTTTTTACTTGAAAACTTTCGCTTTATGCCTCGAGAGTTAGTTTCATTATTATGGGACTCATTTAATGAATTGATCGTGTCAAGTAAATATAGATTATCAATGTAAGACAAAGAGCTAGTACCAAAAAGTTTTGAATCAAAATATAAATTGCATTTATTATTGCCGAAGATACAGAATAACCTTCCCGATCTAATGTAGTGACGAAATCAAATTCCGCCTAAAAGATGGAATAATAAATACATTGTTCAAAACTAAATAATATCCAAGACTAAGAGATAATCTAAAAGTCCCTATGCCCTCCACCTCTACCGCTTTCAAATTCCCATGTAGATGAATCTTTCACCTTCATCATGCTCTAGTTCAGCAACCCCGCATACATGAACTTATGTGAGTAGTTGCACCGAGTCTAACCACCATGTATACGAAGGAATTGAAACTAAATTAGCTTCAAGACAAACAAAGCTAAATGACATACCTTTCTTAATTCGCCATTGGCGATACTTAGGCGCCGGGCTTCATGTGAGTGGGGTCCTTGCAAAGAAGCAACACTTTTGATCATTTGATGATCCCTTAGGCTTCTTTGTCGCAACCGCAATCTCCTTACCTTTTCTCTTAATCCCACGAGAAGAGGTAGATGCATAATGTGCACTCGGGTTTGGTGTGTTTCAACCTATCTTCTTCCTCCGTGACATGTGAAATTAATTCATTAATATTCCACTTGTCCTTTTGACAATTATAGGTCGCTTCAAAATGACCAAATTGTGAAGGAAGAGAAATTAAAGCCAAATGCACAAGCAAGTCTTCCGATAAGTCCAACTTGAGTGCTTTTAATTTTGATAGATGAAACATCTCCATTATGTATTCCCTTAGATTTCTGTGTTCTTATACCTCATGGAAACAAGCTTCCTCAAGGTAGCACTTGTTTCCGATTTATCGCTTGCAAAGCGTTGTTCTAGGGCATCTAGGAAACCTTTTGCACCATCATCCCTGAGACACCTGCTTAGAAATGTCTCCTGGATCGCATTCTTAATTATGCTTAGGCCGACGCGATTAGAACGCTTCCACCTCTCTCGAACTTAAGCGGTCTCTCCGCAAAGCTTTTATCGCTAGGCGTGAGCTTGTTCTCTTAATGCGAGGTCAAGGTCCAAACAGCCTAAGACCATAATAATCTTGTTTTTCCAAGTTTTAAAGTTTGTCCCAGCTTAGCAAAGGAATTGAGTTTAAGGCGTAGTAATGTATGAAGCACCGATCAAATCGAATGAAGAGAACAAAAGAATGAAACAAAACATATATAAGAAACTACACAATGATTAATTATATCAAAATGAATTCCATCATAGTAAAAGATAATCAATATGACATCAAGACTAATCTTTGGATTGAATTGACTCACAATTTGATTTATCTTAGGGTAAACAAATAGCTTAAACAACACATTTTAAATACTTGCCTTCCTTTGGGCCGATCAAGTATAAAAAAAATGTCCTAAAATTTAAGGTATTTGTTCCCCGTAATAAAGAATATAAACAATTCACTTTAAACACCCGCCTTCCTTTGGGATGGTTCACGCCGCTTAAAATGATCAAAAGTTTAGTTCAATTATTACCCTATGAATGCAAATACTTAGTCAATAACAAGGTCTCCTTTGGGAAACAAACATGTTATCACATATCAATATTTACATTCATCACTTTAACAAATTTGTATTTAAATAACGTAAATTGCTTTGGCAACAATATTATTTAAACAATGAATAAATTTGTTTAAGCATATAATTAATCATACTTTAGGGCACTTAAGACTTTAAGGTAATTTCGAAAATTTAAAAGGTAAAGAAATAAGCGAAATTTATTAATAAAAGATAATATCCTTTTGTTCTACCCGCCCATTCTTAAAGTTTAATAACTCCAAGAACCACCGAAGCGCGATCGGTGTCCGTACATTATAATTTATTAATAGATTATCAAAATTTTTGGGCAAACGAAAAGTCACCAATTATACTCAAAAAGTCACCACGGTTGGACCATTAATTTGATGAAGCCTTTTAACCAACTTATATTCAATTAAAAGTCACCATGGTTGGACCAAGGGTAATCTTGTATGAACCATTGTGTCTCTTAAAACTTGATCTTACCATTATTGCCAGAAATTGAATGAAGTTCTTAATTTAATGGTGACTCAATTTTTTTTTTTTTTCAACCAAAGTAAGTAGATCCAGATACTCACAACACATTTAAAAAAAATGCGTGGCTATGCATATGAACAAACTCACAACGCATCCAAGGATGGTGGCTATGTTCAAAAATGGGATAATCTTACATTAAGGATTGAAAGCCTTTTGAGTAAAACCAAAATTCGAAATAGAATGAAGTTATGAACATAATACTCTTAGACAAATGAGTATTATGTACAAGAACAAAACCAAGTGTAATTATACATGGATTACAAACTTAAACAAATTAAAGCACAAGACTTTATAAGAAATTCAAACTCAATCTAGTATGAGCCTCGATACCAATTGTTGGAACAATTACGATCCATTAAACATGAACCGACTCATTACTAGATTAAGAAGAGAAGAAGAAGAAGAAGACGGAAGCGTGTAATTACCTTGTGATTCCATGTTCGTCTTAATCTTGTTCTTGTTCTTGAGTAAAGAGGATGAAGTAAGAAGATAGACTTCAAATTAGGGAGGAGTAGATCTTCTAAATGATGAGTGCCTTTAATCTCTTTTATTCTTCAATTACTTAGGAAGAGTTTTGATCGAATGAGAATAATTTAGTATTCACAGGCTTGATGGATAAGCCTTTATATAGGAATCCAAGGGGCACTTCATTTAGGACTACACCTATTGATATATAAGATATTACCATTATGCCCATCATTTAATGGTATACTTATATTATGGAATTCTACATATTATGTTGAGTTCTATACTTTATACCATATATTATAATATTGATCATTATATTATTAAGTATTTATATGTTATATTAATCCATGTTCTTACA
>CM028381.1:80900893-80930399 GCA_013146195.2 Codonopsis lanceolata
CGACATTTCGTCCCACTTGGTCAAGATTTTTCTTTCAGAGCTTGAAGAGGGCCCACATGTGGTTGTTAGTTGTCCGATGAAGCCGGCCGATATCCTAGCCTGCCTAGACGCCTTTTGACTTCGTTGGAGTTTTGGCCCAAGATTCCATAATAGCTTTGATCTTGCCTGCCTGGCCGATCTCAATGCCTTGCTCACCACTAAGAATCCTGTGACCTTGTTTCGTGGACCCCAAATGTGCATTTGGTGGGGTTAAGTTTCATCGATGCTTTCTTAACCTTTCAAAGAACTTTCGGTCTCTCTCGATTTGGGCACCGTTGGCGCCGCTAGAATGTACGATCATGTCGCCGACGAGACCTCCATTTCTTTATGGATCATGTCGTGGAAGAGAGTGGTGGCAAATCTTCGATAAGTAGCCCCTGTGATTTTTTAGCCCAAATGGCATGACAAGATAGCAATAGGTCCCCAAGGAGTGGTGAATGAAGTCTCTCTGGTCCTCTCGCGCCATTTTAATTTGATTGTAGCCGAGCATGCCGTCGATTTAAGGATCTCGATTTTGTGAGCAAGAACTTGATCTACCACAATATCAATATATGGGTAGCGGAAGTCATCTGGGCGACGCTGCTGAGGTCGCTGGTCTACGCAGATCCGAACCTTCCCGCTGGGCTCGGGAACTACCACTATGTCGACACCAGACGGCTGTATTCAACTACCCGAATGAAGTTGACATGGAGCCGCTTATAATTTCTTTCTTTGCCTCAGCGCAAAGGACCATTCCGGTTTGATTCAAGCGAGTGGAGCTGATTGCTTGATTGGTCGAGCATCCTGATATATGGGATCCTGTTCGACTATGGCCGATCTAGCCCCGGCATATCTTCATAGACCAAAGCGAAGATATCTACGAACTATTTGAGGAGGTCAATAAGCGCTACCCTTTCGAGCCTCAGTGTGGTCATGTCGATTTTGATTTCTTTTGACTTGATTGTTCAACCCCGCATTGATGATTGACAAGTCTTCACCGATGCCAGTGATGTTGTTACTATTGCTCAACCGACTTTACAAGCTCAAGCAAATATTTTTTATCTTTTGGGTCCATTTCATTAAATGACTCATTATTATGATTATTTAATGTTTCTTTTAATGTAGGTAACTAAGGAATAAACAAAGACATTCATATTATCATTAATAACAAACCGCATCTGAGCTTATTACATTATTCGAGGACCTGGTTTGAGATCCTCATTAGGGAGCGGATCGGGTAAATGACCAACTGCAAAGCTAGAGAAGGAAGGGGGATGGTATATCCGGCGGCCTACCGCTTCATGGAGTCAAGAGCGGGCCGGTCAGAAAATGTACCACCTCGTGAGGCTTAGCAAAGGAGAAGCTCGAACTCAAGCAGGAGCTGGTGATACTCAATGCCTCCGTCTATCATACCCAAGAAGTTCCTGTGCCGCCATCATCAAATAAGATCGAGAATAGTCATCCCGATCTAAAGACCAAGTGTTTTCAAAGGTGGCGGTTTTATATGCTGCTACTGGCTCCAGTGATGACCTGCTCCATTCCTGCTCGTGAGAAGATCGACATCTTCAAAGATTTCCCAACCAGCATCTTCTCCCATTTTCGTCTATCCAGGCTTAGTGGAACATGAGATAGGCTTCAAGCTTTCCCTTTCCTTACGGCAATCCATTTAAGGTTTTTCTCAGATGGTTGGAGAGGCTGATGTGTGGACGCTTTTCCTTTTCTCGCCTTTCTTTCTCACGTTTTTGTTTCATGACTCCGGCTACCTCACCGAGTAGGCGTGTATCCTAAAGCCAAAGGGATGGATACATTCCTTAAGTTCATCCCGACTAGATTGACAAGCCCCTGTTGGTTTCTCGCCAAGACCCGTGCCGCATATAATTCATTTTCCTAACATGTTTAAGGGGACCATGTTTCCTGTGGATGTGGTTTCTTTCCAAAGGATATCGGTTTCTCGATCGTATTCAAGGGCGTTGACCACAGCTTGGGGGATAACCTCAAATCCACTAAGGAAGATACCCGTGTCTTCATGCTCTATCTCGAGGATTGGAATATCCTCACTTTCCTTGTTTTCCACGATCTTGTCACCTTAATAATTACTATGTGGTCATCGTGGGATGAATTTGACACGCTTGGTGCAATGAAGAAGCTACCCCTTTACCCCTATGGATCCAAGGGCGCCCCAATAACAAAAAGTGGTCGGTATGTCCAAAACTTGGAATTCGACGCAAGATGGTTAATGGCCCAATAGTCAAGATCGAGTGACCACCTCTAAGACACATCGACCGGTGTTGTCATATGCCTTTACTGCTTGTGAGGAAGGAGTGAGTTCCGATATTTTTGTTCCCAATTTGGCTAAGGTGTCATGGCGGGACATACATTCGAGAGAGGACCCATTGTTCATCGAACTCTGGGAACCCTTTTTTCCATTATTCCCACAGTGATATGAAGAGCATCAATGTGGTCGGCCCCTTCCTTGGGCAGATCTAGATCAGTAAACATTATGACATTTCCGAAATGAATGTTTTCGATCATCTGACTAAGCACATTCGGGGAGGTTTCAATGGGAACGACTGCCTGACTTAGAGATTTGGCCAGTATCACCTGGGTTTTGAAGCACAAAGTAAGCCCTGATGGAAATGTTGGCCCGAGTTTTCTTCATCCGAGCTAAAAGAGTATCTTCCACCTCCTTAGCCCCAAGATTCCGCTCTTGGTCTTTGCCCGAGTGGTCACCTTTTTCCGTGTTTGGCTGGTAGGCTCCTGCATCTAGTAAGGTGGCTAACATCCCCACCGACCCAAGTGGCTTTTATGATGTTGCAAGTATTTTGACTACCCAGATAGTGTCCCAAGAGAGCATATCATAGCCTAGGCTCTTTTATGGATGTAGATGGAGAGAAGCGGAATGAGGATATATGGTAATGGGTGGTTAATTTTTTCGAACTTGGGCACATTGATTTTTTCATCAACCTCAATCATATTGATTTGAGGTAGAGGGTTATTGACTGTATTTGGTCCGGGAGGAGGTTTTTTAATCACCTTGTCATCTATCAAATCCTGAATAGCATTTTTGAGTGTGTAGCATCTGTCGGTGAGGTGACCATCGTAACGATGATATTCACAATACCGAGTATGGTTCCAATTGTCGCAGGGGTTTGGTGGCCTCAGAAGTTTTCCAAAGGCTTCAATACTCCCCGAGCCATTAGTCCCTCGCAATATCATCGAGGAGCTCAATCCATAGTACCTGGCCTGACCCCGCTCTCCGCCTCTCAAATTCCTCGCTTGGGGCCATTATTCCTCCGATCGAAGTTGACAGACTGCTCGTCCATAGACCATGGAGTAGCGCTATAGCTTTGGGTAGGAAAAGTGGTCGATGCATCTCCTACCAAGTTGACTACCGGTATTGGTGCGGCCGTTTCCTTAGAGTATCTGATGTAACCGAGGTGTATTGACTTTTAATTACCCGGTCCGTATATCTTCATTAGAGCTGTCAAAGTGGGTTGGCGGGGCGGGCCAACCCACAACCCGCTATAACCCATCATTTGGCGGGACGGGGCGGGCCAACCCATGAAATGTAGTGGGTCGGGAAATTGCCAACCCAACCCAACCCATCTTGGGTTGTAGATTAGGCGGGCCAATCTACCAACTTTTTTCTCAATTAATCTATATAATAAAAATAATCATAAATAACACAAAAAATGTCACAATTCATTAAAAAAATTATATTTTCTACTATTATATTTTTAATAGTGTTTTCTAACAACTTTCTCTAATATTTATAGTATAAAATGAGAAAAAAATAGAAGTAAGAAACTATTTTATCATTACTCTTTTTATATGTTCTTATAATCATTTTTTCTATAAATATTGTTGTTAATATACCTTATTCTGACATCTTTAGTTGTTATAAGTGTCATTTTTTGAACGAATTCAAAATCATTTACTAATATTTCAGATATAAAAAATAATCTTACATTTTGAGCAAAAAATGATTTAAACTAATTATTTCAAACTTATGACTTGGTTATTTGAAACTAGTATATGGCGGGCCAACCCGCCCCGACCCACCCCAACCCACCTCAACCCGCAACCCACCGCGGGCTCAACCCATTTGACCCGCCTCCTAATTGGTTCATATTTTCCCAACCCAACCCACCTTTTTTAAGTGGCGGGACGGGCCAACCCAACTGGCCCAACCCATTTTGACAGCTCTAATCTTCATCAATACGAACCCCTATCTCCACTACTTCTTTAAAGCTGCTGTAAGGGAGATACCGCATGTGTTCCAGGTATATGGGCTGGAGGTTTTTAATGAACATCCGGCATGACTCAACTAGATCAGGTCTGTCAAAAGTCTGGGCCAACTTTCTTTTCCACCTGACTGCGAACTCAGCACATGTTTCTTTCTCCCTTTGGGTGCATGACTCGAGGTCTCTTTTATTTTCTGGGCTAGTGTTGTCTTTATACCTTTCAAGGAATTCATTGGCTATCCGGTCCCAGGTATTCAGAGTGATACTGTCTGACAACATCAGCCATTGCTTGCCAGCCCCTACTAGGGTGAGGTGAAAATTGGAAGCCATAGCTTCAAAGCTAGCTCCCTCGATCGCATGCCAAGTGGAATAGATTTTAAATGGGATATAGGGCATCCAGCTCCATCAAACTTTTCTATGTCGGGCATTTTGAAGGCAAGATCGGCCGAAGGTTGTAATGCCGGTGCCAGAGAAAATTCCCTTTGCAGAAGTTTCGAGCATCATGGTTTTCATGTTTTCCATGTCGGCCTCCATTTTGGTGGTCGGGGAGTTGGTTTTAAGTATATGCCGCAGTGATTAGGGAAAGCCGGTTAATTTCTCGCCGTGGTGTCAGGTAAGGATTTTGGGTCAGGTATGGATTCTCGGGTCGATTTTGAGCCGGGTATGGATTCGGGTCGATATGGGTTTTCGAGCAATGTAAGTGTGGATTTGGGTTAGATAGGGATTTTGAGTGGGTAAGGATTTTGAGCCGGATATGGGTTTTGGCCGTGGATGATTGGCGGTGATACGAAGTTTTGGGTTCGATATGGATTTTGGGCAAGATAGGGATTCCGGGCCTGATAGATTTTGGGTTGGTGGATTATTGGCGTGATACTGGCTTTGGGGTGGGTTATTGGCGAGATATGGATTTTGGGTAGTAGGTAGCCGGTGGATTTTGATGGTTTCTACCGGGAGGCCGGGATCATCTGAAGGTAAGTAGTAGAACTTGGCCCGACGGGTTATAGCTTTGGGGATCCATATGTGGGTCGCTTTTGGAGTGGGTTGATTATGGGAAAAGGGAGGTCGCTTTGGACTCGGGGAACGTTGGTGTTTGGGATAAGATATGGAGGGTAGGATGGGTAAGGATTGACATTTGAGTAGTAGGGAGTTGGTGGAGGGTTAGGATTTGGAGTGACGGCAGTGTTTGGTGGATTAGTGTTTGGCTGAGGGTTTGGGTTTGGAGGCGTATGTGAGGTTGATACGTCCTAGGGGACTGTAGGGGAAGAGTTTACCTTACCACTAGATTTCAAGCTTTGTACTAGATTAGTCATTTGACTCATTATACGATCACCGTTGCACCCAAATTTTGGCCTAGCCACTATTTGTATTCTTGAGTCGGAGCATATCTGGAGCCCTCAGACTGTACCCATGGCGGATCGTTCACTTTCTCACGCCATACTGCTCGGATCTGTACCCTACGAATCGTTTATGCCTTTATCGATTTGCTTCGATACCCTACGATCGATTTACGCACTTGTTTCGTATCAAACGGCCAAGATCTTGTCTCTCGCCTTTCCAAATTCGGGCCAGTTTACGAGGAAAATGGGTTTTGAGGTATCGAAAGGTGAAGTCTTTACGGGCTTAGATGCAGGCGTGCCTTTATTAGTATATTTTATTATTTATTATTATTCCTACAAAATGACCGGATAAACACTTGTTTAATTTTGACAGTCTCAGGACTTTTCCTAGAACAATGGATTCTTTCTCCAGAGTATAGGACCAACGTATTCCACACGCCTTCGACTCCCAGAGATCGGATCGATCCCAAAGGGCCTATACTCTTTCCGGGATCCACCATTCGAAATGGTCTAGGTTGAGCATTTGAAAATAATAAATCAGCCCAGTGTATTATTTTTTTGACTTGCGCATTTTTTTTTTCGACTTGTGCAATTTATTTTTTTTTTGACTTGTGCACTTTTTTTTTTACTTGTGCAGATTTTTTTTTTGGGCGACCCACGATTTAAAATGCAAAAACCGGTCGGTCTTTGAAGTGTCACGAAAATCTATATGCGATCTAACGTTGGCTTATGCAGGGGTAGGTGATCATGGTGTAGGGTAGCGATTCGAATATATTTATATGCATGTGCGTGTGTGCGGTATCTAAAAAGCAAAAAGTTTTTTCGGATATCAGATAGAAAGAAAATA
The DNA here is from genome assembly GCA_013146195.2 of Codonopsis lanceolata. Classification (NCBI taxonomy): domain Eukaryota; kingdom Viridiplantae; phylum Streptophyta; class Magnoliopsida; order Asterales; family Campanulaceae; genus Codonopsis; species Codonopsis lanceolata. The sequence continues at coordinate 80,907,340 of CM028381.1, forward strand.
AAACAGATATGACATGTCTTCTTTGTTATATATGGACTTTCTCGGATTTTTAGTTTGAGCGCGAGCAAGCAAGCATACCATCAAGAAATAGAGAGAAAAGCGGGGAGTCTATCTATTCCTATTTATTACAAATGAGTCCTAATCCCCCAAAATAAAATGACAGAATGAATGCAAATATATATATATTTTACGGAATGAAAATAAAGCAGAATAAAATAATATAAGGCCGAAAATGAAAGATTTTAAAAATAAAGCCCCGGCCCTTTTGCTGTGCTGCCCGGAAATTATTGTACGTAAAATATTGCATATATATAAAAATATTTTTTTTTTGCAAATTTTTTTTTTTTGAAAAATACGAATATTTTCAAGTATATCCGTAACAGTGTTTGAAATGAAACTGCTGCAAGATGGAGGATCATATCCACAAATATAGACACGGATGTTAAAGGAACGCAATATTCAAGTGTTTAAATTAATATAACAAGCATACTTTAGCCAGAAAAAAAAAAGAAAAAAAAGTTTTGGTTACTGAGTCTAGCCCTCTATTTTTATTTATTAAAATAAAAACGATCTCCCAGTCGCTTGTGGGTTCAGGAATGCGTGCTCGCCGCCCGCGCCCTTGGAAGGGGTGCGGCGTGCGTGCGGATGCGGTGACATCCACGCTCTCGTTCCACCCTCCCTTTTCTAGGGAGGATGAAATCAAAGTGCGAGGCAGTCTTTGTCGAATAAGCGGCGTTGGAATGCGCCTCGGTTGCCTTTAGTGGATTTTGGTCCAATATGGGAGCTTTGGGTTTTCTATGTCAAGTTATCCCTTTTTTAGGGGATATCATGATATAGTAATGCATCACCTTTCTATCCCCATTCTCCCTTGTTTAGGGGAAAACGTGAAAGTGCAAGGAATGAATGTTGCAGCGCCCCCACTATGGATTTTATGAAAATAGCCTTATGGCCTATCTCGGATCACTATGGGTGCTTTGGGTTTTCCACGTCAAGTTATCCCCTTTTTAGGGGATACCAGGACATAGGAATACATCACCTTTCCATTCTCATTCTTCCTTTTTTAGGGGAGAACGGAAAAGTGCAAGGAAAGATGTTGCGTGGCTCCACTAGATCCAAAATGTTTTAGAGTCGCCATCTTTATTTTAAGAAATAAATAAAGTAAAACCAAAAAGAAAACCATAGATAATAAAAGCGGATCCGGAGGCTAAGTTACGAGTTGGGAAGGTGCTAGGCACCCAACCCTTTCGGTCTCAAAACAGTTTTTGGCTAAAGTATGCTTTTTGTTATATTTATTTAACAGATAAATAAAGCATTAACTGCCTACAAATACATCCATTGTGTCTACATTATTTACAGACTTGCAACTGTCTCTTTACAAATAATCACAAATATACTTGAAAATATTTGGCCATAATAACGGTTATATTTAGTATTATTTCCTAACTAAATCCGGGCAGCACAACTGCTTATATATCTACATTGGGCCGGATTGGAAATAATACTTTACAAATAAAGCTTTAAAATAAAACTTCGGCGGCCTAGGGTGTGCTCGCTCGTCCTTGGGAAAGGGAGTCTTTTTTGTTGTTGTGTATTGTGAAGTGTTGTGAAGATTCGGACAGAGTGGCTGCTTACGAAAGTTACTTTTAGCCTCGGGATTTGGGCGGAAATGCTTGTTTGTGTTTGGTTGTTTGTTGGCTTGAGGTAGGCGCGAAATCGAGGCGGAATAAAGGCTTATTTTCGGCTGATTTGGCCTTCATCGAGCGAGCAAGCTGCTCTTTCCACGATTTTTGGATCGGGGAAATAGGGTGGATACCTAGCTGGGGGGGCTAAGGCTCACTTCTATCGGTTGGTTTGTGTTTGGAAGAGGTTTGGCGAGTTTCGAGGCTTTTGAGGTGATCGTTCACTATCTCACTTCGCTCTCTATTTCTCGCGTAACGAGCGGAGGAATTTTATGGAAGAAAAGGTGTGCTGAATGAAGAGCCGGGGGCCTGTATTTATAGGAGGAATTGAGGACATCGATGGAATTTAATTTCCTTCTTCGCGTACCAACTATTTGTACACTGCGCAGAGAGAATTGTATTTTACGGCGAGAAGAGCAGTGCCATGAAGGAAATGAAGAAAGCCCAAAATTGGGCGCAGCCAAGGAAATTGGGCGCCATGCCTAATTTTGATGTGGGTGGCGCCTAATTTTCAATATCTTTCATTTTTTGCACTTTGGTCCCTACAGTTCATCCTTTTGCGCATTCTGTTTTGTCCTTTTGCACTTTTGACCCTGTAACTTGACATTTGTTAATGTTTTAACAGATCTTGATATTTTATGTCATGTCACATACCAGGGGTACGAAATTGGGGTGTCTACAGCCTCCTCAATAGCACAAATTTTGACATTAAACCTTTCAGGCAAAGTTCTCATCATCTTGCTAACAAGACGTTCATTATTGATGGGATCTCCTCAAGCAAGAGCAGAATTGGACATGTCAAGAAATCTACCATAATATGACATAATATCTTCAGACTGATGCATTCTGGTATTTTCAAATTGTGTGGTGAGCAATCTTAATTTAGAGGCACGAACACTGGCAGGTCCTTCACACAAGGTCTGAAGGGCCTCCCAAACATCTTTAGCAGATTCATAGTTGGCAATCACCCTAAAGGTATTAGCATCTAAAGCTTTATATATAGCAGACAAAACTTTTGAATTAAAAGACGCAGTATTCCTATCTTCATTAGACCATTCAGATTCTTTGGTGATCTTGACATCACCATCAGAATTAGAAGTTTTAGGAGGACTCCATCCATTCAGGACAGCAAGCCACGCTCTTTCATCAATCGATTTGATGAAGATGCGCATCTTGACTTTCCAAATAGAATAATTTGCATTAGTTAGAGTAGAAGGACGAACGACATTCTCATATTGAGAATCCATCACAGCTATAACCAAAATCAACTCTTAGTGATGTCAAGAGAAGGCTCTGATACCAATTAAAAGAACAAAATAGCTAGGATTCTCAAGAGAAACCAATGCAATTTCCAATGTAGCTGTGAATGTAGCTACAATGGGAATCACAATGGTCAAAGATGAACAAAACACAGCAGAAGACTAAATATTCAAACAACGAACTTAATGCACAAGTTAACCGAAAACAATCTACAAGATTATACTTGTAGACCTAGCCTCAAGGCCACAAAGATTTCACTAAAAATAATAATGGTTTTACAAAACAATTGTGAAATCACTCACAAAAATATTCTCACAAGACAACAAGTCTTGGAGAACAAAAACCCCACATAAAACATAATAGACAAAACGTGGGAAGAAATAAAAACAGCTTCCTAAAACTGAAACAGGAAGACAAACAGATTCAAGAACTTCAATGTTACTGCTGATGTTATAACATAAGCGACTTCGGAACAAGCGATGCACTTACGGTTTTTAAAATCTGCTCACAACTTATTGGCTTGTATCTCTCTCTTCAAGCTCTCTTAATAACCTGTATCCCAGCTCCTTTATTTATAGCATATCGAAGACCTACACACACGCAAAAATCCATCTGCTACAAGGAAAAGGATTAGCAACAAGGTAATATCAACACTTACCAAATCCATGGAAGTAATTACCAAATATTAAAGGAGACCAGATTCACGGATCTGTCTAGGATTCATAATCTGATTTTGTTTCCAAAAATGATGCACCATAATCTAATAAAAGATTTTGGTTCCAAAAATACCACAACTAAATCTAATTAAAGATGTTAAATCCTAAAATACAATAATCTTGACAAATATGAAACTTTGACCATGAAAGGGGAAACAAGTAAAAATAGACATGGCCTATTTTACCCTTACAATGACAATTGAATTTTCTCATCTCCCGTGACTTTTTATAACTGTGGTTAATGATGCATTTGTTTAACAATTGAAGAAACCATCACAAATGTATGTAAATGCTTCTTTCATTGTATTGTGCTTTCTTTAATTTGACAATTTTGTCAAAATAAATCAATGTGTTGTCACCATCATCCAAACAAAATAAAAAGACCAAACAAAATCTTCAAGATATCCATAAATGGATGGAAATCCATGTTTCACGGTATTGGGAATGATTTCCATATTCATCTTCCTTTAACAATTAAGATTAAAAAAATAAAAGGCATTGTCTTGTCACAATCACCCAAAGGTGATTGTGATAAGACATTGTTTCTTTTATATTCAATTGAATGACAATTGAATTTTCTCATCTCACGTGACTTTTTATAAATGTGGTTAATGATGCATTTGTTTAACAATTGAAGAAACCATCACAAATGTATGTAAATGCTTCTTTCATTGTATTGTGCTTTCTTTAATTTGACAATTTTGTCAAAATAAATCAATGTGTTATCACCATCATCCAAACAAAATAAAAAGACAAAACAAAATCTTCAAGATATCCATAAATTGATGGAAATCCATGTTTCACGGTATTGGGAATGGTTTCCATATCCATCTTTCTTTAACAATTAAGATAAAAAAATAATAAAAGGCATTGTCTTGTCACAATCACCCAAAGGTGATTGTGACAAGATATTGTTTCTTTTATATTCAATTGAATGACAATTGAATTTTCTCATCTCCCGTGACTTTTTATAAATGTGGTTAATGATGCATTTGTTTAACAATTGAAGAAACCATCACAAATGTATGTAAATGCTTCTTTTATTGTATTGTGCTTTCTTTAATTTGAAAATTTTGTCAAAATAATTAAATGTGTTGTCACCATCATCTAAACAAAATAAAAAGACAAAACAAAATCTTCAAGATATCCATAAATGGATGGAAATCCATGTTTCACGGTATTGGGAATGGTTTCCATATCCATCTTCCTTTAATAATTAAGATAAAAAATAAAAGACATTGTCTTGTCACAATCACCCAAAAGTGATTGTGACAAGACATTGTTTCTTTTATATTCAATTGAATGACAATTGAATTTTCTCATCTCCTGTGACTTTTTATAAATGTGGTTAATGATGCATTTGTTTAGCAATTGAAGAAACCATATCATGTTCTAATACACTTAAAAATTATGTCTTCTTCAAGTTCTAGTTGGAATTCAAACACCGACAATGAATATAAAGATGATTTACAGAATGACATTCAATGTAGTGTGAATGAATATATATTTGACCTTAATGGTCGTCGACGTCGCAAGCGTCAAATTTGTAGAGAACTAATACGATCTCTACAAGATGAAAGAGAAGTTTGTGAACGTATATACATTGATAGAAATCGTGCTGAGGGCCATCAACGCCTGTATATAGACTATTTTGCAGAGAATTCAACATACACCGACCAACAAAATTTCGCACCAGATTTCGGATGCGAAGACATGTCTTCCTTCGTGTAATGGAAGCTCTTGGTGCTTATAGTCCATATTTTCAACATCACCAATACAAAAATGCACTGCTGCTGTAAGAATTCTTGCTTACGAAATGTCTGGTGATGTATGTGATGACTATATTCGTATAGGAAAAAGCACAACAATTGAATGCTTGAAGAAATTTTCTGAATGTGTGGTTAATGTTTTTGGAGAACAGTACTTGCAAAAGCCAATAGAGGAGGACCTCCAATGTTTGCTTCATGTTGGGGAGACACGTGGTTTTCCTGGTATGTTAGGTAGCATAGATTGCATGCATTGGGAATGGAAGAATTGCCCGATGGCTTGGCAAGGTTAGCACGCTCGAAGGGATGGAAAGGAGACCGTAGTTCTTGAAGCAGTCGTTTCCTACGATTTGTGGATATGACATACTTTCTTTGGCACTCCAGGTACTTGTAATGATATAAATGTCCTTTATCGATCTCCAGTATTTAACGATATTTATAATGGTGCAGCCTCGGCAGTAGGCTTTACTATTAACGGTAATCAGTATAGCTTGGGTTATTATTTAACCGATGGTATATATCTTCCATGGGCTACATTCATCCAGTCCATTCGATTGCTGCAAAGTGATAAACATAAGCTCTTTGCTCAACACCAAGAAGCAGCAAGAAAGGATGTTGAGCATGCCTTTGGGGTATTGCAGGCACGATTTGCTATTATACGAGGACCAGCACTTATGTGGGAGGTATGTACGCTGGGAAAAATTATGAAAACTTGTATCATATTACATAATATGATTGTCGAAGATGAACGGGATACTTATACACGCTTGCCAAATGCTTCAGACTATGAACAAACTGACATTACTGATGGTAACCTAACATGACAATATTTTAACGAGCGTATTCCCGAATACGCAAGATATCTTAAACGAAGGTGTACCGTTCAAGATAAAGAATCACATCGCCGCCTACTCCATGATTTAATTCAAAATATTTGGAGACTTTTTGATAATCAGTAATTTTTATTATGGTTGTTGTATTATTTTCGGATATTGTTGTGAGTTTCTTTGAATTGTTTATTTAATTAATTTAATTATTGTACTTTTTAAAATTTATTAATGAATATTAATATAAATATTATTCGACTTATAATAAATTGATAATATTATTATATTATTATATTAATTAATTATAATAATATTATATTATAAATAATATTTAATTATTCTGGCTATACTAAATTAATAATATTATAAATAAATAATATCAAATTATAATAAATATTATTCAAATTATAATAAATAAATATTATTTTAATAATGACTATTTATATAATTTCGAAATTATTTATTTATACAATATCAAATTTATTTATTAGTATAAATTGAAAGAATATATTAAATTAATAGAGATAAAGATGGTGGGGTAGATAAAGTTGTTGGAGATAAAGATGGTGGAGTATATAAATGTGTTGGATTTTGTGCCACCATTGGGAGGGTTTTTTTGTTTTAAATCAAATGGGTATCTAATGGATTAGTTTATTGGTTTTTAATGGGTTGAGTTTGATTTTGGGTTTGATTTTAATAAACCATTGTACCTGCTTTAGTAGCTTAATACAATGAAGTCTCAGATAAAGTATTCAAAATCTAAGTAACCTTTAGATAAATCATATACATTGTTGCTAAATCATAAATTAAAAAAAATCTACCAAGTCATTTGACTTTAATTAGTTCGTCCATTCTAGGGGTGCACGTGGTTCGGTTTGGTTTAGTTTAGGCCAAAATCACGAACCGAACCGCCCCCTAATGGTTCTAAAAATTTCAAGTCGAACCGAACCAAAAAAGGCTTGGAATCAAACTGAATTGAACCACTCAGTTTGGTTTGGTTCAATTTTGTGGTTTATATAAAAAAAATTAATCAACTTAACCAACATTAAGAATGATACATCCAAAATCCTCTTAGACGCACTGGACTTTGCTAACTGGATACCTGGCTTTCAATGTATCCTTAATCTTTAAGGCCTCACTCTGCAAATCAATGAAAAGAATCGTAAACTAGGCAGGGGCACTCCCTGCAAAAGCCATCCGGCATAAGAATTAGCGCAACAGTTTACTCAGTCAATAATTTGGCAGAGTTTAGGCTAGTAAATAAAATCATGTACCTCTTCCTTGATCTTTGAGGGGTTTATATAGCTGTTGCCGGAGAGTAACTGCCCATAACTGCCCATTAAACATCATAGCATAAATGACGGGCACATTAACTGTCATATTAACTGCTCCATTCGCTATAACGGTCTCAACATGGTAATGGTGGCGGGTTTCTCGGAAGTAACCGTCCACATTCAAGTCTTTCCTTAACGAGCATGATAAATCCTGCCCGATGCATATTGTTACCCAGTGAACTAGCTTCCCTCATTTGTAACCTTGCCACCGGATCTAAGCCCGGCTGTTGTTTCTCAATAGCCTGGGCCTCAACACACATACGTTGCTCGTGAGTAAGGAAGACGTGCATGGCACGTGACTGATGACCTGGGCCTATTGGGCCGGGCAGCTCAGTAGCCCCCTACTCCTTGTCTATTGAGTATTTATGCTCGGAGCAAGGAGAAAGACTTTGAATCCCCAGCCATATCACTCTTGAAATGTAGCTTTTTATGAATGCATCGAGTTGCCTACGATCTGAGTTATGAGTGGACACCAGCCCAAAGGGTTTTTGGAGAAATGAGCCGCCATTCGCCGCCTATTTGCACTTACACGGGCTCATTTCCCCACAAGCCATTAAATTCTGCCTCGACTCCTGAGCCATAATGATGAGTAACCCCCAAACGACGGTTTCCAACCGATATAAAAGTGAGAATTCCCCCACTTTCCAAACTTTACCGTCTTCAAACTTTGTGAATAATCAAAAAGCAGAGAAAATCGTATTCATCACTGCCCTCAAGCTTGCAACAAAGATTTCCAAGATTCCCGACGTTATCAACACCAGATTCGCCAGTTCCCTTCGACACAACAAGAATTTTCAGAATCTTCTTTGACTCCCTCAACATCAACAGGTATTTCTTTGAAGCTTCAATGTTCTTTTCTCCCTTACTGCCTTTTCAATTTTATCTTGTTAGAACCCCATGTTAGGATTCCATGATGCCTTTCTGAGTACAGATGTCCACATTGACCTAAAACCAACTTGTCTGAAACTAGGACTTCCAATTCTCACTTCATCTTTATCCATGCTTTTCCTGTTTCCCATTTTAAGCACTTCACGGCCTTAGGCACTTTACAGACTTGTCCAACTTCCACGGGAGGAATCGAGGAGTACTTGATTGGTGCCCCGTTCACCGGTTTTAGGATAAACCCTTGCCTGCCATGGGTTCTTGCTTAATTGCTCTTGCCTGTCCCCCCGAGCAGGGTTTAACATGTATTCCTCGATTCCTGTAGGATGTCATCCGGTGACGAAACCCAATCCGAAATTGAAGGACGCGCTTACGACCATGGAGCCCCCACAGAAAGCGAAGAAAGCTCGGACACAGGATCTTCATGCTCTGAAGAGACCGAGCGAAAAGAGACTCCTTTAATTCGCCAAAAAACGTCTGGGCATTATCAAAGAAACCACAGATCCAAAAAACACAACTAGGGATTCTCCCAAAAATGAGCAACCCACAGATAACCCTCCCAGCTCGAGCAGACCGCGAGCTGAACAGAGCCAAATTTCCCTCAAAGGCAAACAGACCGTCTCCAATGCCTCCCCTTTACTCAAATGGGACGACCTAACCAACAAAGATGACGTTTCCAGTTGGTTTTATTCCCTGGGTATAGACCCCAAGAATTACCGGGTAAGGGCTTTCGACCTAGACATCGAGGAAGCCGGGCATAACTTCCAAGGGGACTGAATGGTCTTTTATTTTGATTTTTTCCTGATCGGTCTGAGACTCCCTCTAGACCCCTTCTTTGTCGAATTCCTCCTTACCAACAATGCCTTGCCTTGCGACCTAACCCTCACCACAGTTAGAGTCCTGTTTGCCTATATTGTCGCCTGTCGGCTGCTCGGATTCGAGCCCACATGGCTTTTTTCAAAAAATTCTTTCTTTTTTCCATGGACAAAAAGAGTGGTCGCATTATAGGCCGCTCTAACCCCAACTATTTCAAACTTCTCTCCGACGGCCCCAATAAAGTCGAGTCCTGGGACGGAAAAACGATGCTTGTTGAATCGCGAGTTGGGTGGCTGTGGGTTCCCGGGATGGGTGCTCCCGCGCCCCGAGCGCCCTTGGATAGGGGTGCGCGTCCGTGCGGATGCGGTGACATCCACTGCTCCCGTTCCACCCTCCCTTTTCTAGGGGAGGACGAAATCAAAAGTGCGGGAGGAGTGCTGTCGGAATAGCGCGTTGGAATGCGCCTCGGTCGCCTTTAGTGGATTTTGATCCAATATGGGAGCTTTGGATTTTCTATGTCAAGTTATCCCTTTTTTAGGGGATACCAGGATATAGGAAAACATCACCTTTCCATTCCCATCCTCCCTTGTTTAGGGGAGAGCATTGAAAGTGCAAAGAAAGATGTTGCAGCGCCCCCACTATGGATTTTATGAAAATAGCCTTATGGCCTATTTCGAATCACTATGAGTGCTTTGGGTTTTCTACGTCAAGTTATCCCTTGTTTAGGGGATACCAAGACATAGGAATACATCACCTTTCCATTCTCATTCTCCCATTTTTAGGGGAAAACGTGAAAGTGCAAAGAAAGATGTTGCGAGGCCCCACTGGATCCAAAATGTTTTTAGAGTCGCCATCTTTATTTTAAGGCAAAAATAAAGCAAAACCAAAAAAAGAAAACCAGAGATAAAGAAAACGGGTTCGGAGGCTAAGTTACGAGTTGGGAAGGTGCTAGGCACCCAAGCTTCGCCCTTCGGTCTCAAAGCGGTTTTGGCTAAAGTATGCTTTTTGTTATATTTATTAAAGCAGATAAATAAAGCATTAGCGCCTACAAATACATCCATTCCATCTATATTATTTACAGACTTGCAACAATCTCTTTTACAAACAATTGCAAATATACTTGGAAATATTTGGCCATAGTAACGGCTACATTTAGTATTATTTCCTAACAAAATCCGGGCAGCATAACTGCTTATATATTTACATTGGGCCGGATTGGAAATAATACTATTATAAAAAAAGACTTTAATGAATAGATAAAGCAAATAATTACAAATACAACTGAAAATATTTGGCCATAATAACGGCTACATTTGGTATTATTTCCTAATTAAATCCGGGCAGCACAACTGCTTATATGGCTACATTGGGCCAGGCTGGAAATAATACTATTACAAAAAATGACAAGACTTTAAAATAAAAACTTACAGACAGCCTAGGGTGTGCTCGCTCTGTCCCTCGGAGAGAGAGAGTCTTTTTTTTTTGAAGTTGTGTGTTGTGTGTTGTGTGTATTTGGGCAGCGTGACTGCTCTGAAAGTTACTTTTCGGCCTCGGGATCAGGGCAGGGTAACTGTTTGTTTTTGGTTGTTTGACTGGTTTGAAATTGGCTGAAATTAGGCAGAGTAACGGCTTATTTCTAGCTGATTTGACCTTTTAAATCGGGCAGAGCAACTGCTCTTTCCACGACTTTTGGACCGGGGAAATAGGGTGGATACCTAGCTGGGGGGCTAAGGTACACTTCTATCGGTTGGTTTTATGTTTGGAGGAAGTTTGGCAGGGTTTCGAGGCTTTGGAGGTGATCTCTCACTATCTCACACCGCTCTCTAATTCTCCAGCGTAACGTTAACGCAGAGAAGCTTTACGGATGAACTCTCTGTGAAATAAGGAGCCGAGCACTGCTATTTATAGGCTGAAGCAGGGACATCGCGGGCATTAGAAATCTTCTCAAGCACATCAACCGGTTGCACCGCGCGCTGAATGAGTTGCATTATGCGGCAACTGTTTGGATGAACAGTGGCTGAAGAGGAGAATTGGGCGCCACCCTATAGGGATTTGGGCGCCATGCCCAAATTTGTGGGGAGCCACGCCCAAAACTCAAACCTTGGTCATTTTGAGCACTTAGGTCCCTGCAATTCGTCCTTTTGCGCATCCGGCTTTGTCCTTTTGCATTTTTGACCCTGTAACTTGACATTTGTTAATGTTTTAACAGGTCTTGATATTTTATGTCATGTCACATACCGAGTGTGAGGGTGGGGTGTCTGGTGGCCTTTCGCCCCATACTTAGAAAAACTTAGATTGCCAAATATGACAAAAATGCTTTCCGAGTAGGAGAACCCCAGCTCGCAAGAGCTTTTAGGAAATTACTTGGAGTCAGGGAAGGTAAGAATGGGCAGGATTGGGTGCTGGACTGGGTAGCCCTCACCTCTGATTCCCCCTTGCTTCGATTGACCGGGAAAGTAAGCTGGCCTGTTGAAGGAATCGAGCCTAGGGTTACCGTGGATGCCGAAGTACCTCATCCCTACTGGGGTAATTGTCACGGTGGTAGATTCCCAGCATTGCCCATCTTAGTCGGCCGGAACCAATTGCACCCCCGCTTTCTCGCTAGATGGTTTGCACAATAATTTCCTTTATTTTGCTCTATTTTTATCTTAAACCAACCTTCCACTGTTCAAAATTCTTCACAACTCTATTTGCAGATATGAAGCAATTAGAAGACTCCAACCGATTCCTCCAGGCCATGAAAAGGGGAGCCACGAGGAGGAATACGCAGATGGCTGCCTTAGAGCATGCCCGCCTTCCCACGGTTCCTACTACCAATATCGGGCGAGGATCTAGCCGAGTACCCGAGACAAACCGAGCTGCCACTGCTGTTCCAACACCGGCTGCCACAATAACTCCTTCCCCAACTGCACCTACCCAACAACAAAAACGGCCTGCCCCGGTCACCCAAACTGAGAGAAGAACAAGGTCGAGGACAGACCAGAGCGAACCGGGTGAAGTGTCGAGCTCGCAAGCACCCACTTGGCAAAAGGAAAAATTCGAGATGCCAGAAACCCGCGAGCAGGCGGCGAAGATAATCGCGGAGATAGCTAACGTTCCGGACCTGGCCAACCTCAACACCAACAGACGAGGTGGGCAAGCGGCCACGGTGGGACTCGGGATGATAAAGAGGCTCCGCCACACAGGCATCCGGCTGAGGAGTGCCGAGCTCCCTAGCTCAGTCCTCATTGGAGAAATGAGGATGTGCATGACTGAGGTAACCAACTCCCTTATAGCTACCAGAATAAATGACCATTGTCCGTTCTTAATTTTGACCACTCTTTCTTTTTAATTGCAGATGGCCACCAAGGCGGAGCTCATATATGACCGGTTTCTTAAAAACCTCAAATCCTCCAGCTCGCTCTCTTTAGAGAAAAACGCCCTTGAAGAGCAAATCAATTCCCTCCGAGCCGAGCTCAAGGAAAGCGAAGAAAGTGTAACTTCCAAAGTCACCGAGCTTTCCAAAATAGAGGAGGAGAAGAAAATTCTTGAAGCCCACCTAAACTTCTCCAAAAAAATATGAGGAGACGACGCTCAAGAACATAAGTCAGGTTAGGAAGGAGCTGAAAGCGGCGACCAACGAGTTGGAGAGGACCAAAAAAGAGGCCGTTGAGAAAGAAAAACAACTGAGAGCCGAGCTATCCCGAACCAGCGAAGAACAGAAAAAAGCCATCGTTGAAGATTACAAAAAATCTGAGGATTTCCAAGTAAGTGTTGAGGAGGAAGCCTACCTTTTCTTCCTGCAAGGTGTTAACCATGTGCTGAGGTAACTAGCGTGCAGCGGGATAGAAGTGCAACCGGACCAGCTCGCTAAATGGGGAACGAACACGCCTTTCAGCCCTTCTGCTCGCTGATCGATGTATTTTATACGTCGATTTTATATGCTTCTGTGACTTGAATTAGGCTATTTCATGAGTCTTTTGAGTACTAATATATGTTTTTGGTGAGTTTTGTAAGTTTCGAGATTGTTCGTGAAAATACGCGAAACTCAGGGGTTGTAAGTGCAAATTACAAAGAAAGAAAAATTGAAGAAAATAAAGTCGTCAATCGGACACCTTGCGGACGCAAGGTGCCTCGCACTTGCGACCGCAAGGTAGGCGATATCGGTCCACGAAGCCGATGTCGAAGAGCCAAGAAGCACACACTTGGAGACCTTGCGGACGCAAGGTATCCAACACCTGCGGCAAGGTAGGCGAAATCTGCGAAATTCGGGTTTTCACACAGTCATTCGATTCAATCACAACTCCCAAGTATATATAGGAGTCAGATGCCGAGCCTAAGAGAAGGAGGACGGCTGGAAGCTTTCTTTACATAGATTTTAGGTAGTTTTAGATTGTATAACATAATTAGGTTTTGTAATTTCAAGTATTGAAGATCAAATCATGTCTTCCATCATCTTCATGTGCTGTTCATCGTCTATGATGAACTAAATCATCCCTAATCTAGGAGGTGGGAGGTAACTTGTATCGAATTTATGTTTTGATTCTCATATATATGTCTATTCAATGCTTGTTGATTGTGTTGTTTATCAATCCCTTTATTATTTCGCTTTGAACAAATGAATGTAATCGCAAATAATAAAGGCTTAGAGGTGCGGATACCTGCATGACCAAGTGCATATGTCGTATACACTGGCTCACCAACACAATAAATTGGACCTATCGAAGCACGAGAGTGATAAGTTAGGACCAGGTTCTTACATGATCTAGGTGACAGATAGATCATAAATCTAAGTGACTGACTAGATTACGTTCTGTGCTTAGGATATGGAATGGATGAATTTTTTGGGGAGGAGGCGAACCAATTGTTCAACAGACCATATCTATTTTTAGTGAACGAACTCAAGACATTGAATGACATTATTATGAATTGAACATAAAGGAGATATAAGTGAAACCCAGAATCCTAGATTTCCACTCACCATAAGATCTTCATATCTGTTATTACTGTCTAATTAGTTAACATCTATAACTAGTAAATTAGAGTAGAATTAAACATAAAAACCCCCCCCTTAGGTTAATAAGGGAGACTGAACCAATTGTTCAACAGACCATATCTATTTTTAGTGAACGAACTCAAGACATTGAATGACATTATTATGAATTGAACATAAAGGAGATATAAGTGAAACCGAATCCTAGATTTCCACTCACCATAAGATCTTCATATCTGTTATTCTTGTCTAATTAGTTAACATCTATAACTAGTAAATTAGAGTAGAATTAAACATAAAACCCCCCTTAGGTTAATAATTTGCTATCTATAACCGTGCTTGTTAAGTGATCACTTGTCTCGTGGGTTCGACCCTTGCTTCGAGTCTATTCTATAATAGTCTTGTACACTTGCAAGGAAATAGATAAAATAAAACATCGATCAAGTTTTTTGGCGGACAAGCTAGTTCACGTAGTTAGTTTGTAGGTAGCGTAGTTTTTAATTTAATTTAGTTTTTAGTTTAATTTTCTGTTTTTATAAAAATAAAAATAAAAAAGATTTTATTTTATTTTGCCTTAATAGTTAGTTGTTTTTAAATTGCTTTTAATTAATTTTTATGCAAGGTCGTAGATCTTTAAATCTGAATTGGTAGACTTAGATCAAGAGATAAATATTGTTAAAAGATACCAAAGATATTTTGAAAATCTAGTTTTCGAGCACGATAATCAAGATAATCGAATCGAGAGGATCCTCGGTTGATCCTACAATGGAAGATAATAACAATAATCGTAATCACGAAAACCTAGTTGACCGGTCAATAGGAATCAAAGACAAGAAGAGCTGCAAGAAGAAATATGGAAGTAGTTGTAAATCAAAGAACTATTAATGATTTTAGTAGACCTTCATTAAATGTGGTAACATCATGTTTAGTATTGCCGGATCTTTGTTAGGAATTTCGAACTAAAAGGACATTATTTTAATGCCATACCATCTTTTCATGGGATGCCTAATGAAGATCTGTCGGTTTCTTAAGAGAATATGAATACATGATGAGTACTTTTCCTTTAGGAGGGTTAGCGAAGATCAAATTAAAATGAAATACTTTCCAGTGCATTAAAAGAATTGGCAAAGAGATGGTTTATGAACCTAACACCAAGCAGTGTTTTTACTTGGGCACAATTATATGATTTGTTTATGAGCAAATTTTACAAACATGCATCTCTTACAGTATAGAAAACAAATCATGTCATTCCAAAATGAACCGGGTGAAACATTCCATGAGTCATGGGATAGATTTAAAAATACGCTTATTATGTGTCCTCATCATAATTTGGCTCAACATGTGTTAGTGCTTCAATTCTATCATGGTCTTTCGCCAGTTTACAAACTATGGTTGATAGTGCGGTGGTGGTTCTATTAATAGAATGACACCGAAGCATTAGAAGAATTATTTGAGATGCTAAGTATTAATTCCCAACGAGAAAAGTGCTAGAGGTAAAAATAGGAGCCTATATCAATTGCAAGATAATTCAAATACACAAGCTCAATTTGAAAATTGGCAAATTCAAGAAGCATGTGCTCTATGTGGATTATATTCTCATGCTACTAATTTTTGTCCGTCAAGTGCTATGTATTACGAGCAGGCTAATGCTATGAATATGTACCCTCAAAGGCCAAGGAATGATCCATATTCCAATACATATAATCTGGTTGGAGGAATCATCCTAACTTTTCTTGGGGAGGAAATAAGCCTTTGCAACCTCAACAATTCCAACCTCAACCACCACAACCTCCACGGTTGCAAAATCAAAATCAAAATCAATTGAGAATTGAAGAAGTTCCCAAGCAAGAAGTAGCAAGTAAAGGTCAAGCATCGTTGATGAAGTACATGCTTGAAGAAATCGAAAATCGAAGAAACATATCGAAAATTCGAAGCAAATAAAGAGAAGAAGGGAAGTTCCCTAGTCAAGTGAGCAAGCTAAGTCAATCACCGTCTGCTGAAGTGGTAAGGTGATAGGTGAAGAGGTAAGTGATTTGATCCCCTTCTAATATGCATGCTTCGATGAAAATTAGAAAAAGTAATAGAAAAAAAATCGAAAAAGATAGTGTTAGTGATAAAGTGATTGATGATTTAAGTAATCAAGAGGTAGAAAAAAGAAAAGAAGTAGAAGTAGAGTTAGAGGTTCCAAATAAGGAACAAGAAAAAAGAAAAAGAAATTCAAAATAAAGACAACACGGTTGAAGTAGATAAAGAATTAGATCAAGAAGAAGAGAACCTTATGTGGCTCCACCACCTATGTTCCTCAATTCCGTTTCAAGAAGACTTATGAAAAACCGAATGGACAAACAATTCACGGAAATTTATAATATGTTATCCAAAGTAAATGTAAATTTACCTTTGCTTAATGTTATTAAAAATATTCCAGCATATGCAGCAAAGTTTTTCAAAGATCTTCACTCTAAGAAACACAAGTTTGAAAACAACGAAAGATTGTTGTTTGAAAACGTCGAGTTCGTTTACAACCCGAATTACCACCTAAGTTGAAGGACCCAGGCAGCTTTAATATTCAAGTTTCCTTGGGAGACTCTAAAAGATGAAAGCAATGCTAGATTTAGGAGCAAGTATTAACTTGATGCCTTTTTCGTCTATAAACAATTAGGTCTAGGAGAACTAAAACCCACTAATATGCAATTACAATTAGTGATCGCTCGTTAAATATCCCTTGGGTATAGTGGAAGATATCCTAGTTCAGGTTGATAAATTAATCATACCGATGAGACTTTGTGGTTCTTGAGATGGAAAGGAAGATATGCACTAATAATGAAGTCCCAATATTGTTAGGAGACCATTTATGGCAGCTGCTAATACAATGATAAATGTGAAAAATGGTAAACTCACAATGGTCCTAGGTGAAACAGTTGAAATTTACGTGTTTGATGCTATGAATAGACCTAGTGACATGAGTGCTTGTTTTCAATTGATGAGATTGAGAAATTATCCAGAAACTTTTGAAGAAGAGCAAGATTATGAGAGAGATAGATTTATTGTCTATGATGATAGCCATTCCTCCCATAAAAATTGACATTGAGGAAATTGAAAGAGAAATAGAGGAAGAAGAAATTAGAAAAAGAAAAGCTAGAAGCTAGTAAAAGAAAGATGAAAAAGAAATAAAGGTAGAATCGAGAAATTACGATGAGTCAAAGAAAGAGTTGAAGAAAGTTATGAAATTAAAGAAGATGAAGTATTCTAAAATCTCTCTTTGAGGAAATTGAAATTGAAGATATTAAGGAAGAAAAACAAGAAGAGAATAATGAGGCTAAAATAAAAGAAACAATTAAAGCGAGAAAATTAAATTTATGCCTTCTATTAATTCTCCCAAAGTCGAAAAATTAAAGCCATTACCATCCCACTTAAAATATGCATTTTTAGGGAAAGGTAACACTACTGTTATTATAGCGTGGCTTATCAGGAAAAACAAGAAGAAAGTTTGTTAAAAGTTTTATGGACACATAGAAGCCTAGGATGGTCTTTAGTGACTTAAAAGGAATTAGTCCCTCTATGTGTATGCATAAAATTCATTTAGAGGAAGGTAGTAAACCTTCAGAGAAAACGAGAGAAGACTTAACCCACACATGGAAGAAGGCATTAGGAAAGAAGTTCTTAAGCTCTTAGATGCGAGGTATAATTTACCCTATATCGAGATAGTAAATGGGTTAGTCTGTCCAAGTAGTCCCTAAAAGTCGAGGAATTCTTGTTGTCAAAAATGATAAAGATGAATTAGTCCTACAAGGACTATTCTGGTTATAGAATGTGTATCGATTTGCGTAAATTAAATGCGGCAACAAGGAAAGACCACTTTCCTTTGCCATTTATTGACCAAATTCTTGAAAGATTAGAGTCCATGAATACTATTGTTTTCTTGATGGTTTTTAGGGTATAATCGGATCCTGTTGCACACGAAGACCAAAACAACTTTACATGTCCCTTTGTACTTTTGCCTTTAGGAGAATGCCTTTTGGGTTTGTATGCACCCGCTACTTTTCAAAGATGCATGATTTCTATATTTTCGACTTAGTTGAAAGATGCGTAGAAGTTTTCATGGATGATTTTTCGGTTTTCGGAAATTCTTTTGATCCTTGTTTAGAAAACCTTACATCGTCTGAAAGATGCTTTGAAAACTAATTTAACGTTAAGTTGGGAGAAAAGTCACTTCATGGTAAAACATGGAATTGTCTTAGGGCATGTTGTTTCAAATAAAGGAATTGAAGTTGACAAAGCTAAAATTGAAGTTATTTAACTACCCCTCCCCTTCGGTTAAAGGAGTTCGAGTTTTCTGGTCATCTTTGGTTTTATGAGATTTATAAAGACTTTTCCAAAATCGTAAACCTCTATGTAATTTGTTAGCCAAAGACCTGAGTTTATTTTTGAAAAGAATGTTTGGAAGCTTTTAATTTATTAAAAGAAAAGTTGACTCTTGATATCCGGCCGATTGGTCACTTCCGTTTGAAATCATGTGTGATGCATCAGTTTTTGCAATTGGGCCGTGTTAGGACAAAGGGTAGATAGAAAGCCTCATGTGATCCATTATGCTAGTAGAACTCGAATGATGCTCAATTGAACTATACCACTCTTGAAAAGGAATTTTTAGCGATGGTATATGCTTTAGAAAATTTAGATCATATTTGCTAGGATCAAAGGTGATAAATTAAAATATCTCTTAAGCAAGAAGGATGCTAAACCAAGATTAATTAGATGGATGTTATTGTTACAAGAATTTGACATAACTATCAAGGATAAAGAGGAAAATGTTGTGGCCGACCACTTGTCTAGGTTAAATTTTCACCCTTTGGGCGTCAATTTCTTGATGATCTGTCCCCATTAATGATAATTTTCACGATGAACAACTCCTAGCCATTAAAGACTCGACCCTTGGTATCTTTGACTTTTCACTAATAGTATGCGATATAATTAATCAGTTTTGATCATTACGAAAAGAAATTTTTGGCGGAGCGAAAAATTATTTTTGGGAAGCTCCTCACTTATACAAGATTTGCTCGATTCTTTAATAAGAAGATGTATACGAGAAAAAAGACCAAGGTATCATGGAATTACATTTAGTGGTAATAAAACCGCTCGAAAAATTTTTGCATCGGGTTTATATTGGCCTCTTGTTTTTAGAGATTGTTTTCAGAACATCACGACAAATGTCAAAGAACAGTGTGGTATAAGAAAGCGAAGATGCCCTTAATGTGTTATGTTGTTGAAATCTTTGATGTTTGGGGTATTGATTTTATGGGCCCCTTTGTCCAATAATTGTGAATATATTTTGGTAGCAGATTATGTCTCTAAATGGATAGAAGCTGCAAAACTAATGATGGAAAAGTGAGTCAAATTTGTTGATTTATTTGTTTAGATATATGGAGTCCCTAAGGCCATAATAAGTGACCAGGAACTCATTTTACCAATAAGTTGTTAAAGCAGTGTTCTTAGAAAGCATGGTGTAACTCACAAATTAGCTACACCTTATCATCCCTGAGACTTACGGACAAGTAGAAGTAAGCAATAGGCGGATAAAAGCGTGTTAGAAAAGCATTAGGCTAATCGTAAAGATTGGGAATCTAAACTTAAGGATGCTTTATGGGCATACCAGGCGCTTTTAAGACACCCATAGGAATGAGTCCATATAGGATGGTATATGGTAAAGCTTGCCATTTACCGGTGGAAATTGAGCACAAAGCCTATTGGGCAATTAAAGAATTGAATTTAGATTTGACATTAGGCGGAAGAAAAGATTGTTCAGTTAAATGAATTAGAAGAACATAGACTCAATTCGTACCAAAATGCAAAAACTTATAAAGAAAAGACCAAAAGTATCATGACATGGGATTAGCCAACAAAATGCTTCATCCGGTATGAAAGTATTATTGTTTAACTCTAGGTTAAGGTTATTCCAGGTAAATTAAAATCCAAATAGTGCAGTCCTTTTAGAATAATGCAATTTATCCTCATGGGGCTATTGATATACAAAACCCCAAAATAATGAAGTGTTTAAAGTGAATGGACAGAAACTCAAGCCGTATTTTGAGCCAATGTCGGTTGAGCGAACAATTGAATTAATCAGTTTGGTACGACAATGAACCACCAAGAGACTAGGCTTGCGGTTTGGTCGAGCCAAAATTAAACAAAGGCGCTAAGTGGGAGGCAACCCACTAATTTGAAAGTTATTTGTTAACTAGTTAATTTAGATATGTTTTCTCCGTTAAATTCTATTCTTGGACATTTAATTTTAAATATGCCAAAATTTAAGTTTGGGGAGAAAAACATCTTAATGTTGTATTTATATGTTGCTAATAATTTTTAGTTTAGAATTTTGTTTAGATTTTTCATACGAGGGTTATCAAAGACATAACGGAGTTAGAAAGGACTAAAGCGCAAGCGTTGAAAAGTTGGAAAGAAAACAAAGTGAAGTTTACGCCCACCTTGCGGGCGCAAAGTGTAGAAGGACTGCGGCAAGGTCCCGATGCAAAGCGAATCTCGGGCGGCGAAGTGTCGGACATGGGGAATGAATGAAGGAATCCCAACCCAGCTTTGTTGTCCACGCTGGGCCTTTAGTGTGGCGGGTCCCTTGAGTCCACTATTTGCGCCACCGGGTTTTCTTCTTCCAGATCACACACGAAACTCTCATCTCTCTTCACCCTTCTCCGGCGGCGATCCAAATTCTTCCAAAAAATTCCGAGCACCGGTCTTCAAGAATTTCGGCATCACTTCAAGGTGCAAACTAGTATTCCTAACACCTCTTTAATTTTATACGTGAAATATTTGCATGCTAGGGTGCTAGTTAATTTTAACGTAGATATATTTTTTGCATGCTTTAGATTAAAATTTTAAATTTTAAAACACATTTTAATTGTTATATTTTTAGTTTTTAAAATTTTATCAAACAAAATGTTTAAGCGTAGAAATCTGGGTTCTTCATCCTCAGGCCCAGGTTCGGGAGGAAGAACAAAATTACGACATCACCGCTTAAGTGTCCTCTGAGAGCATCAGACAAACAAACTCTCAAGTCCTTGGTGCAGAAAGGGGATTCAAGGTGAAGATTTTGGTATTCGTCCGGATCGATGGCTCGTAGGTGGGGCTTGTTAGATTCTCTCTCCACTTTAGGGCGCCATAGTCCTATTGTCCAAAATTCACGCCAATGGCGACATTGGCATGGATGGCGTGTGCTAGACAATGTTAGGAATAAAGTAGTTAATTTTTCATCCGAAAGCATTAACATGTGCCGGCACCTCAACTTTGGGTTGGTGCCGATGATTACTTTGCCTCCCGACCGTATCCTGTCGAGGTGGTGAATCTTTGTCATTGCTCTCCACGGTGTGGAGTGGTCCTATAACCGTAACCCACCCTATGGACCTCGCACCATGAGAGAGTCCTTCCTTAAGACTGCGACCAAGCCGTGTATAAATTTGTTTGTGCCGTCTCATGCCCTCGAGTCACAAAACACGGTGAATTGGGGGAGAGGCACTTCGACTACACCATCATGACTAATGGGTCTATTGATGTTGGCGTTTGATCAACGGCCAAATCAAGACCTAATTAGAGGTAGGGCGAATGCGGGGTTCGCGTTCCCGCATTTGATTCTTGACTTGTGTGGGGGGCGGCATGAGAATGCCCAGCTCTATTTGAGGAAATTTGAAGGCCGTCAGGTCATTACTAGGGCCATTTTGTTTGAGCATCACCGGCGGCCAGTGAGGGTTCCTCAGAGGAGGAACCCGAGAAGGGAAGAGGATCCACTCGTTGGGATCTCAAGCAGGTTGGAGGCAGCTATCTCCAAGATATATGGTGAGTCGTGAGCGCCGGACTTAAGTCTTGAAATTTTTTCGGCTATGTTAACGCTGTTGTTGATGGAAATCTGTCCAACTATTATGGGCTGCCACCGGGCACGATCCTGAGAGTTTCATCCTCGTTCGTTATCTCCGCCCGACTCACCTTGAGTCGAGGCCTAAGTTCCATCTCGTTCGTTAGGTGGACCCGGTATGTCCTTTTTGATATTTGTCCTACCCATCAATCCTCTCATATGTTCCTCTATTTTGAGGACAAAATAGAACTTAAGTTTGGGGGGGGATTGAAAATTTTAGGTCTTAACGGGTCGGCCCTAACGAAGAATGGAGATGAGACTATGTCGTTAGGAGTGAAAGAGAATTGCTTTATTGATGACCATTTAACTCTTCACCCTATTTATCTGTTTTTATTTTTTCGATTTTTGAGGAGGTGGCATTGACGAGGAATACACTCACATTAGATACTGAAGGGTTCCTCTTTAGGGGACCCATCATAATGTGTCATTGTCATCACCTCCAATTTTCTCCATTTCTTAGAAAAATATATATAAAAAATATTTAAATTCAAAATATTCATCCTCGAGGTTTAGGTGTGGTAATGCTAGTGAAGTAGTCCATGAGGAGATTAGTGCAATGAACATATAGTTAGTCCGTAGATCTAGAATTTACTTAATTTTGCTTGAAACTTTTACTTTTCAAATTCTTCATGCACTCACACAGTCATAATTTTGGATTGATTAGAATAGTTTTATAAAGTTTATAACACCGATTGATCTTCAACAAGATATGCACAAGAATATGATGCATAGCCATTTATGATTGTTGCATTAAATTGTAACTTAGGGTCAATTGCATGTTAGTTAGATCCCTTGATTTTCTCATTTATATATCTCAAGCACACTTTCGAACAGTGTTTGCATGTTAGTCTTAATGTCATATCATCGAATGTTGGCATTATCAGGTGATGCTG
>CM028381.1:80930499-80984486 GCA_013146195.2 Codonopsis lanceolata
AGAAATCAAGTTTTGAGTCATAAGATAGAGATAAGATACCTAATTCAAGAGTGTGGAGTTCATCTAGTGACTCTAGAATTGCCGCACCATTATCTCTATTGCGAAGCCGATGCAAGTCGTGATTCAATTCACGTATCATCTACTTTCTCTTTTCCCCTAGAGTCTTTATAGTTGTTGTTCTTTCATCTTTGCATTTCTTGCTTCTTTTTTATTTGTACCCGATAACTGTGTTTTTCATCCAAAGACTTAGACAACTTTGAATTTAGTTTTACAAAGCAATTCCGTAACTTTGGTGTTGAAAATGTTTTAGTTATGACTTGTTTAGCTATCTTATTTGGAAATAAAATTGGTAAATGCTTTTTGAACTTGATGCATGTAACTTAGATTGAATATTTCTTCTTTCCCATCAATGATTTTTGCATAAGAAATTTAATCAATCTTCATCCGAGTTATGCGTTTGTAGAAGTTATTGATCAAGTTGAATCGTGAACAAAGCTTTCAATATGCAAGCTACAATGTTAATCTCTATTCCTACAAGGAGCTAAGAATCGCCACTATAATTTCAGGTCCGATCAATAAAATTGGGGAAGGTGGATTTGGCCACGTCTATAAGGTAAGTGAATGTATAAAGCTGGTTCCACTCATTATGTTGTCTTGTTTGTTATCTTCATTTTCAATCTAACACCGTCTCTTTAGAATTTGTAGGTTTAGGAAAGCTAAAATATGGGGCGACTACAAATGTTCTTTCGGTTTAATTACAAACTTGATTGAAATTAAGCACGAGTTTTGACATAAATCAAAATGATTTCTATTATATACAACATGAAAACTTAGTCAAGCTCATTGGCTATTGCATGGGCGGCGATCATACAATTTTTAGTATACTAATAACATAAAAAGAAAGAAATTTTACTTGTTTGGAAGTTGGTAGTTTATCTTGCCAACTAAGGTCTATAAAGTACACACATCAATTAGGTTATCCCAATAATCTAGTGTATCCTAAATTTGTACTTATCTTGGCGTATGTTTTTATGGATCTACAGTCTAGTGCACTTAAAGAGTTGAAATTAAGCATACACGTATTCATAGAAGCTCAACTAAAAAAGGTAAATGTAAATATAATCTCACATTATTTATTTCACTTCGACTCGTATATACTTAATTTAGTAGTTTCTTTAACCATGTTCTAACTTATTTCTGCAACAGCATACCAACACGCTTAGTTACGTTCATAGGCGTATGCCCATGTAAATTCATTTAAATATCGAACGATTGAATTGACTATGGACTTAATCAATCCATCGAGGTTGTTTAATTTCTTAAATTTATGTGTTCCTTGTAATTGAGGCATAGGGACCATGGATTACGCATTTCCATTTTTACAAGTTCATTTTTTTAATTGTCACTTTGAAAGGACTTGGGCTCACTAATTGAAGCTAGGAGGAAAACTGGGAGAAACGAGAAGATTTAAAGAAAACAGTTAGGCCATGAGAGATCTAGGAGAAAATGACCTTATAGGTCACACTGTAAATCTGTTTACCAGGGATTTGTGATGAATAGAGATTATGGATCAGCTTAAGATGGGCATCTAGCTCGTCAATGTTTTTATGATTTAACTTATTACTTTTTTGAATTCCAAATATGTTCCACATAATTTGTCTTGGGATGGTGAGACTCAAAAGGAAATCTGCTTCTATTTAGCTTGAGAAGGGAAATTATCTTGATGACAAGGTTCCCGAACCTCCAAGCGCCTTTGTTCCCAAGGCTTACACACATAGCCCAGCTCACTATGCAGATCTTCTTCTCCTCACCAGACCTTTCCCACAAGAAATGTAACACGGTCCTCTAAGTATTTCGAGAGGGCTGCGAGGTACGAATCTGGATATCTTATTATTCTACTTTTGCATCCTTAACTATCTCTCTCTCTCTTTCTCAATCCAATGAAATTGAACCATCTCACATATATATGTATAATTGTTTATAATATAAAGTTAGTATTTCTATTTGTTTGGATGTTGAGGATTATTCTCAATATTTCACTTGAATTCCAAGAGATTTGTGTATTTCTCGTTAGTGTGAATTAGTAAATTTTGGGGAAACACATATTAAAGTTAAGGGAAGAGAGTTTATGCATGCACACATTACATTATCAATTTGAAAAGTTCGATTAGGCAACAAGAACTACTGAGGAAATATCCAGCAAGGAGCTAACTTGCTTAAACTTCAATTTTTATCTTTCACTTTAGCATGGAAATGATAGTTTTCCAGAAGATACATATGAAAACAAAAATGTGAGCTCCATCTAGAGTGGCTCATGTCAACAAGCTCTCATTGTACAATAGAGAGAGATAAGGGCCTGGGTAGGGGTCAATGACTGTCTCCGCTTTCAGATCGTCATACTGAGATGTACACTAAACATTGATCATTGATACAACAACATATTTTTGGTAACCCATTCTGACTTGTTTTTCTTTTACCAAAATGCAACAACAACAGACCTTAAATGCTACAAAAGTAACAAATTATTATAGCATGTCTTCTTAAGTACTCCTTTCCTTTTTATCTTTTTCAATTTTGATTAAGTAGGGATACAAGTTAGATGCATTTAAGAGACAGGAATGACATCACATTGGCCTTTCATATTTGGCAACACCACATTCCTCATTAATGGTACTAGGAGTTAGCATACTTGATTCAAGTATTGAGAAAAACCCAGTCCTTAGATGAGGCTGAGGAGTTAGTAGCTTCTTCCCATATGCACAGATCTTTCAAGTTTCAATAATAAGGTGAAACAAAATCTCAAACACTGAACGGAATCTGCCACGACAGTCCAATGTGATACGGGCTCTGGCCCTTGACCAACAAAGGATTATAGTGAGGACATGACTACTTGGATCAACAATAGCAATTCTCGAATTTAGTCAATAGTTAATGCTCATTTTCTTCAAATTAATAACATATTCACACAATTTGAGATAATCCCAGGTAATAACTTCCAATGGTTTCTTGGAAATGTACCATCTAGCTAAAACCAATTCAACACAAATTCATGTTATAGTTCATTAGTTTTAGTCAATCATCTTATACACCAGAATCAACTTTGAAAAGACTCAAGTTCAAAACTTGGCAGTACCCAAAAAAAATATCTTTGCAACATTTGGACCATAAGTCGCTGCAGGGCATGTCAGATTCCATTGTGGAATTTCTACATGACCTGCCACATATTTCATTCTTCCCACACATTTAGCTTATAGTTATGCTCTCATTTAGGCTAGAAATTGAATTCTAGAATAGCGGCTATGTTGAATCTTAGACTCTTTTTTTTTTTCAAACTGAACTTAGTTTAGATGGAGTAGCTTTTAATTACTTGGCTAATTTTGTTCTTATCGAGTTAACACCTTGTTAGGAAATCACATCAAATCATTTATGGATTTATATATTCTCGAATTTTCTTTTTTTATTTACTAAACTCTAGGATAATATTAACGAATATATATTCGATTTGAGATAACAGTCGTAAGTAATAATACCTCATACTTGGAACCTCACTTACCTGCATAATAACTTGGCATTCCAAGTGACTAATTAAGCAAGGGCCAAAGAGGGACGTTTTTGTGGTTGGACAACAACACCAGTGGCAGTCAGTATCACAAAAAGGTTTGCAGATGAGTAAAATACTCCCTTTAAGATAATTTGTCCAACTTGATGTCAGCTAAGTATTATATAAACTACATAGCCAATGTCTATGTTTGGTTAGGCTTAAGTAGATTATGTAAATGAGATCGACAATCAGCTGTTAGGCTATAATTGTTGCAGGGGATGCTAAGATGAGACATGTATTCTTTGCCTATCTTAATACCAAAATAAATACTTGAGATGGCTTAAGTCTTTAATCTTGAATTAAATAGTGTGTTTAAATAAGCCTTGACTGAATGCCATCCACATAGATTAGGATTTCTTAATGTTCACGTATAAAATAATATTTTTTGTTTTTAATAATTTGTTTTGCTTTCAGGAACGTATTAATGAAAAGCTAAACGAGGTACCCGAAGAGGAGCGAACTGAAGCTTATAAAGGGCAAGTTTTAGTTAATTGCATTTATATGGTGTTCATGTGCTTAATGGTATGTTTGAGCATGTTTATGTGTGGATTAATTAGCTAAATTAACATTCAATTTATAGCCATATGGTGGTCTTGGTTTGATGGATTAAAGTGTTAAAGCCTTGAAGTTTGAATTTGAAATCATTTTAACTCTTAAAGTGTTGTTTGGAGACTTGTTACAAGAAGTGTCATAACTTTCTGTAGAATTAGCGGAATCGCATTCCGTTTGTTTTGTTAGAAATATAACTCTTAGATATTTCTAATGGTACCTTATTTGTAATTTTTAGCCTCATGGATCAGTACCAGATTTAATTGGAAGTTGGCATAATTCTGCTAAGTTCTTGGACAGCCTTGAGTTTTAGCAATTTTTGCCATAGGTTTTGACCGATCAAATGATCTTCGTTTTTGTCCATTTCTTTCCCTAATTCAACCTTGGTATACCTAATTTATGTTGGGATTGAACCCTTGTGAAAATATGTTGATTTGGAGAGAGTTTGGAGCTGGTTTTGGAAGCCAAAAACTGTGACTGTTCGGAAGTTGTTTCTGGACACATGTTACTGTTTTGACCATAACTTGGGCTAGAGATATTGAAATCTTGATCTGTAAATTGGAATAGAAATCAGACTCATATACCTTTCTATGCATACCCTATTTGAATTTTTCGGCCTTGTGGTGTGGTTTTGGCATTGGTTTGAAGTGGACTGCACTCCCGCCTTGTTTTGGGCTGAATATCTACCCCACTGTCCTCGATAGCCTAGTA
This sequence comes from Codonopsis lanceolata, assembly GCA_013146195.2. Taxonomy (NCBI): domain Eukaryota; kingdom Viridiplantae; phylum Streptophyta; class Magnoliopsida; order Asterales; family Campanulaceae; genus Codonopsis; species Codonopsis lanceolata. The sequence continues at coordinate 80,935,361 of CM028381.1, forward strand.
AGCTTTATAGTGATGAAAACTGTATAGTAATCTCACGCTTTGTTGCAAGAAATCTAGTTTGAGATATTGATGTTGCAATACCTTGATTACGACCAAGGAGGTTGAAAATTCTCTCATTTTTAAATTCTTTAACTTCTATTGATATTTTTATTAAAGAGATTGATTGGGATTCTTGGTGGATTGGTTACACAAAAAGATTTATGTCCAAGATTAACTATGACGTCCATTGCGAAAGATAGATTCAAATTGTAGTAACATTAAGTTGAGGGATGTGATGATTTATATATATTATCATTTTGGCCCACATAAGTCTTTAGTTGCTGCATCAGCTAAATATTGTCATTTGGTTGTATTGAACATTTTTTTTTGGTGTACCTCTTTCATTTAAATCTGAAATCTTAACTGAATATTTGTGTGAAATTGTTTACTAATCCGATGTTTCTTTCTTCTATTTTGAGCTTGGTGTTGAGGGATATGAACAAAGATGGACATTGGTGGTACAATTGTATATACACCAATTTTAACAATTGAACAAATGATTTTTCTATTTTCTCATTAATTTTTTCATTGGTTGTTCAGAGAAATTAAGGAGAGGATCATGAAAACCAAAGATGAAAAGAAGGCAAAGAAGGAAGAAGTATGTCCAAGTCTTAGAAGACTGCTGGCAAAGGTAACATGCCTAAGGCCCCTAAAGTATTGTCCAAGTCTCATACAATCAAGTTATGTACTTGTAATATTAATATACAACTCCTTTTATATATTGTAGGGAAAACAAAGCATAGAGGCATGCTCAAAGATGTGTTAGTAAAGAGTAATCATTTCTTCACGTAGTTCATTATCTCGTCAATTTAGACATGTATATGGATCATTTATGTATATTTAATTAATGTTATGGATGTATGTGAGATGATATTCATAAGTTATTTATGATAAAAATATTTTTGATCATAATGTGAATGCAATTTGTTTTCCCTTGATTTCTTGTATGGTGATATTTATATTGATTTATTATATGTGTATATGATACACTTAAGGAAATATTGCTACTTTGTTATACATTAGAGAAAAAATAAATGGTGGGTATAATCATAAAATGTAGTAGCGGTATGAAATACATTTGAGAAGCTAGAAAAACAGTGCAAGTACTTTTTGGGAAGGTGAATAAAGCGTGCCAAGTGTATTTGAGAGGTAAAAACAAACTGTGCCAAATACTATTTGGGAAGGCATGATCAATCGTGCCAAATACTATTTGTGAGGGCAGGACCAACCGTGCCAAATATTATTTGGGAGGGCAGAACTAACCGTGCCAAATACTATTTGGGAAGGCAGAACCAACCGTGCCAAATACTATTTGGGAGGGTAGCACAACCGTGCCAAATACCTATTTGGGTCGGGTCGCTACAAACCGTCCCAAATACATGTCAAATGGCACACACATGCTCAACCGTCTCTTTTTCCGTGCCAAATACTATTTGGGACGGTTTTGGGACGGTTTGGTAGTATTTGGCACCCTCATATTTGGGAGGGAGCCAAAACCGTGCCAAATACCTTTTGAGGACGGTTTTGGCAGTATTTGGGACGGTTTTTTGCCTTCCCAAATACACCTTTTTCTTGTAGTGGTGCGAGCATGGTGTACTTGGTTCTTCGATAAACAAATAGCACTCTGGATATCACAATACACATCAATGTGTTTCTGCAAAATCCCCAAGTCATTCACCAAACCGTGCATCCAAATAGCTTCCTTAAAAGCTTCTAGCGCCATATACTCGCCTCGGTGGTAGATAATGCAATCAGATCAAGCGTAGAACGCCAACAAACTGGTCCACCAGCCATAGTGAACACATAACCAGTAGTAGATCGTTGCATGTCCAAATCACCAGCATAGTCGGAATCAACATAACCAACCACAAGTTTATCAAGCTCAAGTTTTACCACTTTCTGAAACTTGAGACCAACTTCAACAGTACCATGAATGTACCTCAATATCCACTTAACAGCTTGCCAATGCCCTTTTCCAGGATTGTGCATGTAACGACTAACTTTGCTTAAAGCTTGAGCAATATCAGGTCGGGTACAAACCATAGCATACATCAAAGCACCAACAACATTCGCATAAGGAACCTTTGCCATATGAATTTTCTCTTCATCTGAACTAGGACACATTAAAGCACTAAGCTTGAAATGAGGAGCAAGCGGAGTACCAACAGGTTTTGTCGAGCCATTCATCCCAAATCTTGCCAAAACCTTCTGCAAATACTGTGACTGAGTCAACCAAACAATACCATTTTCTCGATCTCGCTTAATCTCCATCCCAAGTATCCTTTCAGCTTCACCTAAGTCCTTCATATCAAACTCCTTCGAAAGTTGGGCCTTCAATTTATTAATTTCCACCTTGCTCTTGGATGCAATCAACATGTCATCAACATACAAGAGCAAATAAATGAAGGAACCATCTTTGCTGAAAATACACACAATGGTCAAATTGGCTTCGAGTGTAGTCATGCTCTACCATGAACTGATCAAACCTCTTATACCATTGTCGAGGAGACTGCTTAAGTCCATACAAGGACTTCTTTAATTTGCAAGCCCAATTTTCCTTACCAGCAACTTGAAAACCATCAGGTTGGGTCATATAGATCTCCTCCTCCAAATCTCCATGCAAGAAAGCAGTCTTCACATCAAGTTGTGCAAGCTCAAGATCAAATTGAGCAACTAATGCCAACAATATCCGGATAGATGAATGCTTAACAACTGGAGAAAATATCTCATTGTAATCTATCCCTTCCTTTTGTGCATAACCTTTTGCAACCAATCGAGCCTTGTAGCGAATACTAGGAGTGTCTTCTTTCTTGGCAAACACCCACTTGCACCCAATTGCTTTCTTACCCTTCGGAAGCTCCACCAAATCCCAAGTCTGATTTTTCTTTAAGGACTTCATTTCCTCGTCCATAGCCTCTTGCCATTTCGAACTATCAGAACTATGAATAGCTTCTCTATAGCTATCGGGAACACCTTCAATCATAGGAAGAGCATATGCAACCATGTCATCAAAACGAGCAGGTCTTCGAATCTCCCTTCGTGGTCTATCTCTGGCAATAAAATACTCTTGTTCATTATTCTGCTGCTCTTCAACCTCAATGTGGCTTGGCTCCACCTGATTGGAGTTCTCAGAACTCTCTTCCACTTGTTCAACGATTCTTCAAAAACAGAGTAAATGCTACCTTCTTTACCCGCTTGGGGCATCAATCTCTTTATTTTCTTTCTTCAAGGACATCACAGATTCATCAAATGTCACATCTCGACTCTTAACAATCTTCTTAGTTTCAGGGCACCACAATCTGAAACCCTTGACATTACTACTAAAGCCCATGAACTTGGCTTTCTTTGCTCGAGGGTCCAACTTAGAGTCATCAACATGATAGTAGGCGTGACATCCAAATACGTGCAACCGATCATAATCGTGATGTGTTCTCCGCACCATACTTCAAGAGGTATCTTCCTCCATTTCCAACTCAGGCAACCGATTCACCAAGTGAACTGCATAGCTGAGAGCTTCTGCCCAAAATGCCTTACTCAACCCCGCTTGGGACAACATGCATCGAACCTTTTGCACCAAGGTCTGGTTCATTCTTTCTGTGATTCCATTCTGTTGTGGTTTACCAGGAACAGTGAAGTGTCAAACAATACCCTCTTCTCAACAAACTTCCAAAAATGGGTCATATTTGTACTCACCACCATTATCTGATCGCAACTTCTTAATCTTTCGACCCGTTTGGTTCTCCACCATTTTCTTCCATTCAAGGAAAATTCTAAGGACCTCATCCTTGTGCTTCATAGGGTACATCCAAACTCTTTTAGAGTAATCATCAATAAAGGTGACGAACCACCTTTTTCCACCCAATGAAATATTTTTCGCGGGACCCCATACATCTGAGTGAATATAATCCAATATACCCTTGGTTTTATGGATTGCAGTATCAAATTTCACTTTTCGATGTTTGCCATACACACAATGTTCACAAAATCCGACTTTACCAGTTTTAGCACCTTTGAGTACACCTTGTTTCACCAACGTATGAAGTGGATGCTCTCCAACGTGTCCAAGTCTCATGTGCCATAACGTCGACATATCTGACTCTTTCGAGCTTGCAATGGTTGATTGTTCAACAGATGTGCTTCCTTCAAGGTAGTACAAGTTACCTCTTCGAGTCCCTTTCATAACAACCAAGACGCCTTTAGTTACCTTTAGGTGACCTCCATCCAAAGTGACACGATAGCCTTTTGCATCTAAGGCTCCAAGAGAAATCAAATTCTTCTTCAAATCAGGGACATAACGAACTTCAGTGAGCTTACGAACAACTCCATCAAACATCTTCAAATGCACGTAACCAATCCCCTTGTTTTGCAAGTGTTGTTGTTGCCCATATAAACAACTCCACCATTAAGTTCTTCAAAGTTAGAGAACATTTCTTTGTAGGGGCACATGTGGTAGGAGCAGCCGGAATCCAAGATCCACTCATCAACATGACCGACTGAAAGTGAGAGTGAGACCGTCAAAGCGTCATCTGTGTCGCTATCATCTTTCCTAGCCACATTTGCTTTTGATTCATTCTTTTTCATTATCTTGGGGCAATCTTTCTTCCAATGGCCTTTTTGACGACAATAAGCACATTCGTCTTTTGCCAATTTTCTTTCGATCAACCGATCGCCCCCTTGATTTTGACTGTGAACGACCACGTCTTCCATTGTTTCTACTAGTGGTCCTTCCATCACGAACAGTTAAGGCATCTGAATCTGAGTCTTTAAAGGTTCCCTTGTCCTTTCTCCGTACCTTGTTATTCATCAAAGCATTAGAAACATCATCAAAACTAAGTTCAGATTTTCCATGCAACAAGGTAGTAGTCAAATGTTCATATGACTCAGGCAAAGAATTTAACAATAATAATGCTTTATCATCATCAGCAACATCAACATCAAGATTTTGCAAATCAGTGATAATCTTGTTAAATTCATTTAAATGTTCAGTCATCGAATTACCTTTCTTGTAATCAAAACGGAAGAGCTTCTTTTTCAAGTAGAGTTTATTCTCTACACTTTTTTGCATATATTTGGCCTCGAGTTTGTCCCATAACTCCTTTGCCAAAGACACCCTCATGAACGGATATTTTTGGTCTGTCCCAAGACAGGAACGAATAGTTCCACAAGCTTGTCTATTAAGCTTATTCCATTCAACATCTTCCATATCTTCGGGCTTTTCCTCTTCTTTTTCTTTTTCAGAAAACACTTACTGCCTAGTTTTCTTTTTCAAATATTACAATGGGCCAACGAACTAAGTCTTTCTTTCTTAAATGAAACGTACAATAAACAGAGGCAGAGAACCAACTTTAGGAAGAAAAATTGGAGAATGACTTATCTTGCTTTCTGTGAGTGTGCAGTAGCCTCAAGTGACCACCGAGATTAATTCCAATGTTCTTCCCTTTGGTTCGATGAAGAACAGTCCAACTGCGATCCCAAAATTATTTGAGAAAATTCCAAAATCTCAATCGTCACGACCTGGCTCTGATACCAATTGTTGAAAAACAAATGCGGAACAGATCTTTAGAAACCCACACACCCACAAAGTAAATAACAAATGAGGCACAATATTTACGTGGTTCGGAGAAGTCCTCCTACGTCCACGGGCGGCAACCAAACAAAATCACTATTATCAAAGTGATTACAAAGTGTTTACAAAGTGTATCACTCACACTCGTCTCACACTACAAATGTGTGTCTCTCTCAAAGTGTTTCTCACACAATTGCAATTTTTTCACTATATAGGATGAGTCCTAGACAAGCCTATATATAGGCACAAACCATCCATGATAACTGGATGTATCCAAAGAGAAGAGAGAACACCAAGAGTTTCATTGGAAACTCAAACAACATACATACATTTACCACATAGATAATGATCACATGTGATAATGTATTTGGACCAAACTTGAGCCAAATCCAACAGGCGGCACTTCCAGATGTGCATTAGCCGCCACTCTCTCCGAGAAATATAAGGTTCTCCTCCTTGAATGTGGCGGCTCTCCCTACGGTAACCCCAATATCTCAAGAGTTGAGCCTTGGGTTGAACTCATGACCAACGGTTCTCTGGATCCCCTTCACAGCCATTCGTGTCAGAGGATGGCGTTAATAGTGTACGTCCACGGGTGCTTGGTGGAGGGACATCCATCAATGCTAGCTTCTACTCGCGTGCGCAGACGAGCTACTTCAGAGAGGCTGGATGGGATGGCAAATTGGTCAATGAGTCATTCCGGTGGGTTGAAAACAAGGTTGTTTTTCAGCCACTAGTTAGGGGTTGGCAATCTGCACTTAGGGCTGGAATGGTGGAGGCAGGGGTGACTCCCTATAATGGGTTTACATATGATCATGTAACTGGGACTAAGGTTAGGGGCACCATAGTTGATGCACAAGGGAATAGGCATACTTCTGCTGATTTACTATAGTATGCAAACTTCGATTTACTAGAGTATGCAAATTAAACGAATACTATTTAAGACAAAAGGTTTGTATGCCTTCCTTTGAAATGCGTATGCAATCACTTGCTCATAGAAATGTATTATTATGTATATATACATATATTTTCACTTTTAGGAACTATATATCATTTTAAATTCAAGCATTAACAAGCTTTGTCTTCACTCTAACAGGAAAATCAAGACCCGTGGAAATTCAAGCATTAACAAGCATTTAAAATAGGGCATAGGCATAGAGCATATTTGAAGGATGGATTCAAGAATGAAATTATACTTTCTGCAGGAGCTTTGGGTAGCCCCCAACTTTTGATGTTAAGTGGCTTGGGCCCGAAAGATCACCTTGAATCACATAACATCAAAGTTGTTTTAGATAAACCCTTAGTTGGTCAAGGCATGAAGGATAATCCAATGAATAATGTCTTTGTACCCTCTCCGATCCCTGTTGACATCGACGCGATTGTACTTGCCGCTATCACTCCCTCTGGAAACTACATTGAAGGCGGAAGTGGCCTTAACCTTGGATTTGCAAGTCCTAGTTCCTATGGAAACTTTTCTTTCAGGGTAAGTAAATATTACTTTCGTATATCAAAAAATTTTAACAACCTTTGCAGCTGCTTTAGCACATTAAACTTAGTGTATTTAAAATCTGTCGTTGCTTGTGCTTTAGTGAAATTCATAGCTTCTAACAAATTGATTACTTTATAATTTCAGATGGGTGGATTCATACTTACGAAGTTGATGGGTCCGCAATCCTTTGGTCATCTTGAGCTTCGAAACCGAAACCCAAGTGACAACCCCGCAGTCACATTCAACTATTTCAAAGATCCTGTAGACCTGCAAAGATGTGTTCGTGGAGTTGAAACCATATTGCGCATAGTCGAATCAAATGCATTCTCGAAGTACAAAGTTTCTTCCCTTTCTGGGCAAGCCATTCTCGACATTACCACTCGTTTGCCTCAAAACTTTCCAGTACATGCTAATACTTCTACCTCTCTCGAACAATTTTGTAAAGATACAGTGAAGACTATATGGCACTATCATGGAGGTTGCCAGGTTGGAAGAGTGGTTGATCATGATTATAAGGTCTACGGTGTGGGTGCACTTCGAGTCATTGATGGATCAACTTTTGATTCCTCTCCAGGAACTAATCCTCAAGCTACTGTGATGATGCTCGGAAGGTACATGGGAGTTAGAATACTAAGGGAAAGACTTCAGAAGTGATGGTTAGAATTGATGATTCTCATTCAATAATTATGCAAATTCTTCTCTCTTAATAATCTATAAATATTCAATTGATTTTTTCCTAGTGATAGTTCATGAGAAGATATTGGCGAAAGTCTCATAACATGTGATATGTCAAGTGCTACAGGTTTAGCTCAATAGATTAAGTGACATTGAATTTATTCACATATTTGTAATTAATTTATCATTTAATATAACTGTGGAATTTATCAGAGTTTTACCTTTACCTTTATTTTTAATACAATTTCCCTGTTTTGAAATTTTCATTTTGGGGGTGGGGGTCTTGTTAAGATTTTTTCAGTCAGCTAGAAAACTTTAAAGCTTTTTTTCACATCTTAAAACTTCTTTTCATGTCAAAAAACCCCATCATGAATAGTAAGAACTAAGGGCTTGTTTGGTAGTCGGACAAGGATAAACAGTATTATTAATCCCAGTATTATTAGTACCCTCGCTATTAATCCTCACTTGTATATCGGGGGTAGTTTTGAAATTACAAATGTTAATCCCGATTTTTTTTAATGAGGGCGCTAATAATACCACCCTCCCCCTTGGTATTAATAGTGAGGGGATAATGACTTTATCCGGATAACTCGTGCTATTAGTCCCGACCCCCTATTACGTACCAAACATCAGACAACTCGGCTTATTAATCCTATCAGGCCTTAATCCTGGCTACCAAACGACACCTAAGTGTATTGCTATTAGGAGTACAAAAACTAGGAAAAAAATGCGGGCCAGTTTACTTTTAAAATTTTAATTCGTTTCAATACCGTATTATTTTTTTTCAACCAAAAAATGATATTTTTGGAGGCGAAACGACTGTGACATCCTTAATGAGCCTAAGGCGTGCTACAAAAATGCACCGCGATTCAAAAATTTATACATTGCGATTCAAAAATTTATGCATCGCGATTCAGAAAAAATGATGTATCGAGATTCAAATATTTTTGAAAATGCACCACGATTCAAAAATTTATGTACCGCAATTCAAAATTTTAAGTTCAGATCCAAGGTTGACAAGTTGTTTCCTATTGTCTGGTTCACACATAAATGGAAGGAAAAAAAAATAACAACCCAAAGTAAGTGGGAAGACCAAATAATGGAACAACATATAAGAAAGAAACTTAGGGAGAAAGTTAAAAACTTCACTATCTTTCCCCTTGAATTCTTAATCTCTGTATATTTTTGTATCGCGATTCAAAAAATGATGTATCTCGATTCAAAAATTTATGTATCACGATTCAAAAATTGATGCATCGGGATTAAAAATTAAAAAAAAATGTATCGCGATTCAAAAAATGAAGTATCGCGATAGTTAAACCCAACCCAACACACTAACGAACTAGTTTTTGATCCCTGTTTTAAATGCTTTTCAAGATGGAAACCACCCCTCTTTATTTTAGTCTCTCTCTCTCTCTTTCTCTCTCTCCTTACTTTCTCTCTAGCTTCCACAGCTGCTCACTGCATCCATCTTCTTCAGACACCCAAAAACTTAACCAACTTTCTATAAAATTTACCCCCTGTGCAAATTACACACCTAATCTCTCAAATGATTCATCTTTTACAGTTAATCACAATATATCTCAATAAAGAGCCAACCATGAAGCAATTACACAAACAATAGCAAGTACATATTACAAACGAGTTGAAGAAATGTCGACCCACCCAACGCCCCTTACTCCCCCAAACCACTCAAACACCCGAGATCCTTCCCACGATCCCTCAATTACATCTGCAAAGAACAGAGACTTATGTTCATCCTGGTGGGTATTCTAATCGGCTCAACTTTCTTCGTAATCCAACCCTCTTTATCAAGAATCAATCCGCCAACCACCTAGTTTAGCTCTGAAAATTTTGATAGTTGATCCTTGTTGGTAACTGTGTTGTATGCAATTAGGGGTTCTATTCTCCATTTACAATTTTTTTACTTAAAGTATTATAGGAACATTTATTTCAAAAATGGTCTTTTTTGCTGTTTTAAAAAAGAAGGGTGGATTGGAGGGTTACAAATTTTATAAAAGGGAACAGCCATAATTTTACCCTTAAAACTACCACAAGGTTCTACAATTATTATAGTGCCAATGAAATCTATTACGCTTTAGTTCAAGTCTTTTTAGAGCGGTCCAAAATGAACTTCATTGATACGTACTTTGATGGGGTAAATTCAGGCCGGTCCCATTATAAAATTTTCACGGGTGATAACCTGACCGATACCTTTTGGTGTAATTATAACCTCTCCAATCCACTTTCTTTTTATTCAACCGATAAAGTATACTTTTGGGGATAAAAAGATGAATATACCATTAATAAAAATGAAGCATGCGTACTATTTCTCTTTCTCTCTCTTCTTTGAATGCGGTCCCCCACCACGCATACTACTTCTCTTTCTCTCTCTTCTTTGAAAGTCATTTACTATCCCTTACACAATTGCAACCCATTCCCACACATTAACATTTCTTCTTCCCTAAGCCATCCAAGGAGTCATTTTTGCATTGCTCCATGTTATTAATATATGACGTCTGCTAACCTTTCTGTTATTTTTTAACCATTGCCAGTGCAGGTGAATTTCACACTTCTACGATTGAGTAAGAAACTTATAACCTTCTCTTCTAATTACGCCCTTCAAGGCACTTATCACTCTTCCAACACAACATTATTTACTTCGTAGCAACATCGGAAAAGGAGAGGGAGAGCATGAACTGAGACTATTCTTCACCGGAAACACACAATCATAGTAACGCAATCATCATTTCTTGACAGAGATTTTGTTCGATGCAAACATCGGAGCCTACGACACAAAACATACGGGCATCGCAAAAAGGTACGATGCAAAAAATACGGGCATCGCATAAAATACGTGCATCGCAAAAGGTACGACACAAGGATGTGGGCCTCACAATACCAAAATTAGGCATCGGTAATTAATTTTACGCATCGATAGTGTATCTTGCTTTTTAATGATCGAAAACATTTTGTTAATTTAAGAAACTGAGTATAGTATAAGTATACCTTTAAGGGTTGTCAACTTGTTCGTGATCTTTATCGCAACAGGTGCAAGACAATTGGTGAAGCTGGCACTGTCAAAATGAAAACCCTTAGATTTTTCCCGTAAATATAAGTAATAAACGTAGGTGTGGGTTCCCGGGAATGTGCGCCCGCGCCCCGCGCGCCCTTGGATAGGGGTGCGCGTACGTGCGGATGCGGGACATCCACTGCTCTCGTTCCACCCTCCCTTTTTTAGGGGAAGACGAAATTAAAAGTACGAGAGGAGTGCTGTCTAAGATAGCGCATTGGAATGCGCCTCGGTTGCCTTTAGTGGATTTTTGATCCAATATGAGAACTTTGGGTTTCCCGCATCAAGTTATCCCTTTTTAGGGGATACCAGGATATGAGAATGCATCACCCTTTCATTCCCATTTTCCCTTTTTTAGGGAAAAACGGGAAAGTGCAAAAAAGGATGTTGCGATGCCCCCATAATGAATTTTATTAAAAATAGCCTTATGGCCCATTTCGAATCACTATGGGAGCTTTGGGTTTCCCGCATCAAGTTATCCCTTGTTTAGGGGATATCAGGATATGGGAATACACCACCCTTTCATTCCCATTTTCCTTTTTTTAGGGGAAAACGAAAAAGTGCAAGAAAGGAGTGTTGCGAGGCCCCACTGGATCCAAAAAGTTTTAGAGTCGCCATCTTTATTTGAAGGCAAAAATAAAGCAAAACCAAAAAAAGAGAAAACCAGAGATAGAAAACGGGTTCTGAAGCTAAGTTACGAGTTGGGAAGGTGCTAGGCACCCAACTCGCCCTTTCGGTCTCAAAAGTGGTTTTTGGCTAAAGTATGCTTATTGTTATATTTATTTAGCAAATAAATAAAGCATTAAAAGACAGGGAAATAAAACAAATACATCTGTGGCTACATTATTTACGGACTTGCAGCCATTTCCCTACAATAATTACAAATATATTTAAAAATATTTGACCATTATAACGGCTCTTTTACACACTATTTTCTAATCTAATCCGGGCAGCACAACGGCTTATATTGTCTACATTGGGCTGGATTTAAATAATAACTTTATAAATAATAAATAAAAAGAACGCCCTTAAAGGCTATTACCTTTTAGAGCGGTAGTGTGCTCGCTCTGTCCTTCAGGGTGAGGGAGTCTTTGTTGTTGTTGTTGTGATTCGGGCAGAGTAACTGCGTATTCTGGATGATTTTGGCTTGTTCACTCGGGCAGAATGACGGCTTATTTCAGATGGTTTTGGCCTTTTTGGTTGGGCGGAATAACGTCTTATTTTGAGTGTTTTTCAGCTCATTACTCGGGCAGAGTAACGGCTTACTTTATGGATTTTGGGACGGGGAAGTAGGGTGGATACCTAACTAAAAGGCTAGGGATCACTTTTAACCAGTGGATTTGTGTTTTGGCGGAGTTTGGACGGGGTTTGGAAGCTTTGGTGGGCTACACACTCCTATCTCACTTCTCTCGCTACTTCGGCGTTGTTGAGACGCAGAGAGAATTTCTCAGCGTTTCTTCGTGAACGATTTTTTCTCTGAAGGGGATCCCAGCATCCTTATTTATAGGTGGAGAGGGGGCCTCATCGGGAATTAAGATTTCCCTCAGCGCGCAGCAATCCATTGTACACCGGCCTTCACAGCTTGCACAATGCGTTAAGTCCCAGAGCTACTGTAGCTCACTTGGCGCCGACATCTCCATGGCATGGCGCGGCGTCAACCTAGCCTTTTGGCCGCGCCATGCTCCTGTTCAAGTTCTATTTTTGGCACTTTCACCCATCGCAATTTACTGTTTCGTGCATCCTGCTTTGCCTTTTGCATTTTCGACTCCTGTAACTTGACATTTGTTAAGTTTAAGCAGTTCTTGATATCATATGTCAGAGTCAAATATCAGGGGTACGAAATTGGGGTGTCTACATAGCCCCTCAACGATGGATTCTACGGGTAACCCAAGGCTTACTGAGTAGACGAACATCGTTGATAAACAATAGACTCTCCAATTTCGTCACTACAACAAAAAAGAGCATTTACAACGTTTTTATAAAAACGTTGTTAAAAGTTGGTTTTAGACAACGTTTTTATTTTAAACGTTGTTATTAGTCTTTCTACAACGTTTTTTTGAAATGAACGTTGTGATTTTGTAGTGTTTTACAACGTTTGTGTACATAAACGTTGTGCAGTTGTGCTCTTCTGCTTGTCATTTTATTATTTACACAACGTTTAAAAAAAATGTTGTAATTGTGTCCTTCTACACAACGTTCCTATAGTTAAAACGTTGTGTTATGATCTGATTACCAAAAAATAGCGCGGCATAATTTGGCGGTCTAAATTTATCCCCCACTATTTGGCGGAAAAACACACCAAGGAATCGAAAAAAGAGATAGCTTACTGAGATAAACCCTAATCCCTTCTCCACCGTTTCTAATTTCTCTGTCTCTCAAACTCGCAATTAACGCAAGCCACCTCTCTCTCTCTCTCTCTCTCTCGCTCACGGCATATCACGCAGTCACCACCAATCCACCTCTCTCTCTCTCTCTAACTCACGGTATCTCACACAGCCACCACCAATCCACCCCGTACTGTCGCCCCTCCACCAGAAAAGCTTCAAATCTTCTCCACCGTAAGTCACTCCCACTTCTCCTTTCAAATTTTATGAAGGATTTGTAATTTTCTTAGAAGAACTGAACATATGCTTGTTTATAGGTTATCAGAAATAATTGGGAGTACATCGGACACTTATTCTTCACATACTCTAGTCTGATTACAGATTACAGGTAAAAAATCTATGAAGTTGATTGTTAGTGTTTGTAGAATTTTTTTGAGAATAATAGATTAGAGCTACACATTTGATTTCAAGAATTATGTACTTCCATTTGCAACTCTGGTTGATCCTAGTGTTTGAGAACAATGAATAATGGAATTCTTATGTTAATTTCAGCATTTAAATTTCTAAACTTAAAAGTGCACTCGATGTGTTTGATAAAATGACAAAAAGAAGAAATTGTGCGAACAAAATCTGTTTTAGTTGGAAATAAAGCTTCCAACTGGACATATGGCATGTGATAATTAAATTTGAGTGCACTTGGGTTCTGCTTTTGGCCCTCGAGAATTTCTGGAATTCGAGCCCCCATCCTCCTCCCCAAAATAATCCAGGGTAAACCCCTTTAATCTCCTTTTAAAATTTAGAAACTGCCCAATATCAATCTCAGTGTTTGGTCTACTGCCAAATAAATAATAACTAAAAGTGATTTGCATAGATTGCGGGTTGTTTAGACAGTTATCTTTTATGCATACGTGGTAGGTCCCTTGTATTTGATAGGCAAGAGTCGCTCATTCCTCTTCCGTTAGGACTTCAATTGCTTGACTTCATATTCCATTGAAAAAAGCTTATATATATCATAAGTTTATATCTTTTTCAATAGCCTTGTTCCAGTCAAAGAAAGCCTTCTTTTTTGTTTTGATTTGAGCCCTCGAGAAAGCTTACTATAGGCATAACACAGTTGCTTCAAACCTTGCTTTTGAAAATTCATAAGCCGACTTGCGCTTGATAGATAGTTGGACCTCTGACTAGAGCCTTCTCTAGCACCTCTTTTTCTCCTGAAGTTGATGGAATAATTCGTAATAGGATATTGGCTACAATTGAAATGGTCTTATCAATCCATTTGAAATTTATAAGCGATCTAAGCAGTGTGTTACGTGCTTTTATAGCATTGTTTATTGATATGAATTGAGACGCTTGGAAACAACAATCCGCCTTCAACAAACAACAACCTAGACTACCCGAAATTGAAAGCTTAAACAGCCCCAAAAGCCCTCAAACCCTACTTGAATACTATCAATCTTTTTTTAGAAACTACAACCCAAAACCCCAGTTGGTTTGATCAATTTTAAACCCACTACAAACTGCTCCAGCACCTTTAATTTGTCGGTGATGCATATGCGGAAGCTTGAATTAACAAATCCGTTCCATCTTTTTTGGACAGCCCTATGACTGAACCAAACTCTCCAAAACAGCCCAAACACAGCCACAAAAACTCTCCAAGTCCCTCAACAATCCAACCAGTTTTTAAGCAACTCTCTGCAATATTAATCCCACAACCCTAGCTATATTCAACGAATTGAAACAATCTATGAACTGCCCAAAACACGAATTAAAAATCACACCCAAATTAAGTAAAGTTCCTTACAAGTTCAGCCCTAAAACTATGCTTTGATTTTGCTCTTTTCACAGTTCATTTGATGTGTTTGATCCGAATGAAATTGTTTCTGCATTATTTGTCCATCATCCATGATCCATTTGGTGGGTAGACTGTAAAGTAACATTCTATGGATACTTTCATTTGTAGAACATAAATAGGAGAGAGCAAAGGATGCGACTAAGTGGGCCAAAATGCGCTGCTTATCTGACTAGGAAGTTAATAATGTAATTTTAGTGCAGCTTAAAAGCACTGGGGGCAGTTGCTTTCCAGAGGCTGAGTGAGTTGCAATGTTTAATACCATCACCTCAACCTGGAGTTATAAACCAAAACTTTCGTCTAATCTATTTCTTATGTACTTTTATGATATTATGATTTTAAGTGCAGTTGCATGGTTCCCGATTTCATACTTACGTCAGTATGCATAAATTTATTCCCTTGAAACTTGCAACTTTAGTGCCAATGGTTCTAACCCTTTCCTTTGGCCAAGTACTTGCCAAAATACTATTGTGGACCAGTTATCATGAAAAGACAAAGTCGACAAGAATCAAGCTAGAACGTCTTCTACTTCTAATAGGCCATAAATTAGATAAGAGTTGTAGGAAAGAGTTCTCTTTTATATACGCTTGACCATGCCAACAACATTTTAAATGTTGGTAGATTGCGTGTTGAGTACAACCGGCTTGTTGACGATTTGGCACACAGAGGAAACTTGCCTCGTATGTGAAATTTATGCACAAGCTATACAATAGTATTATGTGTTATTCTCTATGCACCATCCTGAGATTCACGCTTTATGCTCCCTATTTTGCAGTTGGGGATCCTGGCTCGCAAATCCTGTTTTGCCTGATGATATCTTGAAGGAAGCAGTGCCTGGAAATATACGACGGGCATAGCATTTCTTGTCTGTCTTACGCAGATTAGTGCATTATCTGAAAGGGCATTTAGAAACTGAAAATGTTGAAAAAGAGGGCCCTGTTACATTTGTTAACTCTGTGTATTCGCATGTTGGGATTGACCAGAAAATGTTGAAGTTTTGTTATGATCGCCTACACTCTCTCATGTTAACACTAGAGATAACTAATACATATGAGTTTTTACATATTCAAACCATTTGCGACTTTGCAATGCTTGTGGGGACATACACTCAGGGGTTCTCAATTATACTTGAACCCTTTGATGAAAGAATGCCTCATATTCCTGACCCAGTCTTACAGGTTAGCTATTGCCATAAAGTCGAATTTTTCATTATTATCTTACTAATATTTATCAAGATTGAAATGGTACTCATTTCAGTTATACTTATCACCAATACTTGGAATATTCCTCCTCTTTTGTATGTAAATTTTGTCTTTATTCATGAACCCAACTCTCCATTGGAAACTTCTTATTACTCCAAAAAGTTCCTGCTCCTAAGGTCATGGGATTGCCTTGATGTAGAACCACCATGTGGTATCCATGATATGAATTGAGACGCATCTTCCTGTTCATATCAATGATCTATTTGTGTTCGTCTTTTCCTGTTTTGAATTTGGGTAACAGCTTAGCTGCCATGATGCTTCTCTTGCAATAAGTCCTGGATTTCTCATGTATAACTACCTCCTAGTTTTCTTCTTTTCCTTGTACCGGCAGATTGTTGTCTCATGTATAACTGCCATCATTATTTCTCATGTACCGAATCTGTTCCATCAAAAAACGGACAGCCCTATGGCTGAATCAATAGTCCAAGAACAGCCAACAATTCTCCCAAAACTGCTCAAAAAAACACACCCAAAACTCTCTAAAAATCTGCCCAAAATTATTAAGCTTCTTTTGTAAATTACAACCCAAATCCTAGTTTGATTTGACCAGTTTTTAACTTTAAAAAACTGCTCCAACACACTAAACAACTACAGCCCCAAAACAGTTTTTATTTAAGGAATTCTCCCTTACAACTATAGCCCAATAACTTAAGGAAACTCTCAAGTAATGTTTTAATAAATTATAAATCTTCTTGTGAGTAATGTAAAGCGAGTGAAAAGCATCAATATATTGTTTTCCATTCTTAAAGTAAACTGAGTGAAACCTGAATAAGCATAACACTTTCTTTTGTCTGCAATAGTGATATTTTTAGAAAATTAGCAGCATAGATGTTGCTTATCTTATTGATTATTGTTTTGCAATAGCACTCCATCCTCTGCAAGTGTAAATTGCAACTCCGTTAATTGTATGTTTTTGGTTTTTCTTCATCATTTTTAGAAGTGAAAACAACATTTTTGTAGACCTTGCAGCATCTCAGTGGAAATCTGTTACAAGTTCTCCTTCCAGTTTGGCCTCTTTTTATGCGCTTAGGGATTTTTTATTATATTTTTTCATATTTGTTTGTATATTTGGTCAATGTATTCCTAGTACACCACTGGCAGGGCCGGTCCTGAACTTTTGGGGGCCCAGGGCGAAAAGAAAAGAAAAGGCCTCCTAAAAATATATAAAAATACAATTTTTAGACGAATATTTTTTTTTATTTTTATCGTTCATAGTATTAAAAATGTACAACACCTATAAATGTATAAGAAAAATTAGCATTAAAATTTTATTGAAAAATACTATTTTGTATCGATTTAAACAATTTATGACAAAAATGATATACTCATCAATCTTTTTTCTTTTTTTGACTTCCAGATAGATATTTTCTTGATAACATGTTTGTACTAAAAATTCAAGTTAAAAAAAAAACACAATCACTAATAAAGTTAAGAACTAAAGAAACATAAGCAATAAAAATGAGTCAAATAACAACAACAAAAAAACTTGATTTTTACTTGAAATGTAATAATTAAGTGGGAGATGGATGGGCAGGAAATTAGCTTGGCAAAGAAGAGAGTGGACCTAAAATGAAATAAAATAGAAAGCCTGGCTGAGACTTGAACTCATGACCTACATATTCACAACACCCATCAATTTCCATTGAGCCAAGATGACAATCATGTGTTTAAGTTATATGGTATATAATATATTTTTAAAACCTGGTTTACACTTCTTTAAAATTAGGCCCTCTAGAATTTTGGGCCTTGTGCGAAGGCCCATGTTGCACCTGCTCAGGGCCGGGCCTGACCACTGGTCATCTTAAATTCACGTGTATTCTCGAGTCTGTTTTCATGCGCGGTTTGTGCTTAGATTAGTCTCGAAGTCCGTTTTCGGTCCGGTTTGTGTAGATTAGTGCCAGTGTCACGATAGTTCACTGAATCAGCCAGTTCCATATAGTTTTTTAGTTGAACTTGGTCTTGAAAGAATACAAGACTCCTGCTATGTCAATGTCTACATGGTTTTCATGCATCTTTACCAAAAGGTCTGCACAATACAATACCCCTGCATTTGTTATCCAGTGCAAGAAAGCATAGAGGTCAAGGGAAAGTTTTCTAACCTCCACAATTATATTACTGTGTCTTGCACTTCTAGGAAGATTTTAATATAAATCAATTTCATTGCTATGTATAGCATTTCATTGCCGGTCCCAAGCCCGGATAAAGGAGGAGGGGGAAGGAGTTCACTTCTGTCTACAAAATCTGTATAGTGCTGTTTAGTCGGAAAGAGTGGATGCAGTTAAGGTCTTCTCGGGGCATTTCTAATCTTTGCAATTCAATTGATGTTCTGTGTTTCAGATTTTTTATGGTATTGTTGGGAGTTGGACTGCCTATCTCATCAGTGTTCTTTACATTGAGTATAGAAGTAGAAAGGAGAAAGAGAATGTTAACTTCAAGAACCATGTCATTCAGGTTTGTTTAAGAAACATCAGCCATTCTCATTCCATCAAATAAGAAAGAACCATGTCATTCAGGTTTGTTCTCTACTCATTTCTTTCTCACTTGAGCTTCTTCAAAGATTGCTCAATCTTCTATACTTTTGTTATCATTTTCCTTGATAATATGTCAAACAATGCAACTCTTTTATATTATCTAAGTGCATGCTTTCAGGATAATGTGTTTATCATATCTAGTTTCAAATAAAAATATCCAGTGCAACAATTGGACTTGAGGTAAAATTACTGACTGGATGGTGGTTTTACTGTTGGATATATTACAGAAATGTTTGCTCTTCTTCCAGTACTTAGGGCTTTTGATTTTTTGAATTTGGGTTTAAATACTTGAATAGTTGATTAACTTGATTTGGTTGATGATTTGTTAGAATTATTTTAAAAATTAGGGCTTTTGATTTTTGAATTTGGAGTAAAATACTATGATGAATTTGGAGGCCTTGTTCAGTCATACTTGCTGTGCACAAGTAACTCTGCTATAGTTTTAAGTTTTAACTGAGATTTGTCATATTGGTGGCTTAGATTTGCTTGTTATGATACTATATACTAGTGGTTGATGCTTCCGTGACAGAGTTGTACTTCTGGCTTCTGTTTGGGCATCTGCGAGGGGAGCTTTTTGACTGCTTGGGCATGCTATCGCACATAAGATACCACTGTCCTTACAGTTGCAGTGACAGTAAACATAGGCGCGCAACAGCTGGTAAGTGATAATTGCTAAGCATCTGGAATTTGGAGGAGTGCACATGTTCAACTATGTTGTAGGTTTTAACTCTGTCAGATTCAACATCTGCAGATAATCAAGCTGACTCTGTTTTTGTTGAATATGAGGATTTTGTGAAGGTAAGCTAAAAACTTAAATGCACCCACTGACGATCGGTCTCTGAGCATTAACTTAAATGCAAAGTTTAATGGTTGGTCCGCGTATTTCTTATATTATGATTGATTCAGACTGTGTGTACTAAATTGAGTGCACTGGTTATGTTGCATTGGTTTGATTAGGTTACTTCAAGTTTAAATTTTCACTGCCCAGAATGATTGTAAGTCCGTTTGTTTTCTTCAAGTTTTATTTTAAGTGATCTATATCATCAATGTTTAGTTTGGTTTGGTTTAATCTCTCTTATGAATCAATTCCCATTTTTGTTGATGGATGTGATTTTAATTTAGAAGGCAAGAAGAAGACTACCTTATTTATGGATCATGAGTTTTTGTTGTATTGTTTTGGGCTCTTAAAAACAATCTTTACCCATTCAAGATAAGGTTTGATGCTCAGGTTTTGGATTCACTATTTCCAAACAACAAACTATAACATGTAATTGTGTTTAGGATTGAAAAATCCAGTACATTAGGGTACATGAAACTGTAAAAATAATGGTTTTTATAACATTTATTGTTGAGTTCTGTAGTGTCCTAACAACTGATTTCATGTGTCCCAGTCGAGAATTGGTTTTCATGTTAATCCCATTCATTAGAAACCACTATGGGCTTTATGTATTACAGTATTAGGATTAGATTGAAGGTGAGAATTCAATAGCAGCTAAATCAAGCTTTACTTATGGTGCAGTTGCTATACTACAGTCTCTCAAGGCTGTTTGGCAGAATACGCCACCCAATTGGGCTGGTACTGATCCATGTGGAGATGGCTGGGATGGAATTGGGTGCACCAACTCACGTGTAACCTCCATGTCGGTCCCTCCTCCCAGTGTTTCATATCGGTACTCATATTATTCTTTTTTTTTTTTTTGCAGCTGCTTGAAAACTTTCAAGTCTCCCTCTGCATTAGCGTGTTTCAATCTCCTGCCTCACGTACACACTTAGAGGTGCAAAACTATTATTCGATATCAGGCATGTACGTGCATCTTGTATTCTGTTAATGTACATTTTTTATTTACTTACCCGTGTAGTCCCATGATAAACTATGCATTGCAAATGAAAACCACCGAATGAAATGTCTATACTTTTTATCAGTTGCATTTAGAACTTATTTTCCAAGCAAATTATACATTTTCTACTCTGCCTTTTTCTTTCAGCTGCTTACTTTTTTTGCTTCTTCTTGGTTGACCGTTTCTTATAATGGATCAATTTGTTATTGTACATAATATAGAGTAGTGGCTTGAATTTGTTCTCATCTTTAATTTTTTTCTCCTGAGATTGCAATCGGCATAGTTCTCGTGTCGTGATTTCCCCATTTTCTATTTTTGCTGCTTGAAACTGACAAGTTGAAAACATATTATACAAGTTGATCTCCATTGGTGGTTGTTTTGCTGGTGTTGACATGATTTTTAATCAATTTGCTATTTGCTCTTCTCCTACTAAGCCTATTTTTTTTTCTATGAACATATAGAACATCTTAGTGAAATCAAAGAAATTGAAGTGGTTCCAATGTACAAAATATGTTGGTATTATAACTTCTTTAGAAGGTCATTCTACTTATCGGAGGTAGCATTAGGTGGTTATCCTTGAATTGTATTTTTTGATGATTGAAACTTGTTAATTTTCCTAGTGATATCATATCAAAGTTGGCACAAATGCTTCCAAAATGAAGTGTAGAGATCCAGTGAGAGCCTTTAGATCGGACTACACAAGGATGTGTAGACTGACAGTATTTAACTGTCATACATAGTTTACAATCTGCTTTCTCAAAAGTCAGTTTTAGCTTCCCTCTCATGACTGACCTGAAAAGCTCGACCGTAAATGCACACGGTCATACTGGGAGGGTCGCTAGATTTAAGTATCTTTAATCCTTAGAATAGAAAGCTTTTTTGATAAGTAAAGAAAGAATAGAGGTGGATAAGGAAGTTTAGGATCAAAGGCTTAATGGATGACATTGATCAGCCTGCTTTTGTCTCCCCTCTGTCCCTGTACTAGTTGATCTCGCCTAAAGCTACAAGAAAATAAGTACCTATCACATCCTAGTAATTCATTCCTTCTTGTGGACAAGGAGTACTACTCAGCAGATAAGGAAGCTTCTCCAGAACTTATTTAGGTGGAACTGAGTTCTAGACTAAACAAAATTCACGGTTGGAACTTGTAATTCTCCCTTCCTATCACCTCCTCTCAGCAATAAATAGAACCTTTACTTGACTTATTAGCTCTGTACCGTTAATTCCATTAAACTTATCGTAATTGGTTTACAGAGACCGCTCAGATTGGTGAAAGGGATGCTCCATGTTCACTTCCTGCAATCCAGCCCCTACGACATTAATATGAAAATGTGGTAAAACTAGGAAGGACAGAAGTTGTAATAAACAAATTCATGAGACAGTAAAAGTTTCCCAAATAGAAGACGAAAAAACGAGAGGAAATCCCTTAAGATGGTTTGCACACATACATCGTAGACCGCTTAATAGCCCATTAGTCTAAGCAGTAACCAAACTATGAGTAGGGGAAGGGGAAGACTAAAACTAACATGGCCATCTATAATAAAGATATGAAATGAGTGTGGTGTGTGTGATGACCTTGCTTTGAACCAAATTAGAAAGGCGGAGAATGATTCATGTAGCCAACCCTAAGTGATTGGGATGAAGGCTGAGTTGAGTGAGGCGAAGTTAACGATGTGAAGGAAATTCACATGTACCACTGTTACAGAGAATAAGCATACTGCTCTTTGAAGAAGTAAATGCAAAAACAGGAAATATCACATCTCCCTGTTCTCTCTGATTAGTTCCTATTAATCATGGATTTATTTTTCTGTCAAGTATTATTACTTCCTATTAATCCTAAATTGATGTATTGGGTTCATATTTTAGTTGAAATAAGACTAACCTTTTTTTTTGTTCACCTGCATACTCGTATGTCTTCCAAAGGCAAGTATTAATTCAATCAAGATGGACTATTATGCATAGAGTTATGTAATATGTTACTTAAATTGAAATTCTAATTTGGATTGATTTCTGCAGCAACATGAAACTTTAGTTTCAATCACGCAACTAAGGAAGAGAAAGATGGAGATTCCCAACAGGTTTGAGTGCTGCTGCCGCTGTTTGTTTTGTAATCTTTTTTTTTTTTTGCTTTTGTTTTATCACTTATTAGGGATTTTACATATTTCTTATGTTCACAATCATAGTACATTACTCTGTTCTGAGATTGTAATTCACATCACTATTCTATTGTGAGATATTTGATTGCTAGTTCACAATCGTAGTACATTACTCTGTTGTGAGATTGTAATTCGCATCGCTGCTCCTAAGCATATATGTATTTTGTTGACTTACAAGCAATACAAAATAGAATGGGATAGTGTATATGTATCTTTTTGTCATTTATCTCTCTGCTTGATTGGTAATTATTTTCAAATAAGTGCTGCGCACCTAGCTAAATATGTCGAGAAATCCTCATTATTTGACCTTATGATGCATATAATATTTCAATGATCAATGTTGTTCAAAACGATATAAACTTTGGACAGGAGATGTGATATCTGAATTGATGGACTAGCCTCATATTGAAGAGGTTGAGTTTGGCCTGAGGTAGGAGGAGGAAAATCAAAACAGGAATTTTTTTTTAAAAAAATAATAATTTACAACATTTTTTTATAAAACGTTGTGAAAGACTTTTCGCAACGTTTTAACAAAAATGTTGTAAAAGACTTTTCGCAACGTTTTAACAAAAATGTTGTGAAAGACTTTTTACAACGTTTTTACAAAAAACGTTGTGAATAACTAACAACAACATTTATCAAAAAATGTTGTGAAAAACATTTAACAACGTTTCTTAGAAAACGTTGTGAAAGACATTTAACAACGCTTTTTTTTAAAACGTTGCGAAAAACCATAAAAAAAGACCCTATTACAACGTTGGATAAGACAACGTTTCAGAAAACGTTGTTAAAGGTCTATTACAACGTTTTAAAAACGTTGTTAAAGGGCTTTTTTGTTGTAGTGCGCTCAATTAAAATGGGAGAGAAATGTAATAGGTAGTAGTTATAATGCAACAGTTTACCATGCTACTCAAACTCCATAACATAGACATATTTAGTCGGTTATAACAGGTTATCGTAGTTTTTAAGCAGATATGTAAATGAAGTGCTTTGATGGTCGGACCTAGTAATGTAGGCTGCCTACGTATTCCTTAATAAAAGAAATCAGACCAAACGTAGTTCAGGGCAAAACCTAAACTACAACCAACGAGGATGTTATGTCTTTCGGGTCAAAACCCGACCAAGAACACAACAGAAAAAAGATTTTCATGTTTTTCGAAAAAGCCGTATTCAAACGGTCGAGGACGGCCACCAAATACAGTATGAAGATTTGAATGTTTTTCGGAAACCATATTTCAACTGGTTAATACCTTGTTATCGAAATATGTTAAGAGTCATTTTCCAAAATCTGTGTCTGGCTGGTCAATACCTTGTTTCCAAACACAAATAAGAAAACTTTCAAATTTTCCGAAAACTGCACTTGACCGATCAAAATCTGTCGCCGAGCACGGCAAAAAAAATCTTTCTTCAAGTTTTTTCGAAAACTGTATAAGATAAAAACCATTCTTTTTCCTTTCCTTTCCTTTCTTCTCACTCTCTCTGTTTTTTTTTTTCAATACTCCTCTTTTTTTGTAATTTTGAAATATTCCTCTTTTTTGTGTTTTTGAAATATTCCTTTTTTTTTTGTATTTTTCAAATATTCATCTTTTTTTGTGTTTTTGAAATATTCCTCTTTTTTTGTATTTTTTTTATTGAAAACAAAAACTCTCTTTTTAAGAAAAGAATTTATTATAGAGTTAGGGTAAGAATACTTTACCTTTCTTACCTTTTGCGCTCGGGTGGCTGCAGTGGATTCCACTCTTTTTTGAAGCATTTATTATAATTTTTTATTTTTTCCACTCTTTTTTTCTTTTGCATTTTTATAATTTTTTATTTTTTCTCTTTTTTTTCATTTTTTGTTTTCATTTTTTTTCTTCTTCTTTTTTTTCTTTTTCTTTCTTTTGTCGCTTGAAAAAATTTTCTTTACTTATTTCGCGGCTGACCTGTTGGGGATATTACTTTTTTCCTTGCCCTGGGTGGATGGCCGTCGATTTTGGTTAACAAAATTAATTTCGTTAACTTTCTGTTAAGCTTAAGGGCCATTTTGGAACTTTTGGAACTTGAGGACTTAAGTGTCGCAGTTTCAAACTTCGGAGGGGGAAAAGGAAAATTTTCCTTTTCCTCCCTTATTATTGACGAGGAGTGGGAGGAAGGGAGCTACTGCTCCTTTCTTCTTTCTCTCTTTCTTTCCTTCAGCGACTGCCATTGTTGCCTCTCTTTTTTTTATTTCCTTCTTATTTTTGCTTCTTTTCTCAATTCTTCTTTGCCAATTCGAGTGTTTTATCTAGCAGATGACATCTTCTTCACGATCTAGGAAGGGGAAGGCTCCGATGCACCCAGAATTTGATGAAAGGAGGAATGAGTTTCCTCCACTGATCCGAAATAAACTTAAGTACCGATACTCCACAGATGACTGGGGCAACATTCTTCGAGACCGGAATACCCATGTATCCAATCTTCCACCTACCACTGTAAGTTTCTTCTTTTTTCTAGATTTGCCTGGATATACTTCAAATCTGCTGGATTTCAGCACTGTTTGGAACTCTTGGAGCACTCATGACTTTATTAATGATGTTTATGCATGACCTATTTATGCCTAAGTGATGTAATTAGGTAATGATGCAAGAGATTTACGTGTTTTATTTTTGCGATGCATGATTGAACTAGTGGTCACTATTTGACCCTATTATGCATGATTTATACTGTAAATGCAATTAGAGCTACATGATGCATGTTTTACGCTAAAACATATTTTTGCATGCAATATATTCACGAGACGGACTTTTCGGAATACAATTTAAATTTTTCCGAACACACTTTCGGGCATATTTTCGGATAAATATGACAAAACAGATATATTTCATGCCCTGAAATTTATTCTTCACGCATGCTTATGCCGCAGGGACATAGTAAATGTCATAAGAATGTTTATTTTTATGATTGGTGGCATTTTGTTTTCTTTTTAGCGCACCCTTAATGCAGCTTATTGGACAATAAAATGCACATGATGGATGCATGTACTACTGTACTTGATTCAAATGCAATGCAGAATAATTATGGGATGCTTATTAACATGATGCATGAACATTCTCTTATTTTATGATGTACACGATAAATGCAGAAATGCAGTAAACATAACATGTATTTCTATGATGCTTAGGATGCAAGAATAATTATTTGAATGCAAAACGATATACATAATTTTTCTTTTTCTTTTTATTTAAAATACATAAACGTATAAAAATATTTTTTTATTTGTTGAAAGGATGTAATACAACATATATATTTTTTCGAAATACACATTTTTTATTATTATTGTTGAAGAAACTAAATTTTTATTTACATGTGTATTTATGTATGTATATATTTTTTATTTACTCTTTTTTACTCTTTTTTTATTATTATTTTTTTAAAAAAACATATTTTAAATGCACAAAGTATGCAATTTATTCACTGAAAGGGTGTAAAAGAATACAACACATTTTTTTTGAAATACCCATTTTTTTAATTTTGTTGTTTTTTTATTTATATGATTTTTTAATGGTCAAAATATATGTTTAGATGCACAAAATGCCTCTTTATTTACTAAAAGGGTGTAAAAGAATATGACATATATTTTCAAAATACGCATATATATTTTATTTTTCTTCCTTACTATTAAAGAAACTGAATGTTTATTTACATATGTATTTACACAAGTATTTACTTTTGTTTGTTTTTTTATTAGCATGTTGCAATCTTATAATTCATGAAATACAATGTATGCGACATGTTTATTATCTATTCACACTTATCTACTATTATTGCTTATCAAAAGACTTTACAAGGAAAATAAAGATAATGGACTTACCTTCCCCCCCCCCTTTTTTTCAGTTTCGCAGGAAATTTAAGAGAATGTGGGCTTCATGTGCTAATGTTATGGATATTTATTACATGTTGCCCGAGGCAGCACAGCTTCTAGTGGAGGGCTCTGGTTTCAATACTTTCATGCACGCCTTCCGTCACTTCACCAGCTATCTGCCGATCTTCGACGCGCTGCGGGACTTCTGGTGGGACACCACCCATACTTTCCATTTTAGCTGGGGGAGGCTACCATGACCCCTTGCGACTTCGCCGCAATTACTGGCCTTCCTACCAGCATCGGGGAGACCCTGGCCCCGGATTTTACTCTCCGTTGGCGTAGAGAGGAAGTGGTGAACCTCCTGGGCTTTGAGCCGAAGTTTAAATCGACGGATGAGATCTTCATCGGCAGCGTACGAAAATGGCTTCTTAGCAATGTCGGGCGGGTGCCGGCAAATGATATGGCTATCGTGACTCGAGTGGCTAGAGCGTTTTTATTCTTCTTTCTTGGCATATCGCTCTTTGCCAACTCCTCTACCACCCTGCGGGTTTCCGTCCTCGCCTGCTTAGCTGATTTTGAGCGGATCCCTTCTTATGACTGGGGACAGACGAGCTTCACCGAATTATATGCTTCCATGGACAGGGCCTGTCGGAATGATTCGCCGACCCTGAATGGATTTGCCCCGGCGTGGGAGGTATATGCCTTTTCTTGCTTTTGCTGCTCTTCTTTCTTTTTTTTTCTTTCTATACTTTTTTTTGCAGGTCTGGGCCTTCTCATTTTTCCATTTCTCGCCGGGTCCTCTTCTTCAACGCGTCCATCAGTCGCCGTATCTGTCCCAGTATGTCGATGATAACAGGGTCTATCCGACCCAGGACGGTGGTTGCAAAAATAAGGAACGAGTGCGGGAACGAATTATGAGCTCGAGTCCTGGTACAGTGCACTTCCTTCCTTGGGAGGGCCTGGAGGGGCATTATGCCCTTGCTTTGGGACTTAGCCGCTGCCGGATACTGATGGTATCCATTATGGTGGATTCATTATACATGGGCGAGCGGGTTAATCTCCAGCACCAGTCTATTTTAGTACCTCCAGTGGTGCCTCCTCGGCCTCCCTTCTGGGTGATAGAGCCCGATCAGCTGCCAAACAGGTATCAATACCTGGCGAAATACCTCATGCCAGCGACAGATTTTCCAATTATGGCGTATGAGGATTTCCTGAGATTAGTGCTGCATCCTCCTTTCCTTGTTCCTGCTGCGCCTAGGCGGCGTTCTGATGCCTCTGCCAAACCAGGGCCTTCCACTTCATCTCTCGACGAGAACCTGATATTCATTGAGCATGATGATATCTTCTCTACCTTTCAGTATCAGTAGGGCGGTCACACGGTAGAGTAGGTTCTCCCAGATGTCGAGATTCCCGAAGAGCGTCGAGTCCCGGAGCAGGCTCGTTCGGTAGACACATTTACCTTTATTATACTTTTTTTTCTCTTTTTCTTTATCATGCACACATATATTTTTCATCATTAATTTTTTTTTTTGTGCATGTCTATCATTATTTTTTTTTTTTTAGACTAATATATTCTTTTTCTTATCTCATTTTTTTCTTTTTTTTTTTACATTTTTACATAGGTGAATGTGTCTACCTATAAGAAGTTGCTTCGAGCTTCTTCAGCATTAGCAAGATCAGAAGCTTGCTGACGAGTTTTCTTGCAGGGGGAGCAGCACAGTGCGGCGGTCCAGACGTCGAGATGATGATGATGATGTTGGGTCGAGCCGCGCCCGAGGCAGAGGTCGGGGGTATAGGGCTGGCAGAACAACAGGTCCCTGGGTCATGGGTGGTGGCCTTGATAGGAGCCAGTCGTCCCGAGCGCATTAGCTTTTGGATTCCTGCAATTATTAGTCTCTCCTTTCTTTTTTTATTTATGTAAAAGAAACATGTACAGACATTTGTTATATAATGCAATATAATTATACATGATGCAAAATATCACACATGCAAACTCAAATACACACAGGAAATAAAGCTATACCAAACATCTAAAAGGTAATGGCACGCTGTAATCTTGGAAAGAGAGTTTATAAGAATACACCTTCGGATGGGAGTGGGCTTTTCTGATGATATGGGAACGGAGAGATGGCCGCCTTCCCCTGTTACCTCGACATATTGCGGCTATTGAGCCCGTGGTCATAGCTCTCTTTTATAGCCTCCTTCTTTCCTTGCGATCAGACATAGGAGCAGTGGACGGTCGGACAGATAAACCAGGATACCAGGCAGATTTTCCAGGCATAGTAAAAGGCAACTAGTGCGGCCATATAGGAGACATGGCGTGACTCCAGGGGGAGCTGATGGTGGCGCCATGGGTTTCTCCTGTGCAGCCACTGTTCATCACTATTCATTGAACTGTGCACAGAACTATCCGTTTCTTCAATTTTCGGTATAAAAACGGACAGAGACTGGCCTGCTTTCTCACCAGCTCATTCGTTCTTTCTCCCTTACAATTTTTAAACTTTCTTCTGCCCTGCCGCTGCCTTCTCTTTTGCCTTATAAAATCCATTGCATCTCTTTCATAAATGGCCGCACGTATTCCCACGGCTTTGGAAATTGATGTTTATGAGAATGCGTTGGATTTCTGGATTCTCTCCCTGCGATCAGACGAGCGGGACTGGTTTGATCATCTCTTTGGATTCAGGTGCCTACTGTCCTGGAGGAATGTCATTATAAATTGGGACATGTTGAGGGGAGCCTGTAATTCAGGTGCCTACTGTTTAACTTCGGCATGAATGAGATGTGTCCCACATTTGAAGAATTCTATGCGATGCTGGGGGTGGCACCTTCTCACCAGATCGCAGTGCTTGCCTACAGGAGACGTCCATACATGGCCATTCGGGAGCTATTTCACACTACCCGCAATGCTACTCCAGGTTTCTTAATTGGAGAAACCTTTAATCTGATTTTCCTCCCTGGGGTCTTTACAGAATATAGGGAGGATGACATAGACTACCTGTGGCGTAGGCTGACGGCACTCTTCCTCTGTCTGGTAGGGAGATATCTGTTGGTGGGTCCACCCGGATTTGTTGATATGCGGGTCGTGGACCTTGCATTACATGCTCGAGATCGCCGGTTGAATATTGTCCCGGTGATTCTGGCGAAGACCTTCACGGGCCTGACTGCTTTTGCTGGCGGTGAAGAACTATTCCCTACCGGTAGCCCCATTTTGGTCCACATGTGGCTGGAGGAGCACTTTCTTTGGGTTCTGGCTCCCGTGCCGCATGGAGCACCATATGACCCATCACTTTATGGCGTTCGTGGGCATCTTCCTCAGACCAATTACTCTGAATTTGATTGGGCTGATCATTTTTACCGCCGGGGCTCTATGGACATAATCTGGGTAATTCATCATTGGGAGATCCGGCGTTTTCTTCGGCATTCCGCTGAATATAGTCAAGTGGTCATACTGGGCATTGAGCGGACCTCCTTTTATCAGTCGGACCGGATCTTGCGCCAATTTGGGAGAGAACAGGTGATCCCAGACACAACTCGTCCCATATATATGGGGATGGAGAATACTGACGAGGACTTGGGTGCCACTATTCAGGGTATGTGGCATCGGGATTCTGAGAGGGTGGAGGTGGCCTATCCATTTGCTGACTACATGCTTCTGTCCCATGGGTACTTGGCATGGATCATGGTAGCTGCTGAGGGGCCGTCCTGCGCTATCAGGCGCGGACTGAGGAACTTGCTGGGCCGCCATGTCACTAACGGGATAGATGCTTGCCTGATGGAGATAGGCGAGGATATTGATAGCTCGGGGTTAGTTGTTCCTCAGGCTTTGGAGGCGGAATTCAAAGTGGTACACTGGCTTCATGCTCGAAGAGCCCTCGACCGACATCTGCAGTCCCAAAGAATGCACCCCGCTGATTAAGCAATGCTAGTAGGCAGCATAACCCATGGGAACCAGAAGTAGCTGCTCCTCCTCCCCACACTGGTTGGGGCACGGCTTTGAGGGCTGGTAGCAATGAGCCTCCACGGCTGAGCATGGCTAGCAAGCAGGATAATCCTTGGGAACAAGAGATAGCTGCTCCTCCTCCCCCACCTAGATGTGGTATGGCCTTCAGAGATGATGGAGCTGGTCCGAGCAATGCAGGTGCCCAGGAGAACGGGGACGCTGACGATGAAGAGGGAGACACTTCTAGTGGCTCACATGCTGGTGAATCTAGAGCTTCTTCTGCGCCTCGCAGGAAGAGTATATGGGCCCGGCTCGGTGGACGCCGTAGACATTGATAGACCACTCTGGGGCTAAAGCTGCAAAAAAAAAAAGGGATAGTTTATATATATAATATATAATATATATATATATATATGCAATCAATGTATAATTTAGATGTCTTAATAAATATTCCTAAGTTGCACCGGAGGACTTGTAAAATTTTATATTTTAATGTCTTAATATGAGCTTCTTGTCGTGGTTTTTCTCTTCTTGTCAGTCTAGTCTTTGGTATATTGAAGACTTAGAAGTAGTATGTCGAGGACTCAAAATAGTGCCTTCCCTCTCCTTTTATCTCCTTTATATATATATATATATGCTCAAACTTTTGCCTAGGCCGCCCTTTCGGGTTTTCAACCTAGCGAGCCCTTATTTCTCCTTTTTATCATTTATATATATATATATATATATATATATATTTGTTTATTTATTTTATTTATTTTTTTAAATATTTTTTTTAATTATATATGCCCTAATTTTTGCCTAGATCGCCCTTTCGGGTTTTCAGCCTAGCGGGCTGGAGAGGGAAGCATCTGCTGGATAGAATAGCTCAGACATAGCACCTTTTGAGTTTGTCGAGGTTGAAAGGCTGGACAAGATCTTCTCCATCCTGGTTTGTGAGAAGCACGACACCTCCTGACCGGATCTCCTTAACAATGTATGGTCCTATCCAGGGAGACTTCCATTTTCCCTAGTATCAACATAACTAGGAGGTTTTTCTCGAAGTACAAGATCTCCGACTTGGATGTCGCGGCCTTTTACTTTTTTATTAAAAGCCGGGGCGATGCGCTTTTGATATGCCCGGGTGTGCTCTAGGGCTAGCAGACGTCGTTCATCGATTAGGGTCAATTCTTCATATCGCCATTTGACCCAGTCAATTTCATCTATGTCAGATTCCATCATCACTCTTAGTGATGGAATTTCAACCTCTATTGGCAGTACCGCTTCCATGCCATATGCTAAAGAATAAGGGGTAGCCTCGGTGGGTGTGCGGACTGAGGTGCGATAGCCCCAAAATGCTAGCGGCAATTTTTCTGGCCAGTCTCTTCCTGTATCAACCATTTTTTTGATGATATTTTCAAGCGTTTTGTTGGCTGTTTCAACGGCACCATTGGCTTGCGGCCTGTAGGGGGAGGACTTATGTCTTTGGATTTTGAACTCGTCGAGTAGATGGTTCACGTCCCCTTCAAAATGTGAGCCGTTGTCGGAGATTATCTCGAAAGGTACCCCATAGCGGTATATAATGTTGGCTCGGATGAACTCGGACACCTTTCAGGCATTTAGGATCTTGTAGGAAGAGGCTTCCACCCACTTTGCAAAGTAATCGACGGCTACCAGGACGTATTCATGGCCATTGGATCCCTTCGGGTGAATTTGGCCTATGACATCGATTCCTCATGTTGAGAAGGGCCAGGGGACTGTGGAGTTATATAAGACAAGTGGGGGCACATGCTGTAGATTGGCAAAGCGTTGACATTTGTCGCAATGTCGCACCCACCGAATATAATCGGTTTCAAGCGTACTCCAATAGTACCCTTGTCGAATAATTTTCTTGGATAGCATATGGCCGTTCATGTGGGGCCCGCAGGTACCACCATGCAGTTGATCCATAATTTGCTCAGCCTTGGCCTGATCGACACATAATAAGTTGAGGCCTTGGTAGTGCCTCTTATGCAGGCTGCCACCACTGAGTACAAATTGGGAGGCCCACCTTCGCAGGGAGACTCTTCCTCTTAGGCTGGGAGGATAAATACCTTTCTGAAGCAGATTTAAGATATCGTCGTACCAGGGCTCATGATCTGCTTCAGGGGCTGCATTAATTTTGAAACAGTATGCCGGAGTGACCTTTTTCCCGACTACGAATGGCTGAACATTAGTTTCGGCGCGAATCTGGACTAGTGATGCCAGAGTAGCTAAGGCATAGGCGAATTGATTCCTATCTCGTGGCAGATAATGGAATGAGACAGAATCAAATCGGGCGGCAAGTGCTATTTGTTTGGCATGATAGAGCTGCAACCGAGGATCCTGGGTCTTCCATCTCCCTTCGAGTTGATTTATTATCAGGGCAGAGTCCCTATAGACTTCGAGATCTTTGGCTCCCCTTTTGAGAGCTTGTTCTAGGCCAGCAATATAGGCTTCATATTCCACCGTATTATTTGAACATTCGAACTCCAACCTTATAGCCAGCGGAGTATGAGAATCAACCAGGTCGATGAGCAAGATTCCTATGCCAAAGCCTCTTTTGTTTGCGGCTCCGTCAAAGAACATTTGCCAGCTGGTGTCCTGGTCAGTGATTTCCAGGACACCTTCGTTTGGGAAACGAGGCTCAGTCGCATCTACGGCCTTCAAGGGTAGATCGGCTAAGTGGTCTGTAATTACGTTCCCTTTGATAGATTTGAGTGTGACATAAGTTATGTCAAACTCATTGAGAAGAAAGGACCACTTGGCTAGTCGGCTGGATAGTGATGGCTTACAGAAGATGTACTTGATAGGGTCCATTCTGGATACGAGTTTGATGGACCTTCCTTTGAGATAGGTCTTGAGCCTTTGAGTGGCCCAGACTAGGCCGGTGGAGCTTTTCTCCAGCGCTGAATAGTTTAGCTCGCTTCCTTGCAGCTTTCTACTTATAAATTATATAGCATTTTCAATGTAGGAATCTTCTTTCTCTTGGGCGAGCATAGCCCCTACTGACGTGTTTGTGACAGTTAAGTATATGAGGAGAGGTTTATGTGTATGGGGTGGAGCTAGCACAGGGGGATTGGCACTTCTCATCCCAGACTTGGTCAGTATTCTTTTATAGGAGTTTGAAGAGGGGCTCACATGTGGTTGTCAGCTGCTGGATGAAACGACTGATATATTGCAATCGGCCTAGGAAGCCTTTGACTTCGGTTGGAGTTTTCGGCTGTGGCATTTCTAGGATGGCTTTGATCTTTGCTGGCTCGATCTCGATGCCCTGCTCGGTTACTAAGAATCCCAGGACCTTGCCTTTGGTAACCCTAAATGTGCATTTGGTGGGGTTAAGCTTCATTTGGTGCTTTCTCAACCTTTCGAAGAATTTTCGAAGCTCTTTGATATGGGCACCGTTGGCGTCGCTGGAATGCACGATCATGTCATCAACATAGGTCTTCATTTCTTTGTGGATCATGTCGTGGAAGAGGGTGGTGGCAGCCCTCGGATAAGTAGCCCCGGCATTTTTCAGCCCAAATGGCATGACAGTATAGCAATAAGTACCCCAGGGAGTAGTGAATGAAGTCTTCTCCTGGTCTTCTGCTACCATTTTGATTTGATTATAGCCCAGCATGCCGTCGACGAAGGATCGGACTTTGTGAGCAGCGACGGCGTCTACCACGATATCAATATTGGGTAGAGGGAAGTCATCTTTGGGCGACGCTTTGTTGAGGTCGCGGAAGTCTACACAGATCCGGACTTTCCTGTTGGGCTTGGGAACGGTCACTATATTGGACAGCTAGATCGGGTATTCAACTACCCGAATGAAATTGACGCGCAGCTGCTTCATGATTTCTTCTTTAACTTGTAGTGACCATTCTGGCTTGATACGACGGAGCTTTTGCTTGACTGGGCGAGCATCCGGATATATGGGAATCCAGTGTTCGACTATGATTGAGTTTAACCCGGGCATATCTTCGTAGGACTAGGCAAATATGTCCACGAACTCTTTGAGGAGATCAATGAGTGTCATTCTTTCTGAACCTTGGAGGTAGCTGCCGATTTTGATTTCTTTGATTTCATTGTCCAGCCCCAGATTGATAGTGGGCTTCGATTCTTTGGCGATGAATGGCTCTGTTCCTGGTGCTCAACTGACTTTACAAGCTCAAGCAAATAATTTTTATCTTTTGGGTCCATTTCATTAAATGACTCATTATCATAATAATTATTATTTAATGCGTCTTTTAATGTAGGTGCAACTAAGGTATAAGCAAAGACATCTTGATTATCATTAAAAGCAAATTGTACATGGTTTATTACATTATTGAGGACCTGGGGTTTGATATCCTCAACTTTAGGTAGTGGATCGGTAGATGACCAATCCGTAAAGTTAGGGGAAGGAATAGGGATAGTACATCCAAAGCGGTCCACTAGGTCTGTGGGCGTCAGGAGCGGGCTGGTCGTGGTATACCAGTTCTGCAGAGGCTTATCAGCAATAAGCTCAAAGGAAGCAGGGAGCTCTTTATAATAAGTGCCTCCGTCTATCATACCAAGAAAACTGTCTCCTCTAAACATTTATTAGAAACTCCTTTATTGATCAGCATATTTCACAACACCTTTATTTATGGCTAATTAAACTAACTTGCTCCTCTTAGACCTCCTTGGCTTGATTTGTTTCAAAGATTTTTGTGCCTGCCACCGTGATTACCTCGTTATCAATGAGATCCTAAATGGCATCTCTGAGCATATAGCACTTGTCGGTGAGATGACCACTGCATCGATGATACTCACAATACCGGGCATGGTTCCAGGTAATAGGTGACGGTTTGGGTGGTCAGTAATTATCCATGGGTTTCAATATCCCATGGGTCCACAGTGTTTATAGTATTTCAGATCTTGGGGCAGGCAGGTCATCATAATGCCTTGGGATTGTTTCTTTTCGGCTTCTTGGCTTGGGCAAATGGCCAGATTGGGATTTGGTCAAGCAACTGAGTGGAGTTTTCTCTTTTAGATAATATTGTAATGGAATGGGGTTGCCTGGACCTTGGCCTAATAGGGATTCATTTTCTGGTATACAAATGATTCTTTTTAAATTCTCTGGGGTCGTGTGCTGAAAATAGGTATCTGAGGGATCAAGAGGGGGATAACTCTTTTGGTTGTGATAGCAGGCATTCAAGTGAGGAGGATCAGAGCTGATTTATGGAGGATATGGGTTAGAATTATGGGCACTTGAGATCATATTTCCTTGAGCAAGGAGGTCATCACTTGGCTGGTGGCTGGCACTTGGTGGCTTTTGGAGGCTTGGAAAAGGATATCCTCTGTGGTATCAGGGGAATTTATTTCAGGAAAATGGTAAATATTAGGGACATATTTTGGGACTTTGGCTTTTCTGGAAAAGGCGGCAAGAGTTTTTGAAAAACTTGCCAGAAGATCATTTACCACCTGATTTATTATTTTTTCTGCATGGGCGTCCAGTTCTTTCCTTAGCCAAGCCTCAAGCCCATGAGGAGGTGCATACATAGGAGTTTCTCTGTCTGGTTCCCAGTTGTTCTAGTCGTCGCTAGCCCCTATCATAGCTTGTTTATTTTTCGTTGCCATATTGCTCGGATTTGTACCCTCTGTACTGATTCTGCCCTTGTCTGATCTGAAGTTGATACCCTCTGATCTGATTTCTACACTTATTTCCCGTATCAACTGGCCAGTACTATCTCTGCCTTTCCAAATTCGGGCCAGGTTTCTGAGGAAAATGGGTTGGGAGGTATCAGAAGGCTGGCTGGAGGCTTTATGGGCTTGGAGTACAGCGTGTCTTTATTAGTATATTTTATTATTTATTTGTTCCCTACCGTTGACCGGATAAGATCTGCTTTATTTTGACGGTCTCGGAACTTTTCCTGGAACAGTGGATTCTTTCTCCGGAGTATATAGGACCAACGTATTCCACCTTCCTTTCGACTCCCCAAGATCGGACTGATCCCAGGCGAAAGGGCCTATACTCTTTTCAGAATCCACCATTCGAAATGGTCTAAGTCGAGCATCAAAGAATAATAAATCAGCCCCTGTTTATTATTTATCATCATTATATTTTTTTTTGTTCGCACTTTATTTATTTATTTTCTAACTTGTGCATTTTTTATTTTTTACACACACACACAGATATATATATATATATATATATATATAATCATTTTTTTACAGGGGCTGACCCACGATTCAAAGATGCAAAAACCGGTCGGTCAATGAAGTGTCCTGAGAATCTACATGCATTCTAACGTTGGCTCATGCAGGGGGTAGGCAGGTCATGGTGTAGGGTAACAGTTCGAAATATTCCTATATGTGTGCACGTGTGTGCGGTATCTAAAAAGCAATAAAATATTTATTCATTTACAGATATATAAACAGAAAATAAAACAGATATGACATGTCTTGCTGTTACGTGTGGATTTTCTCGGCTTTTTAATTTGAGCGCAAGCAAGCAAGCACATCATATTAAGAAATAGAAAAAAAAAAGTGGGGAATCTATCTATTCCTATTAATTAGAAATTTGGTCCTATGTCCCCAAAATAAAATGACAGAATGAATGCAAGTATGTACAGATATAGCAGAATAATAAAAGGAGTAATAGACAAAAAGAAATAGTAAAATAGAGCCGAAAATAAAGCAATATTAAAAATAAAGCCCCGGCCTTTTTATTGTGTTGCCAGGAATTTTATTGTAACATAAATTATATATATATATATATATATATATATATATATATATATATATATATATATATTTTTTGATTTTTTTTTCGAATTGTTTTTTTGATTTTAAGAAAGAAAAGAATATTTTTAAACATATCTGTAACAGTTATCGGAACGAAACTGCTGCAAGATGGAGGATCATATCCACAAATATTGACACGGATGTATATGAACGCAATATCCAAATGCATAAATTAATATAACAAGCATACTTTAGCTAGAAACAAATAAAAACAAAAAAAGCTTTATTTTATGAGTCTAGCACTCCATTTTATTTAAAATAAAACAACTTCCCAGCAGAGTCGCCCATGTGGGTTCCTGAGAACGTAAGACCGCGCCCTGCCCGCCCTTGGATAGGGGTACGCGTACGAGCGGATACCAGATATCCACTGCTCTCGTTCCACCCTCCCTTTTTTAGGGGAAGACGAAATCAAAAGTGCGAGAGGAGTGCTGTCTAAGATAGAGCGTTGGAATGCGCCTCGGTTGCCTTTAGTGGATTTTTGATCCAATATGGGAACTTTGGGTTTCCCGCATCAAGTTATCCCTTTTTTAGGGGATACCAGGATATGAGAATGCATCACTCTTTCATTCTCATTTTCTTTTTTTTAGGAAAAAACGGGAAAATGCAAAAAAGGATGTTGCGACGCCCCCATTATGGATTTTATTAAAAATAGCCTTATGGCCCATTTCAAATCACTATGGGAGCTTTGGGTTTCCTAGATCAAAAAAAGAGAAAACCAGAGATAGAAAACGGGTTCGGAGGCTAAGTTACGAGTTGGGAAGGTGATAGGCACCCAACTCGCCCTTTCGGTCTCAAAAGTGGTTTTTGGCTAAAGTATGCTTATTGTTATATTTATTTAGCAAATAAATAAAGCATTAAAAGACAGGGAAATAAAACAAATACATCCGTGGCTACATTATTTACGGACTTGCAGCCATATCCTTACAATAATTACAAATATATTTAAAAATATTTGACCATTATAACGGCTCTTTTACATACTATTTTCTAATCTAACCCGGGCAGCACAACGGCTTATATTGACTACATTTGGCCGGATTTAAATAATAACTTTATAAATAATAAATAAAAAGAACGCCCTTAAAGGCTATTACCTTTTAGAGCGATAGTGTGCTCGCTCTGTCCTTCAGGGAGAGGGAGTCTTTGTTGTTGTTGTTGTTGTTGTTGTTGTGTTGTTGTTGTTGTGATTCGGACAAAGTAACTGCTTATTCTTGATGATTTTGGCTTGTTCACTCGGGCAGAATGACGGCTTATTTCGGATGGTTTTGGTCTTTTTGGTTGGGCGGAATAACAGCTTATTTTGAGTGTTTTTTAGCTCATTACTCGGGTAGAGTAACGGCTTACTTTATGGATTTTGGGCCAGGGAAGTAGGGTGGATATCTAATTAAAAGGCTAGGGACCACTTTTAACCGGTGGATTTGTGTTTTGGCGGAGTTTGGACGGGGTTTGGAAGCTTTGGTGGGCTACACACTCCTATCTCACTTCTCTCACTACTTCGGCGTTGTTGAGACGCGGAGAGAATTTCTCAGCGTTTCTTCGTGAACGATTTTTTTCTCTGAAGGGGAGCCCAGCATCCTTATTTATAGGTGGAGAGGGGGACTCATCGGGAATTAAAATTTCCCCTCAACGCACAGCAATCCATTGTACACCGGCCTTCACAGCTTGCACAATGCGTTAAGTCCAGAGCTACTGTAGCTCACTTGGCGCCGACATCTCCATGGCATGGCGCGGAGCCAACCTAGCCTTTTGGCCGTGCCATGCTCCTGTTCAAGTTCTATTTTTGACACTTTCACCCCTCGCAATTTACTGTTTCGTGCATCCTGCTTTGCCTTTCACATTTTCGACTCCTGTAACTTGACATTTGTTAAGTTTAAGCAGTTCTTGATATCATATGTCAGAGTCACATATCAGGGGTACGAAATTGAGATGTCTACAGTAGGTGAAATTTGGCCTCCATTTCAGAATACACTACTAGAAAGCGCGCCTTCAGCAACGGAATTATCAGCGACGGAAATTTTCCGTCGCTAATTAGCGACGAAAATTGAGCATCAGCAACGGAATTGAATTGAAAATTCCTTCAGCGATGGAATATTTAGCGACGGAGTTTTCCATCGCTAAAAGTGACCTTTAGCGACGGAATTTTCCGTCGCTGGAATTAAATTGAAATTAAATTCTGAAAATATATAGCGACGGAAAATTCCGTCGCTAAAGGTGACCTTTAGCGACGAAAATTTCCTTCGCTGGAATTAAATTAAAATTAAATTCTGAAATATTTAGCAACAGAAAATTACATCACTAAAGGTCACCTTTAGCGACAGAATTTTCCGTCCTGGAATTAATATTTGTTTTGAAATTTTTTTTTTTGTAAAATCCCTTTGTAAATTTAAAATAAATAATGTTTTGAAATATTTGTGTTTTTGTAAAATCCCTTTGTATATATATATATATATATATATATATATATAAGAAATATTATAATCATTTTAATGAATGATACTTTATTATTAAATTAATATTTGAAATGTTAATTTAATAATATAATATCAATAATTAAAATGATTAGCATCAATATAATTACAAAAACTAAAATATCCTCATTACAACTTAACATAACTTAACTTAACTTAACTTAACTCAACTTAATGTAACGTAAGTTAACTTAACTTAACTTAACTTAACGTAACGTAACGTACGTAATCTAAGTTAACTTAACGTAACGTAACGTAACTTAACGTAACGTAACGTAATGTAACGTAACGTAATGTAACGTAACGTAACGCAATGTAACTTAATGTAACGTAACTTGGCGAAATGGTATAATGGAGTATGATGGACCATTATAACATGAAAACACGCTATGTCTATTGGTGAAATGGTATAATGGAGCGAAATGGTATAATGGAGTACGATGGACCATTATAACATGAAAACACAATACGCCTATTGGCGAAATGGTATAATGGAGTACGATGGACCATTATAACATGAAAACACGATACGCCTATTGGCGAAATGGTATAATGGAGTAGGATGGACCATTATAACATAAAAACACGATATGCCTATTGGCGAAATGGTACAATGGAGTACGATGGACCATTATAACATGAAAACATGATGCGCCTATTGGCGAAATGGTATAATGGAGTACGATGGACCATTATAACATGAAAACACGATACGCATATTGGCGAAATGGTATAATGAGTACAATGGACCATTATAACATGAAAATACGCTACGCCTATTGGCGAAATGGTATGATGGAGTACGATAGACCATTATAACATGAAAACACGATACGCCTATTGGCGAAATAGTATAATGGAGTACGATGGACCATTATAACATGAAAACACGATACGCCTATTGGCGAAATGGTATATTGGAGTACGATGGACCATTATAATATGAAAACACGATACGCCTATTGTCGAAATGGTATAATGGAGTACGATGGACCATTATAACATGAAAACACGCTACCCCTATTTGCGAAATGGTATAATGGAGTACGATGGACCATTATAACATGAAAACACGCTACGCCTATTGGCGAAATGGTATAACTGAACGTAACGTAACTTAACGTGACATAACGTAATGTATCGTAACATAACTTAACGTAATGTAACGTAACATAACGTAACGTAACTTAACATAACGTAACTTAATGAAACGTAATGTAACATAACTTAACATAAGTTAACGTAACGTAACGTAACTTAACGTAACGTAACGTAACGTTACATAACTTAACGTAACGTAACTTAAATTAACGTAACGTAACTTAACGTAATGTAACTTAACTCAACTTAACGTAATTTAACTTAACTTAACGTAACTTAACTCAACTTAACGTAACTTAACTTAACTTAACGTAACGTAACGTAATGTAACTTAACGTAACGTAAGGTAACGTAACTTAACGTAACGTAATGTAACGTAACTCAACTTAACTTAACTTAACTTAACGTAACATAACGTAACTTAACGTAATGTAACTTAACGTAACGTAATGTAACGTAACTTAACGTAATGTAACTTAACGTAACGTAACTTAACTTAACGTAATGTATCAATTCGTTTAGCGGGTTACCCTAATTTTAAATTCTGAAAATATTTAGCGACGGAAAATTTCGTTGCTAGAATTAAATTGAAATTAAATTATGAAAATATGTAGCGACTGAATGTGCTAGAGACATGCAACACAGTATGACCTCATGCAAATTCCAATTTACTATATTTATATAATTTTGTTATTATTTTCTTAAATATATAAATTAAGTTGTAATGTGAATATTTAAATTTTTGTAATTATATTGATGCTAATCATTTTAAAGAATGATATTAATTTTTGTAATAATTAAAATGATTAGCATCAATATAATTACAAAAATTAAAATATTCACATTATAACTTAACTTAACTTAACGTAACGTAACTTAAATTAACGTAACTTAACTTAACGTAACGTAACTTAACGTAACGTAAGTTCACTTAACTTAACTTAACATAAAGTAACGTAACGTAACGTAATGTAAGTTAACTTAACGTAAAGTAACTTAACGTAACGTAACGTACCGTAACGTAACTTAACGTAACGTAATGTAACTTAACATAACGTAACGTAACGTAACGTAACGTAACTTAACGTAATGAAAACATGCTACGCCTATTGGCGAAATGTTATAACTTAACGTAACGTAATTTAACATAATGTAACGTAATGTATCGTAACGTAACTTAACGCAATGTAACGTAACATAACTTAACGTAATGTAACTTAACGTAGTGTAACGTAACGTAACTTAACGTAATGTAATGTAACTTAACTTACCTAACTTAACGTAACGTTACGTAACTTAACGTAATGTAATGTAACTTAACGTAAACGCTTAACTTAACGCGTAACGTTAA
Organism: Codonopsis lanceolata; assembly: GCA_013146195.2. Lineage (NCBI taxonomy): Eukaryota > Viridiplantae > Streptophyta > Magnoliopsida > Asterales > Campanulaceae > Codonopsis > Codonopsis lanceolata. The sequence continues at coordinate 80,977,593 of CM028381.1, forward strand.
CAACTTAACGTAACTTATTAGCAATAACGCAACGTGGCGTAGCGTGGCAACGTAACCACTTGTCTAAACCTCGGGCCTCCGGGATTTACTGATGCTGGTTGGTCTGAATTTTTCTCGGATTTGGCTGCAGTCCAACCAGTGGTCTGCTCATTTCGGTCCACCAAAGGTTGGCTGTCATTAACAACTTTCTTCCCCCAAGAAGTACTTGACCCAATCTGATCAATATCTTTCGCAGATTTAATTAGTTCCTCCCCAACCAATGGATCTAGAAAGTTCTTCATTTGACCACCCATTTGATATTGGTTTTTCTGTACCAGCACCCACATTATGCATTTTGTCTATCACCTGCTCCCAGCCACCACTTGACTAAACATTTTTCTTAGATCCCACTACGACCCAACCACTTTTCTGATAAGTTCGGTCCACCTTGGTACCCTTATATCATTAGTATTTTTGAAAGTACCATAATTTGGGAATTAGATTAAGAAATACTATGGTTTGGGAATATTTAATTAAAGCTACAATATTTTCGTAAAAAACTCGGTATAATATTGTGGAAGTTATATAAAATATTCACTTAAAAATAATTTTGAATACTTTTTTTAATTTTTTACTTAAAAATAATTGTGGTAGTTAATCTTTTGATTTTTAAAATAAATTGGATTTGGTAATTTAATAATATTATATTATAAAATATAATAATATTTAACTAGTTTACACTCGTGCATAAAACGGCGCTCACACTTTGTTTTTATTAAATTAAATTCAAGCAAAATAAAAACTATAAATTGAAAGTATAAATTTAGAAAATATTCAAATAAAATTGTTTTGTCTATTTAATAAAATAAATTCAAGTAAAACAAATATATTCAAATACACTTTTTTTGGAACCATGTTATTTCACTCTCCCGCCCTCACAGGTTTTTCCCCAAATTCCCTCCACATATATAGGTTTTCCCAAAATTTCAAACACTCTCTCTTTCTAAACTCACGGCACTCACTCCCTCTCCTCTCTCATCATACGACCTCTCAAGCCGTCGCACTCACCCACACGGCGAATCCCTTTGCATCTTCCATCCGGCATCCACCTCTCATCTCTCCCCTGTTCAAACAAATCGACGATTACCCCAATCTCAAACAATCCCTCTCTCTAAACGGCGTCCCTTCGCTCTCCTCCATCCTGCCATCTCCGACCAGACAATTCTCAAGCCCCCTCTCAGATCCACCGCCGCCGTATAGGTCAGCAGCTATCTCGTGTGCGTTCCAGCTCATCTTCCTGCCATCATGAACTCTGTAAACGACCTATTTCTCTCTTTCCAAAAGGTGATTTCGTCTCTCTCGGTTCGCCGCAACAACACGCCGGTCGGAGGTCTTCTTTTCATGTCCGTCTCCAAGCCGCACCAAATCCAGTAAGATCCACTAATTTCCTCCCATGTTTTGTGAATTTAGGTTTTGTTTTGTTTCTTCTTGATTTCTCAGATTTCTCACCCTTTAAAACCAAGCACATGCACAATTTAGCGTTCTCTCTCTCCTTCATGCCAAACCCGGCGATCGCTTCTTCCCGAGGCCAAGTCATCTCCTATCAAAACCCCAACTTGGTTCAACCTCTCCCTCGGTTCGTTCCTCTTTCTCCTGTCGGTTGTTCTTCCCCAAAAATCGAAGACCCAATAATGGAGCGACTCAGCGAGTTCACTCGAGTTACAAATTCAGTATTCAACCCGTACCAACTCCATTCAATTGCGAATTCTAGTGCTTGAATTTCGAAATCTACTTTCGCAATCAAGTAAGATATGCCAATTTGTTTTTGTCGATTAGCGCTAATATGCTCTAAATTCATTGATTGAAAAAATTTAGTTATTAATTCCTTTATAATATGGTATACTTGTGGTCAAATACGATGAATTGGTAGTTGTTAGTAAATGAGTATGGGTTATTCTTGAGTCCATTCATAGTGGTGTATGGATTTGTGCTTTGACTGAAAAAATATTGGTGATTGCCAATGCCAAGTTAGTGGTAATTCTATGGAAAATTGAATTTGTGAGTAGTAAATAATTGGGTTGGATTTTGAGAGAGGAGTGTGATGATATTTGTGTGCTAAGTCTGAATTTGCGGCTTGCCTTTTGAGTTGTTAATGCTCAATTAGTTAAAACCATTGCCCGATTCAAAAATTATTCCATGTGTATTAGATTATTTGTTGAGCTATGAGCAATTGATACTTGATGCCTTATTAGTCCATTTCGGTCATGATATTATTATTGATATAATACTTTAGTGTAATTTGTTGAAGATTAATTGATACTCATGAAATATAATTTGAGGCGGGAAGTGAATTTTGGTGAAGTAATTGATACTCATGCAAGTTGATGATTAATTATTTGTTTAGTGTAATATGATTAATTGATACTCATGAAAGTTCTTTTAATTACTGCATTTCCATTAAACCATTACGAATCGGTGTTCTTTGATCTAGTGGCATGTATTGATTTTCATCTTCATCAATAAGTGCAAAAACTTGGCCAATTCCCAACAATTTGCTTTTGTGCTTCTCACTTTGTCGAAATTAACCCCTTTGGTTTCATAATATAAACAATGTGTCTTAGGATTGTTTCTTAATTGTCCTTTTAGTGCTCCTAATTTATTTCTTTACCTCCTATATGACATTCTTAAATAGGTTTAGCTACTGATAGTAATTCCCTTTCTTATTCAATTTAGTTGTTCAAGTTCTCGATTGATTGAGTTTTTGCATTGTTGTATATCTGAATAAGTTGGCCTCTTAAAGACTCTAGAACCTCTATAATCACTAGAGTCTAAATAGTAATTAGAGTTTGTTATTTGAACATGCAATTTGTAACTTACATTACATTAGAGAAAAAAATACAATTTTTATTATAACTTTGTATTTTAAGGTTCATTCCAAAGCGAGACTACTTTGAAATACATTGAATCGGTGTGTTCTATACCGATTTCAGGGTTTAATTTCTATTATGCGCTATTGTCTCTATCTCATTCATTCAATTTTGACTAACTCTTGATAACATGTGTCTTTTGTGTTTTTAATTTTTGTTAGATTAGTGAGTATCGATGGATAGAAGTTGGATAAATATTAAGAATAGAGCAGACTCTGTCTATGAGAAAGGGGTTGAAGATTTTGTCAAATGGGCCTCTGATAATAGACCTCATTCTTCCAAGATATTGTGCCCATGTAGGAAATGTCGCAAGAAACGATAATACATCACATAAGGTTAATTGTTTTTAACTAATATTTTTGGGATGACTTGTTATTGAAGCAATTTTCAAGCAACATTCATTCCATTTCTTCTCTTTCCATTCCTCTGGTTTAATACTCATATTGGGGGTGGGGGAAATAGGGTTGGACCCTTTTTGTTATTATTATTAACTAATTGATTTTGGATAACTTGTACACGTTTAGGTTCATCCAGCAAAAAAAAGTAAAGAAATGATGATTATGCCATAAATGTATTCCTATGGTAAGCTTCTAAAGCTTCTTGTTTGATCCTATGAAAACAATGACTTACTTTTTCTTGTTGATTTTTAATCAAAATAGTAATTTTACTTGGACAGGTTTTCTAGCTGATTGCCGTGAAGATGAAGTTTTTCTTGATCCTCGTGTCGTAAGATTTTTTAAATATTTTTTTTAGGTTTTTTTTATTAGATATGGTTTACATGGATTGGTACAAGTTTAAATTTCAAGTTAACTCTAGAAACAATTTTTGGTTGTTTATTTTTTATTTATGGGTAGATTTTGAAATATATTACATGAATTGATAATTATAATATTGTTTCTCTTTAATAAATGAGTCTTTAACAAATAATATTTTATTTTTTGTATGATGTTGATGGTTGTATTGAATTACAATAAACTCAACTCATTATATTTAACAATAAAAAACAATTCATTATAACAATTACTAATGAATATATTTGGTACTTTGTTGTAATAACATTTACAGTTTGATGTTTTTAAATTGGTTTTATATTATTGTTTATTTTGTATCTTCGGTTTTGTATTAATTGTTATATTATCATGTACAAAAAATTATAAGGATAGTATTTTTGGGTATTTTTTAATTTTTTTTTACATTATTAGCCAAATTTTAGTCGAAATTAAAATTTAATTATTTTTAAAAAGCCTTTAGCGTGCGAAAATTTAAATAAGCTGATATTAACAACTAGCGATGGAAATGGTCCGTCGGACATGCGACGCGTGATCACCGACGGAAAAATTCCGTCGCTGAGGAGCCATTAGCGACGGAATTCTGACTTTAGCGACGAAAATTCCGTTACTAAAGGTCATTTTTCTAGTAGTGATAAAGCAACCCACACAAATTTGAATAGGCCGCACTTTGTAGTGTACTCAGTCGAGGCCTTATATTAGTAAAATTACTACACCCTCCGTTTATAAATTAATATCATTCTCTGGTGACCCTCATAGGTTCTAGATTTGGTTGAGTCATCTTACGGTTCTCTTACGATTGGCTAAAAGGTCTATGCACGATTAGTGTAACAAATGTCTTAGAATCAAGGGTGTAATAGGATAGTTTAGTGTTACTTTATCAAAGACGCGACCAACGGACTTCAACGGCATCTTTGAAAGTACGTCTCACCATGATTTTGAATTAGCTCAAATTGAAACTTGGCCAAACACGTGGATTTAGGTCACATATTATTTGAACTAGATATTTTTAATATCAAGTCAAATAATATTCAAATTATCTTCATCGATTTCCCTCAAAGAAGTCAACTATGTCATTATCTGGCTTTAGACAAACTGCACAGACAACTATCCAATATGTCGTCTGAATCATGAATACCGAAGACATTACCTCTTTTGGGTAAGAAGACTTTCAAGCTGTAATGCCTACAAGCTGCAACCTTACTCGTTTGGGAATGTGCGCCTGCATCACTACATCTCGATGTTTGTCTGCACTCATTCTACAAAGTGCGAAATGCATTCAATTCATTGTAACATTGGAATAAACCTCTCCACTCTCAGTGCAACGATCATGAAGATCTCCCTTGGTATAAATTCGAGTCTTGAAGATCTGATCAATACACATCTCTTGTGCATTCAATACTCAATCTTCATCTTCAATACAAGCATTCAAAGAGATCAAAGGACAAGAACTAACACTTCATCAAACTTCTGAAAAAATTAAGTTGAAATTATAATTGATTTTATTTCTTAATTTATTTGAAATTAAGTTGGGTTTGTAGTAAGGACTTAGTTGTTAAGATTTAGGATGGAGTTTATGCAAATGTAAGGAAATTTTAAAAGAAATTCAATGGAAGCAAAGGCTGCAAAGTTCTAGTTGAAATTAAGCATCTTAACAACATCGCCACCCCACCCTTCTAAAGAAAAAAAACAAAAAAAAAAAATGAAACATGTAATCAACTAGAACTATCACTTCACCAAACTTCTGAAAAATTAAGTTGAAATTATATTTGATTTTATTTCTTAATTTTGTTTGAAATTAAGTTGGGTTTGTAGTAAGGACTTAGTGGTTTAGATTTAGGATGAAGTTTATACAAATGTAAGGAAATTTTAAGAGAAATTCAATGGAAGCAAAGGCGCAAAGTTCTAGTTGAAATTAAACATCTTAACAACACCGCCCTTCTAAAGAAAAAAAAAAGACATGTAATCAAAAGTAAAGTTAATGAAACTTACAATTTTGATAATTCCCTTAAATATATCAAAAATAAAATTGATTACAAAGACGTAAACACTTGTTTTCTTGTGCTAAACTTATAATAAATGATGTATTCGATGAAATGTGACTTTCACTATCATCTTCCTATACATTTTATAGGGTAAAAAAATAATTGAATAGCGTAGATTGACAAAGAAGAATTTGCATAATTATCGAATGACAATAATCAATTCATGCCATCACTTTTAAAGTCTTGCTCTTAGTATTCTAATTCCCATGTACTGCACAATAAATAAAATAAGATCATTTGTTAATTCAATAATTTCAAATAGCTTGTAAAATAAATAAAGGGTTGAATATATGTATTAGTTATTATTAAATACCTTCCAAGCATCATCACGTAGCTTGAGGATTGGTCCACGGGGAGGAATCAAAAGTTGATCCATCAATGACTCGAAGTGCATCCACACCAAAGACTTTATAGTCATGATCAACCACTTTTCCAACTTGACAACCTCCATGATAATGCCATATGGTCTTCACTGTATCTCTACAAAATTGTTCTAGAGAGGTAGAAGTATTAGCATGTACGGGGAAGTTTTGAGGCAAGCGCGTAGTAATGTCGAGAATGTCTTGCCCCGAAAGGGAAGAAACTTTGTAATTTGAGAATGCCTTTGATTCAACTATGTGTAAAATGGTTTCAACACCGTGAACACATCTTTGCAAGTCTGAGTCTTTGAAGTAGTTGAATGTATTGCTGAGGTTATCACTCGGATTTCGGTTTGAGCTCTAAATGGCCAAAGGATTGCGGGCCTATGAACTTCGTAAGTATGAATCCACCCATCTGAAATTATAAAATAAATTGATTAGTTTAATGGAAAAAGAGTATTAGGATTTCAAGTACTAAGTTTAATGGGCCAATATAGCTACCGAGGTTATATTAGTCTAGGAAACCATGGGTTTTACTTGAAGTTTGAAATATATTTGTAATAAAAGTAACTAATGTGAATATACGAAGGAATAGTTTCCAGGACTAGCAAATCCAAGGTTAAGGCCACTTCGCGCCTTCTATGTAGCTTCGGAGGGAGTGATTGCGGCAAATACGATGCGTCGATGTCAACGAGGGATCGGAGGGTACAAAGACATTGTTCATTGGGTTATCCTTCATGCCTTGACCAACTAAGGGTTGATCTAAAACAACTTTGATGTTATGGGATGAAGATGG
>CM028381.1:80984586-81026354 GCA_013146195.2 Codonopsis lanceolata
GTTGTGAGCAGTCCATTGTAATCTACAACAATATCTTGAATTGGACTGCAACACTAGGCTCTACCGAGGATGTCTTTGAATCACAAAAAAAAATTATGTCAATTACACAGCATGCGGCCAACACTTTGTGCCAAAGTAAGGATTTGTGCGGCATATGATTTGTGCCTGTAAGCTCAAGGGCATGCGGTATACATTAGTGCACATGAAGGGATATTGTGCGGCGAATGTCTTGTGCACACAAGAGGGAGTGTGCGGCAAACCATAGCCGCACACGACGAACATGAAGTTTTTGGAATTTAGACAAAATTTGATGAAAAATTAAGTTTTAATAGAATAAAATACAAGTAATACTTACATTATTTGGTTCAATTACTTCTTTTTGCTCCATGTTTGATATTTTTTAACAATATGATGTTGGGTAGGGTTGTGGAGGAACTAAACAAAAGGAAGAATGGTGGGAAAGGAAGACGTAGCTAGCTGTATCAAGTTTGGGGTGTAGGTAGAATGTCTAAATATTATAGAATGACATTAGTTTAATTAAGTTATGGGGTGTTATTTTAGGTTGGAGGGTTTATTTGGTCATTTCACACAATGTCATTTTTGCAATTTTATAACTTGGGGTGTAGGGAGAAGATGTTGGTGTGTGGTTAGCTTGGCCCATTGTCAAATTCTCAAAAACTAAAAAATAAAAATCGATAAATAAATAAACCCAAAACTTTGGAAATATTAGGGGGGAAGTTAGCCAATTGCCCCTTTCAGCCTCCATATTTTGGGGAGAGGTTTTGTCCCTGTTTTAAGTTATCAATGGTCAGACTTGAAGATCCGCCTCCGTCGGTGCGTCCTCATTCCCTTCCTCCTCACTAGATTCCCATCATTTTCTTCATTGGGCCTTTTTCTTTCTTGATTTCTTAGTATACTATTTTTCACTGATCTCTTCAAGGAATTGCCGTTCTTTGACTCGTTTCTCGAACATATTTATGCATTTTTGGTAAGATTTTTTCATGTGTGACTTCTTGTAATGTTACTTTGTATCTAATACTCTCTGTTCCAGAAAAAGAGTTCATCTTTTTTTAGGGTTCATTTAAAATTTGTTTGATTCACTTTAATTGAGGGTCAATCTTGAAAAATTGTTCTTTTTATTTTAGGTTCATTTTAAATTTGTTTGATTCTCAATTTAATTAAGTCAATTAATTTGAGTTTCGGGGCAGGCATGACATTCTTTTAGGGATGGAGGGAGTATGTAAAGCCCTGAGCCTGAAAGCCCGGTTCGATACGCATTACTCACACATTGGGCACCGAGCCGAAAGCCGGGTTCGCTACACATAGCCCAAATATTGGGCCACTAAGCACACGTGTTTGGATCCATCTAGACCTACCATAAGCTGACCCAATCTTGAGAAATTGTTCTTTTTTTTTAGGGTTCATTGTAAATTTGTTTGATTTTCACATTAATTGATGGTCAACTAATCTGAGTTACGGGTCGGACAAGACATTCTTTTAGGGATGGAGGGAGTATGTAACGCCTCGAGCTCGAAAGTCTGGTTCACCACGCATAACCTGCACATTGGGTCTCGAGCCCAAAATCCCAATTCGTTACGCGTAGCCTATACATTGGGTCACTAAGCACGCATGCTTGGATTCATCCAACCTACCTCAAGTCGACCCAAAAGTTCATGAATAACGTTGGTGCTTAGTGTTAGTGTGTGGTCATCTTATAAACCACACATAAGTCCTAAATCTACCCGACGTGGGATGGGATATTACAAAGTAATTTGCAATGTCTTACAATGATATTTTTGGGATTTAAGTTGGGATTATTAATGTAATTTTGTAGATGATGCACCCGTAACAACGTTCACGAATCTAAGTGCATATTTTATACATCTACTATCTTTTTTTTTTGTCTCGATTTCCCTGATCACATTTATATATCTAGATCTTATGAAATTCACTTCCAGTTTTCGTTAAAGATTCGAAAGGAATGGAGGACAACAGACGACATGGCGGAATTCAGCAACTACTAGTTGCAGAACAAGAAGCTCGACAAATTGTCAATAGTGCCAGAAGTGGTAAATACCTACAACTTGTATGCCCACTTTTATCATTGTTTTTAAAAAGGGTGTTGCTAAATACCGCCCCCTTACTAATTACCGTTGTTTTTTGGTTAAAAGACTAAACTGCCCCGAGCATTTAAAAACAAATTGCCGTAAAATAGTCATTTTCTTGAACAGAATCATGGCGGAAGTGGTGGTTAGCATCCATAACCAAATAATAAGAGAAAGAGTAGACAGACAATAGAGAGATAGTATTTGGACTGAGAATTTTAATTAAAATTAGATAAAAGAATGAGAATTCATCAAAAATGACAGTATTGCCACCAGGTGTTAACTAGATTGAAACTATGTGCCATCGCTGGAGAGGTATAGCTTTAAATACTTGCATTAGGAATTTCTTGTAATCAGATGATCTATGTTCAATTTAGGCTGGCAATTGGGTGGGTTGGGGCGGGTAATGACTAACGGGTCAAAACAGGTTGTAGCTCATTAGAACCCGAATATCACAAGGATCAAAACAAGTTGAATCAGGTTGGGTTATAACGGGTAACGGATTGACATGTCTTAACCCAGATTTACCCCCAAAAATTCATACATTTATAGTGTAAAAACTAGTGGGTCAAAATAGGTAACGAGTTCAACTTGTTCTAACCCTACCTGACCCAACCCCTTAACCCGTTTCGACCAAAAAAAATTAACGAGTTAGGTTGAGTAGGGTAAGGGGTTAACGAATTCCGGGTTGTAATTGCCGGGCTAATGTTCATACATCTCAATTTATTTCCTTTTAGATATTAATTATAGACTTTGTAGACCTGATCATTAAGCTGCTTTCTAGACGCCCTTCTTGTGAAGGCTACACACTCGTTCTCTTTCAAGAGATTATTTTATTTGGGATTTAGGTTATTCAGTGAAGTATTTTTTGCTTTCCAACTTTTATATTAGAATATTTTTCTTGGTATGAAGCTCAAGTTGTCAGGTAGAAGGTGATTCCAGAATGTATGTTCATCGTTTGTAGTATATGCAATCGTAACTTAGGAGCCAGATGTCAGTGCTTGGCATGAGGATTCTCAGTTGAGGCTAATGGTCACTTTTACTCATGAACGCACTGATTGCTTAGATATGAGATTAGTGATGGCAAATTTATTATCATATGTATGTATGACATCCCTCAAAAGACCTGGTGACTTGTTATGCATCATTTAAGAAAGGAGATGCATAAAAAGAAATGAATGAAAAAGGGCATAAGATCAACATTGTTTCTTGCAATGTTGTAGAGGTTACTGGTGTGTGTGTGTGTGTGAATATGCACACACGGACTATTTATCACTTACCACGACTAAAATGGCCCTCATACCACTTCTTCCAGTAAAGTGAATAGTAAAATAAATAGTGACTTTTTTGAATAGTATTTTTTTTTAATGATTTCGTTAAAACATATGATAATAAATTTAACGAATTCTTATAAAACTTTATATAATCCATATTTTTTATTCACATTGCAAGCTTCAAAACTACAACTACTTATTATGAACTAACTATTACAAGAGAAAAAAGGGGGAGAAATGCTCACACATGAGCTAGAGAGAGAGAGAGAGAGAGAATTTTCGGATGTCTCCTTAGCTTGGAAGATGGCCTCCTTATATAGATTCATTGCATCCTCCCTTTGAAGAAGAGACAAAAACTTTCAGTCTCCTAATTATAGGCTTTTGACTTTAAGACCCTGAAGCTTGCAACTTGCGGTGTCCACTTGCCAATGTCTGTTTGGCTTTTACCAGATTTTTTTTTTAGCCTCCAAAAACTTTTGTCGGCCACCTCTGCGGACACGAGATCTTGAGGAATCTGCTTTTGCTCTCCTCATTTCCCTTCAGTTGTCCCTATTGAAATCATCTTGAGAGTAATCATTTTGGTCATCTAGGAGGTAGGAGCAATCATCTTCTTGGGCATCTTGAGAGTAATTTTCTGGGGAGTAAGGAATTATTCCCATTTAGTTGTGCATACACACACACATGTATATATTCCTTATTCAGATTGATATGCTTGCTTAAACTCCTTGTTACAATAGCTCAATAAATTGCTAGATCACCCTAACAAGATGCTTGAAGTAGCTTTGTCTTACACTTGACACTCTGAATAAGGGTATAGGTTTGATTGGTCCCTTCTCATTAGAAAGGTGGCTGGAATGCATTATGCCATAAGTCAAATTTAGAAAAAGAAATGATTGACATCAAGTGAAAAGAAACTTTACCTACACATGACTTCTTCCAACACATCTCTAATAGATCATGCTCCAACTTTGCATGGTAAGGAATGACTTCTGATTTCTGAACAGTTGTTTCATACTTTTTATTTTTTGTGTATCTGACTTCAGCGAAAATGGCTAGACTTAAAAAAGCCAAAGACGAGGCTGATCAGGAGGTCGCTAGATATCGAGCACAAGCAGAACAGGATTTCCAGAAGAAAATTACGGAGGTAAATATGATACAAGAATGAATCTATATAGCAATGAAACCTCTAGCCCTCTTCTAGTTCATACGTTTTTTTTTTGTGCTAATTTGTCGTACTTGCGTGGTCATAAAAACAGAGCAGCGGATATTCGGGTGACAATGTGAAGCGCCTAGAAAAGAGACGGAAGAAAAGATCAGTCACCTGAAATCGGAGGCCGGAAGAGTATCCGGCGATGTGGTCAATATGCTTCTGAAGCATGTGAAGTCTGTCAAAGTGTAAGGTTATTTGAGTTAATTTGGTATATGAACTCAAAAGATGTCTAGGTTATTACTTTTGGTCTTCAAAATTGTGCCCTTCTGTGAATAAGTTCCTTGAAGAGAGCGCTTTCCCTCATTCTTCATCAACCAAGGCTAATAAATCAATCTCATTTTTACTTTTATTTATTTATTTATTTTAAATTTAAAGATCTCTAGTATATTTTCTGATTCTTGTAGTTTAACTTTTTGAATTTCTATAGTTTAACTTTTTGAATTTCTAGCTCACGTGGTACCAAAATCTTGGATCCGGGTCATGTGATCTAATTTTCATTTGTTTTCATACTTTTTAGTTTGTATCTGTGATCAATTTAATTAAACAGGATAATTGTCAAGAAAACAAATATCATGCAACCAAAAGAACACTTTATGGAAAACCAAATAATCTGTTTATACCTGAAAATAGGGGTGACAAAATGAGTGTTATGGATTTGTATATTATCCATGGTTTTTGCCACCCCTATCTGAAAACCATTAAAAAAACAATTGATGGAAAAATTATGGATTTAATAATTGCGAAAATGGAATAGTTTCATGGCTTATTTTAGACTTGGCCTAATTGAGAGTATCAGCAATGCAATTGTAGATTTAATCTTACGTGGTTGTAGGTAATTAACAATCTCAATCATATGTTTCAATATTTTTTTTCTTCATTAACGTTCAATCAAAATTGATATCTCCAATGTAAATGTGGATTTAATCTTTTGTGACATTTATCTACCACTAAAATAATATTTGATAAAAATAATAAAGAAGAAAAGAAAATAGAACAGCCAATAGAAAGTGTTTTAAAAAGAAAAATGATAACTTGGATGTATCCTCACCTTCAAGAAGAATGTGAAAAATTGACATTGTTATACATAATATGAACAAATTTGTTTGTCACATAATATCCACATTTGTATTGGAAATGCTTTTTCTTTCAAAATGTGTGTAAATCATAGGTGAGATTTAATTTTTTTTCACATCCACATTAGCATTTAAGATGTTCTGAAGTATTGGTTATATTGGATGGAGATACCAAAATCATGATTAAATTGGTCATATTTTGAATATTGAAAATACGTCTCTCAAATCGTTTATCTAATATTGTACTATGGGCAAAAAACTTATTTTTCCTCTCATTTGTTTTACTTGTAATCTCAGAAAGAAGGTTAATTCTTAACTCCTCGATCATGCTCATTTCAAACTTCTCGGACATGATTGATCCAAATTCTTTGCATAAATTTTCGTTAGTAGACCCAAATATATACTCACTCCGTCTTAAAATTATCGTCTTGTTTGACCCGGCATATGAATTAAGAAAAAACAATTGGTTTGATTATTAATATTGAAATAGTGTATGGTTTTTTTAAAAAACTATGAATATGTGGTCCAAAATTAAAATAATAAATAAAAAATAAATGTAAAATGATAAAAATAATGTCCTAAATTTTTTTAAATAAAACAATTATTTTAGAACATGAAAAATAAAAAGAAGACAAAAGTTTTGGGACGAATGGAGTATAAAACTATCATAAATGACAAATTGTACAAAGATAATGTCTTTTACCAGTTTTGATTAATAAATAAAGTGTTGTGCCACGTATACCTTTTCATGCAGCACAACATGAAGATACTTTTAACATCCACTTGATATACTTTAATATCCTATAATGTTGCATAGAGATAATTACAAAATAAAACCCGACCTATTTTATAATTTGTAAAATTAACTTCATGTATTGATTTTCAATTATGTTTATTTTTATAATTCAAACATTTTGTTAAAGATGTGTTAAATTTTTTAACGGGAAGCTGAGTTGACTATCATATTAGTAGCTGATGTAGATACTGATGACATCCAACTTATATTTTCTGTTTTTTTCATTGCAAATTAAACCTTGTACATTTTTGTCTTGAAAAAAAACCTTGGTCAAATCAACTTTATTTCCCGTCATTTTTAATTGCAAAGTTAAATCTTGTACATTGTTTTAACTTGCAAAATGAACATTTGTCAAATTAGTTGTTAGCTTCTATTTTTTTTATCACAAAGTAAATCTTGTATATTTTTTGTTTTGCAATATACACCTTGGCGAAACCAGATTTTAGCTATATATATACCAATTTCATCCTAAAAAAATTTATCTCATTCTCTAACAATCCATTCCATTATATAATTATATTTGTTATTTCACGATAAACACAGTTTACTGCAATTGTGGAAGGACTGTTGTCATGCGAACATCATGGACCGATCAAAATCTAGGAATGAGGTTCTTGGGTTGTGAAAGATACGGGGTAAGTTATTGATTTTTTTAAATTTTAATTTTCTAGAAAATTATTTTACTCCATCCGTCCCTAAATTATTGTTATTTTCATTTTTTCGTCCCCCAAAATAATTGTCTTGTTTAAAACTTTCTTTTTTTAGGATAACACTTTTATCACTTTACCTTTACTTTTTCACCCTACTTTAATTATGAGTCACATATATATGAGTTTTAAAATAAACTACACATCAAACTAATATTAATAATCTAGTCAAATGTGTTTTTTTTAAACCGTGCACGAAGTTCACCAAGACGATAATTTAGGGACGGAGAGGGTATTTATTTACTTGTTTTATATTTTCTGTTCTTGTAGCTAGAAGGGGGATGTTAATTTTTCCTCTGGTTTGATCCTCCTCTTAAGGCAGTTGAAGTGAAACCTAAAAAAAAAAACAATAAATGCCTTTGGTTTTGTTTCGTGTTATCATTCGTGTTCAACCTCATCTTCATTTTAATCATAATTGTACATGATTAATCTATCAGAGTATGTAAGTATTAAGAAATGGTTGGGGATAATTTTATGGTGTTGTTCATTTTGTTGTTGGATGTATTAAAATGGAAACTTATTAAACCCCTAATGTAATGTATTCTCTTTATTTTGCTTGTTGGAAATGAATAATGTTTTTTTATGTTAGCAATCCTCATGCATATATATGTATCATCAACAAATTGCTGCAACAAACACCAAATTATTTATATTATACAAAGACAATACAGCACAAACACAATTTCAACCAAACTGCTGCTTAGATATGAACCAACTGCTTAGATATTAGGATAACAAATATAATTGCATCCAACTGTTTAGGCAAGTTGCAAATCAACCAAATTGCTGCCATAACACTTCTAAGCATTTACAAAAATATAGAAGCAGATGACTGCAAAAACATAGAAAATGACACTATACAAATTAAGCCATGCATTATACACATGCCTCACTGCAAAACACAAAAAATCCCCCAGTAGCAGTCACCCATGCATTACATCTACAATGTTCAACAAGACCCATGTATTACATGTACTATGTCCAAAAAGGAATACATGACTGCAAAACACAGAAAATACATTAAAATAAGTCAGGTCATATTATGTGAATATACACTAGCAACAAACAATAATTAAAATCAGTGCACTAGAGAGATAGAGTATGTCTGATTTTTAACACAACAAGGATCACATAATGGATAAAAAAACACAATACACAAATCACACACTTCTGCAAATATTATAGTCTACAAAACCCCTCACAAAACACAAAGCACACACTTCTCTAATATTGTGGACACAAAAGAGGACACAAAGCACACACGGAAAAAAAAAATCAAGATTCATATATGGGAAATCGAACACCATAGCACAAACGAAATAAAAAATTATAGGGTTATTTTACTTACCATAATTAAGGGCTCCATGATCATTGAACAACCTTAGAGACTCATTGCACTCACTATTATTCATGATTCACTACTCTCCAAGTGGGAAGGAAGAATTTGGTCGTGATGATGACTCCTCTCTCCCAAGAAATCGTCAAACTGATTCAATTAGAGTTAGAAAATTAATTTTAATTGATTATGTGAAACTCACGTGTGTAAAATCCGGTATTCTCCCTAGGTTCATCTTGCTAAACGAAAAAATGTTAAAAGTTTAATTTGCAATAGAAATGGTGAGATATAAAATCTGGTTTACCCAAGGTTCTTTTTACAAGACAAAAAATGTACAGACTTTAATTTGCAATGAAAAAAGTGGGAAATATAAGTTAGATGCCAGTAGTGTCCACGTCAGCTGCCAACATGACAACCAACTCAACTTCCTGTTAAAAAAGTTAACACCTCTTTGACGGAAGGTTTGAATTGCAAAAATGAAAATAGGTAGAGGCTCAATATAGTGAAAATCAATACATGAGGAACATAGAATAGGCCAGAGTTTTTTTTGTAATTATCTCATGTTGCATACGCCAACAATAGTCTTCTTGCTTCTAAGTTTTCAATAGGATAGGTGCAAATACATGTGGCAATCCTAACCCATAACTTGAAAACCCACCTAACCCAACTTGATTATTACCTAACCTAATCCAGCCCATTAATATATATGGGTAAAAACGGGTAACTCATATTTACCCAATAAAATTGACGAGTTAAGAGGGGTCGAAGACAGTGAATTGATACACTCTTTCCAAGCGCTCCTTCTCGACCCCTCTTCCTCTTCCCCTTCTCTAATCCGCATCGGTGACTGATAAAAATCCTAACAAAATAGGAGTGAAGGGGAGAGCGAGAAAAGGGCGAGCTAGTTCAATTTCAGCAAACAGCGTTTGTTGTTGCAAGATTTGATCTTCGTATTTCATCTGTAAGTCCCAGATCAAGTCGAATGGCATCAAAACCAACCATCATTGTGTTGGGGGGGGTTATTACGGATCTATTAGTATCCACACAACCAACAAAATAAAACCTTTATACATTATATATTATAGATTTAGAGGTAGAAAAAACTTCAACACATTACTTATGTATTTTAACAATAAATTATATATACAATGTATAAAGTAATTTTTACAAACTTGGGGCCCCAGAAGAAAGGGTGGCGATGACGCTAATGGAATAGGGTAGTGGTTCGATAAAGATGGGTTGATGATGATGGTGGTGGTGGTCCGGAGACATGGAGGTGAGGACCGTGAGTTTGTCAGCTAGCACAAGCAATACAAAGAGATAGCAAACTGTCTTGCAATATTATAGACAAGGATCGGCGGATCGAGAAGCTAGTAGGGGGCAAGAAACTTTCTCTACAGGCGAACGACTACCTTAATCAGTACCAACTTGCAAATTGCTTTCTGGGAGGACCGACGGTAGAAAGTGGAAGGTTATAGGTAATAACCAACAGTTCCGTCCCATCCCTTCCCTGGGCAACCTGATTTAACCCAAATCTAACCCAACCCGATTTAACACAACCTAATTCAATGTAATAGTATACGGGTTATAATAGGTTGTAGCCCACTTCAACCTAATTACCAAGTTTAGGTGCAAATGTCTCATCAAAGTAAATTGGAAAACAAATCAAAAGTAAAATCGTAAAAATAACTATAAAAAAAGAAAGATTAGAAAGTATACTATTTTTTAACAATCTAAAAAGAAATACTCCAAATTTTTTTAGTAACAGATGAAGTACACATTTTCAAGTCTGAGAGGTCCCTTTTAACTTATCAAATCAAGAACTAATTACTGATGTTTGATAAACTCTTTGACACAAGATGGTTTACTTGAAACACCAAGAGTATTTACATTAAATACCTTAAACTTTCATCTTGTGCAACTTTGTTCCCTCAGATCTCACTTTAATCAATCAATCTCTAACATTGTCCTATTCAAGTACCATCGATGGTAAAAATGATAAACCTTGGTCACTTAAGTGCATTGCTATGTACATACTCCCTCCGTCCCAAAATTACTATGCTTTTTTAAAATGTCTTATTAGAAAGTTTTCTTTTTAAAACGACATTTTTATCATTTTAATTTTAATTTTTTTTCAACTTTAATTATTGTCACTTTACGTAACTTAATAGAAACAAGACATTTTATTGATATTAATAATTAAGTTAATTATTTTTTCTTAATTTATGTGCCAAACAGTAATTTCGAAAGGGAGGCAGTATTAGAGCATCTCCATTGAATATTCTTACCCAAATTCTTATTTGGGTAAAAATCTCCAACCATTGGAAGAATAATTCTTGATAACAAATTCTTATCACAATTCCCGATTTTGCAAAAATAAGAATTTTTCAAAGGAGAGACAGAGATAGCCGCACAGGAAGAGAATGAGGCGCACCGCCCCCTTCCATTAGGCACGTGCATCTCACACTCCAGGACTAAAGTGTGGTTCCCACATGTCAGCCACTCACTTTTTTTGAATTGATTTTTTTATAATTGACTGTTGATGTTGCCGAGTTTTTTTATATAAAAAAAGTATTCAAGTTTCCCTTTTTTTTGAATTGTATTGCTGTTGCCGCTTTTTTATCGTTGTCTTTTGACCATTTCTTTATGTTTTATGTATTTGTTTAAATTTGTGTTTTATTAAAATTATAAATTAATATATCTGTCTTAAAATTTAAGCCAAAATATGAAAAACACCCCAAAGTAACTACTCAATCCCATATTGCCCCCTAATGTTAAAATTTTCTCAAGTTCATACCTAATGTATCAGTTTGTCCCAGTTTGCACCCTAGTCGTAAAAACCGTTAGAAATATAGTGAAAATATAATGAAAGTTACATTTTAAACTTTATAATGGTAGAAAATATACGACAAAAAAAAGAGTAGATCGAATTAATATATACAAATAATACAATTTACATTAAAAAATTTACGACAGGAAAAAAACTATACATATATATAAATAAATTTGAAAGGACGCGAACCGGAACACCCTTCGGCTTAAGCACAAGACCCACGTGCGCCGAGCCGAGATGGAAGCACCACTAAAAGGACACGAACCGGGACACCCCTTGGCTTAAGCACAGGATCCACGTGCGCCGAACCCTGCCGAGATGGAAGCAAACCAATAGCCGATGGTACCAATCTCGGCATATACACACCCACTCGCAAAAGCCGAGTGAGAGCCGAGCATTAAAGCCGAAAGAGTTACCACCAGCGATCTCAACCCACTCGGTCTCGACTACAATCAACAAATGACGGTTCTGACAATAACCCTTCCACGGGCCGAAAAGACTGAACACACACAACCAACCACTCCCTGACAAAACGTACAGTCTAGTCCTTCCTGACACGGCACCAGAACATTTATTACCAGCCGCAATATGTTCCCAAATAAGAAGCTGCTACCTCACACGACCATATAAATAAGAGACAATCTCCACTGTTGGAAGGTAAGCCATTTTTCAGATATCCTAATACGCTTATCACATTGGCAGACCTGTATCTAAGACAAAAACAGTCACATTTACTACAAACCCGACTTTTTAACGGTATTTGTTTTGTCTTATCCAGGTTTCCAACCATAACTCCAACCAAAAAAGACGACGTCATCAACTTAGCTCTTTACTCTGACAAACCGACAAGGTCACCACAACTTTTGTGTTATCAAAATTAGTATTATGAAATTTATAATTTCTAACCTTTACCCTTAGTATAAATAATAAACTTAATTTTTTCGGCAATCAACATCCCCAAAAAAAAAGCGCACAAAAAATTCAAACATGACTGGGTAATTGACATTTTATTTAATCTAAAGGTTGTGCTAGCATGTATAATAAACAGTGTTCTAAAAATTGATCAAAGCGCGCCACCCAAACGCCTATAAATCTGGAAAATCGGCCAATTAGTCGCCAGACGCCTAGGCGGTCTATGCGCCCAACTATTGATTTTATTTATTTTAAATGTTTTTTCCCAAAATAATGTCATTTTGGGTTTTTAATTTTTTTTTTGATAAATATCAATTCCGAATTATTGAATTAATTATTGTAAATTTGTGATTTGTTAATGGACATATAGCGTACTATTCAGCTATATATTAACAATTTTTTTGTTATTTTGAACCGTGGAATGATATTAAATTGTTGGTTTTATTTTTAAAATTTAACTTTATATTGTAATCATTATTTTAATTTAAATAATTTGGTGATGTTTGCAATTAATAAATTTGAAATTTTAATGTTTGTTAATTATGTTATATTAATAAAAATATTCAAAACATGGTAATTATGTTAAAAGGTAACTTTTCGTTAAGTTTTCATTATTTTTCTAACGGCTGTCACGAGAAACTGTGATAAATGGATACATCAGGCATGAACTTAGGAAAATTTTAACATTGAGGGGCATTATGAGATTGAGTGGTTACTTTGGGGTTTCTTTCATATTTTGGCCTAAAATGTATTTGTATTATATGATATTACAATTAAAATTATAAACAGATTAATTTATTTTTTATAAATAATATTTGAAATTATAATATATTCATGAAAATTATAAACGTAATAATTTTTTTAATAAAATAATATACAAATTAATTAATTTGTTTGAAAAATATAGAATAAAAAGTAGCATAAATAGAGTGAATAATTTGGTAACGAGACCCATGCAAAAATGAAAGAAGAATAAAATTTGAACAGAATATCTAAACATAACACCTAAATCCCTAAACGTTATACCATTTAATGTGTGAAAATACCTCACTACCCCTCACTCGCATTGCACATCATTTTCACTATAACACCCCTCAATTATAACCCCCACAACAACCCACCCCTCCATTACTCCTCACTCTTGGTTTGATGATCTTCCCTCACTAAATTGCACTTAAACAGCATAACTCTTCGTCCGTTTTGGCAAGGCATCGACCGGACCCGACCCGGACCCATGATGATGGAACCATGAGGCAGGAGCGCCAAACAAGACAATACAAGAAGGGAAGAACATGCAAGGACACAAAATATTTTATTTTTAAAACTGACGTGACGCAACATTTCAGTCGCAAGAGAACTCGACACAAAAGGTCGGCATTTTCAAAATCATTTCACCTGATAAACAGTTTAAGCAATAATTCCAAGTCTTCGGCGACACTACAGCCGGAACCCAAGCTAAGCAGTTAATACGACAAGGAAAATAAATAAGAGCTAATAGGATGCTCAGCGGAAGACTATACGTAGTGAACAACACACGATATACAAGGCACGGCTAGTACAATTGCTTAGGCATCAAAAGAGAAGTAAGTACTACAAGAGTTAATACTACAAGTAGCTACAGGAATACACGAGTACAAGTCTATACAATCCCAAGCATAGTCTAGATGACTAGCTTATACCCATCGTCCTTGCAAAATACAAAAGAAGATAAGAGGACCTCTAAAACCACCTCTTCAACCGCAAAAGTCGGATCAAAAGATAACTAAGGTGTACGAGCACTGCGAACTTCAACAAGAAGGTCCTGTCCTGCTAGGATCTAAAAAAAGTCTGGGAATGGGTAAGTCATAAAGACTCGTAAGCTATCAATCATGCATGACATGGCATTATGCAACACGTTAGGCAAGACAATATTTCAATCATGTAGATGAATTATTTAAGATGCACATTATTGCACATAGTTCACATAATATGAGGATATAGAGCTGGGCCGCTACGTAGACCTGCAAAACAGACACTTTCGATAGCGTGCGATAATCGATGGTTGTGATAATACATCGATCTCCGAGAGATGCTCGGGAAACAATAGTCATTCTCAATGGTCGCGTATTGGTTGGCCAAGGAGAGCTCTTCCCCACGGTGGCCCGCCGTGGAGGCGTGTGCGATAACAAGTATGCCAGCTGGACTTATGCAATGCCAAGTAGTATTTACTCAACAATCAATCAATATGGAACGAGTCCGACAAGAGCGTCCTCGTTCAAGATTAGTATATAATCTCATCAATAAACAATCAAGATTGAGCTCGACAAGAGCGAACTCAATATATTAATTATCAAGTATGCATTTATTATGTCATAAAGATACAAGCATGACAGTCAATCCGTTTCAATAGTCTAGAATTAGTTTTCTAGTTGAACGCATGTAATAACGTCATAGGGATCGATCATTGAGCCGGTATTGTTCAATAGCTCACTAATGTCGACTCCGTTGAGTCATTCCTATAATTCAAACCAAATAGGGTTAAACACCATTTGCATTTCCAACTCTTTTCTAAGTCATCGCATTGATTAATCTAAGTCATTAATCCAATTTATAACCATAGCTAACAATAAACTCAAGTTCCTAAATCATGGAACCCTAGAATCACATTTTCCCCAAATAATGGTCGAAATTATATGACCCAAGAATAATAATTATTCCTAATATAGAGTAGAACACTTTTACTTCTAGGCTTAGTGTCCAAATCGAGACATTTGCATTTATGGTCTATACTTCCAGATTTTCATACTCTCAAACATACTCAAATATCATGGTAGAAATCAAGGAGAGCAACGATTTAGACATGAGAGAAGGGAAGCAAGAGAGGGTAGCATGTTATCTCTAACATGGACCTAAGGGAAATTGATAGCTTACCTCAAGCCAAGCAATGGACGAAGCAAGAAAAACTGATCGGCAGTAATCGCTCGTATCGACGGCGGCGACGCAACGGCGGTCTCGGAATCTCAAGCGGGTCTTGAATCTCTTGGAAGCCAACCCCTCACGCACTAATCTCACCAAGACTCTCACGCACAAGCTCGCCCTAGGCCGGAGAAGACGAGGCGTAGAAATGAGTCGTGAAATGAAGAGTAGAGCTGATGTAGTGTAGATTAGCTTGATTAAATGATAATGGAATCCACATGTCACTTGATGAATGGTAGAAAGATGTTTAGAAATCTTAATTAGGCTTAGATTAGGATAATTAGACTCTAATACAAGTGGTTTAAGTCACTAATGGTAGAGGTTTAGTAAGGGCACAATCGTAATCAGCCAATGTTGCAGAAAAATCCCGTTTTGCTGGATTTCTTCACTGTTCGGTTGTGGAGGCCGAACATCCTTCAAAATGTTCGGTTATGGTGGCCGAAAAAAGCCCAAAATGTTCGGTTGGCAGGGTAGAACGATTCCTCAGGCCATACTTTAGGTCAAACAGGTCCAGATTTGCACGTATAACGCGTATAAGGCATGTACAACTCCAAGAAGCATTAGAATGAGTATCAAGGGTCCTAAAAACAATTATAAATGTCTCTCAAGGTCTTGGATAAGTCCACATATCAAAGCCCGAGCAAGAACAAGTCAATCTAGAGCATGCAAGGCAATAGGCGTTCGATACGGCAATTACGGTTCGATCAAGGAATGCAATCGAGTCAAACATGTAAGGGATATTACTAGCATGTTAAGAGCATATTCTAATCATGTTAAACATGTATGGAAGACAAGTTATACAAGTAGGTTTCGGGTTCTCACATCGACCCCCTTCAAGGAGCGACAGAGGCGTCCCCTGGCTTACCCCATTTACTGCTGTCTTAAAGCCCATTTACAATTAGCCCCCTCCTACTATGAACATATTAGCAGTTTAATAATTACCCTTATTAATTATTATTAACATTATTATTTACCTTAATACTAACTAGTACTCTTGCCCGTGCCGATGACACGGTGCCAGTTTGTGAATTTATCAATAAATGAAGCAGATAATGTGGAAATGAATTAATATTTACTTATAATTTGTCTAAGTTAATTATGATAACAGTTAAAAAGAAAAAAAAACAAATATTTCAAATTACAAAATTTACTATTTTTTTAAAATTTATTTGTATACAAAATTGCAGGCCGAAAAAAAATTAAATTGATTAAGTTAATTACGATAACAATTAAAAAGAAAAAAATTAAAATAGAAATATTCAAAAGTTAGACATAAATTAAATTGGGATTCAGTTTCAAAAAATAAATTGATTAAGTTAATTACGATAACAGTTAAAAAAATAAATATTTCAAATTACAAAACTTACGAATTTTTAACATAAAATTGATTAATTAATTAAAATATTGAAAAGAAAAGGGACGTGTGTTTGGTGGAGGAAGGATTAGCGGCCACCAACCGTAAATAGCAGGGGGAGTTGGAAAGAGAGAGGGGGTAGTTGCTCAATCGCTGTTCACACATGTGAACTCAGGGAGTGATAATGACCGTATGATCTCAGTAAATGAATTAATCTCATCCCCTACATAGCTTTAGTCAATTGCACATGTGCGGCTGTAAGCTTTATTGTATTATAGATAATCTTTGTGCCCGTGCCTATGGCACGATGCGAGTAGGGGAGGATGTCAGTACTGAAGGGTATTAATATTTAAATAAATCAATATATGTTTTAATCATGTTTCAAAAAAGTCTAAAATAACAAATTGAAAATGAAGACTTCTCGATAATCAATTAAAACATTATGATCATTCAACAGTGGAGAAAAAAATTAAAACTTTTATTTGTAATTTTTTTTAAGGAAACAGATGCGATACCTTGTTAGATTTTATTAATAGAAATAAAATTACAAAATTGAGGAGGACAACCAGCTTTGCCCTTATACAATTAATAATATTTCGTTAAAATATAAACTTTTTTTAACACATACACCAAGGGTATTAATTTTTTTAACTTTTTTTATAACCGCGTAACCTGTTTTATATTATAGATTTACTGTGGAAGATAGACACTAAACAATTAATATCTCTTTTTTATGTTGGTATAAAAAAGTGACTATGTGTTTAATGAAAAGTGTATTTTATATTTTATGCATATTATTAACAACGTAAAAAATCGGAAGAATTCCAAATTAGTAATTATACATATTATTACTTATTCTATTTTTTAAAAAATAAAATAAAAATAGTTTATCTTTTAGAGTGGTCTTAATAACATAAAAAATTGGAAGAATTCCCAATTAATGGTTATACATATTCTTAGTTAAACCAAAAAATTTCCAAAAAAGATTATACTCATTTTAAAACCCAAACCACCTAAAGAAAAACTCAATAAATTGTGTTTTAGACATTTTTAAAAAATGGTTAAACAAAAAAAGATGAATCCACCCTTCTTAACAATATTAAAAATCGGAAGAATGTTTTATACACTCAATTTAAATTATTATTATCACTTCTATTGATTTAAATTGACTATGTTTCAATTTAAAATTTTAGTATTTTTCTTAACTTTGTAAATAAAACAACATAAAAAATAATTATTTTTATTCTTATATAGGAATATAGGACAACAATTAAGAGTCATGAGCATCCATTTTAGTCGTCCAAAATTATTACAATAACTCAACGGTTATGATCTCATCAATTTGTTCCCACGTGGCCACCTTCGAGACATCAAAACTGCTGTCATTTCAAGTCCATAATAACAAATCCAATTAAATCAGCCAAATACAAATCCAATTAGAAAGAAAAAAAAACTCATATAGGAGTACCAGATAATAGTTTTACAAATTATAAACATATAAAATAAAAAAATTAATATTTTTTTGAAACAAATGTTATTTTTAAGAGGTTTAATAAGATATTGGGGGCTTAAGATTCTAATAAATAAATCCGAACAAAAGAAAAATTGATTCGAAAAACCAAAGCAAATTAGAACTCATAGTCACATGATGAATCTTAAGCTTAATAAACCTCATCTAGAAAGATTTAGGCTCTATTCTGTAAATCATTAACACAATTATTCTTCCATTAGAAAAAAAAAACCCAAAAAGTTGTTAAAAGCAGCTACATTAACTGTTAAGACTCTAACCTTCACCCGAAAGTTCGAAACTGCTAGATTTCTACCATGACCTACTAATCGTGGATGAGGGAAGTTCTCTTGGATCAAATCATAAAACTACTTGAGTATAAATGATTTTTTTAAATATATAATTAGAGAATAAATGATTAATACTACAAATTACAGTTACAACTAAATTATCCAGAAAATAGATTCAACTTTCAAAATTAATCACACGGGAGATATGTATTGGATACTAATAAAATTTATGATCAATACATCATATTAAAACATTTTTCTAGATGTAAATGGTTGACTCTCTGTTATAATCAAGAATAAATAGTAGAAGTTTCTTCAAGCTTACGCGAGTGGAGGAGAGAGAGAGAGAGAGAGAGAGAGAGAGAGAGAGAGAGAAAATACAGAATGCAGAAAATATGGAAGTGATTTCGGGAAAAGTAATTGCGATCAGTTTAGCGGATAAAAACAGTAAAAAGTACCAGTTCTTTCTCAAACCCGACACCATCTCCATCTCCCTCGCTCAAATCTGTTCAGTCCCAGCCGCCATCCCTTCATCTTCTCCGGCGATTTTCCATGCTGCCCATCTCCTTAATTGCGACCTTGCAATTTGACTTAGTTTGACTACGGGTTTATCAGATCCAATACTAATACACGCCGTTTCTCCTGGCATAATCAGATTCCTATTACGCATCAATCTGATTTCTCTCTCTCTCTCTCTCTCTCTCTTAATTGCGAGATAAAATAATCAATCA
Source organism: Codonopsis lanceolata (assembly GCA_013146195.2). NCBI lineage: Eukaryota > Viridiplantae > Streptophyta > Magnoliopsida > Asterales > Campanulaceae > Codonopsis > Codonopsis lanceolata. The sequence goes on from CM028381.1 coordinate 81,003,670, forward strand.
AAACCCATCATCTTTCTCAGTCAGGAAACACACATCACTCACACTCTGTGTAACAATGGCGGATCATCAGAAAGCAGAGCTCTTTGAACTTAACCCCCTCCTACCAGTTCAACCCCTTCGCTCCCTCATCCAACCACCACTGCCCTCAGTTCGGGTAAAGATCTCTCTCTCTCTCTCTTTCTCAAAAACCTCTCCAAATTCCCAATCTCCACTCTCAAACCAAAGCAATACCAAATTCACTCTCGATTTTTACACCTACCACCCCTCTCAGCCACCGTCAACTCCCCCAAAGGCTTTGGCCCCTCCAAGAAAACCACAAAGACCCAAAAGACCAATAAACTATATGGCAATGATGAAGATGAAGATGAAGAAGATGAAGAGGAGGAAGACAGAGGTGCAGGGATTATTCCGGAAATTGTGACCAACAGGATGATAGATGTGCCCACATGGATACCCTTCATAGTGTCGTTCATCTTCGTTGGGACTGCACTTTTGGGGGTCAGTAATGGAATTGTGTCTTCCAGTTGGAATTATACCGATTCAAAAAGAGGAGGTGGAGAGAACGTGTGAGAAGGGGTATGAAGGGGGTTGCTCAATCGCGTTCAACCGCCCTTCGCACATGTGAAATCTAGACGAAATTAGGACCGTAGGATCTCGATAAATGAATTGATCTCGATCTCTGAATAGCTTTTGTCAATCGCGAGCGTGCGAGACCGAGCTATATTGTATAGTAGATATTATCAAATGGCAAACCGATTTGAGCTCAAGCCCAAACTAACATAATCAACACCATATGTGTACCAAAACAAGTGGGCTCACCATTTATTCACTATTATGCCCAATTATTAATTTCATTCAAATTAGGCCAAACCACAAATCGGCCCAAGATAAGTAAACCTATATAGGCCCAAGTACAATTATTCCAATTATTATTTAAAAAATATAATACTATATAAAAAAAATTAGGTATATTATAGCTACGTTGGAATATTATTAACCACAAAAAGAAAATATGCACCACGATTCAAAATTATGCATCGTGATATACAAAAAAGTTGAACCGTGATATATAAAAATTTGCACCAGGATGTATAAAAATGAGCATCGTGATGTACAAAGCTCTCGTATAAAATGTAATATGTGCAAAAATATGTGCACCGTAATATAGGTTGTTAATAATGAAATATATTTATTGCCAAATGCTAAGTGAATTACAAAACAATACATAAAATAAACTACCACAAATAACAATTGTCTATTACAAACCTATACATATCCATAAGAAACTCATCTTCTTCTTCAATTTTGTTTGCCTAGAATCACATATGTGCTTCATAATATCAATAGCTCCCTTCATATGATTTATTACCAATTCCGACTGTTGTTTCTCATTAAGTTCCCTTTCAAACTTTATGATTCTCTGGTAAACCAAAGTTAGACTTCAAATGGGTTGGAAGCCAAAAGACAATCCATCCAATGGCCCAGAGGAAAATGAAGTACTTGACGAATGTTTTAATTCCGATGCATAAATTGAGATTGCTACCAAACATATTTTTCCTAGATCTAGGACAATATTTATGCAAATCAAGATCCATATTAGCTAAATATAGAACCAAAGTGGCATTTGAAGAGAAAGTAAAGGAAGAAAGAACGAATAAATGAAGGAAGGATAGTTATGAAAAAAGAAGGAAGAAATAACAATAGATATTTAAGGACGCGAATAGAAGGAAGGTTGTTTTAGGAAGAAGAAAAGAAAATTATAGTATATATTTTTCTTTGAAGCTGACTCTTGATATATGTGATGCTCATTTCATAACCACAAAAGAAAATATGCACCGCGATATATAAAAAAATGGAATCGCGGTGCAAAAATATTTGAATCGCAATATATTTTCAAAATTTACTAATTCATAAAATAGATAAAATTAATAGTTTGCACTGCATTATATAAAAACATTTGAACGGCGATGCACGTCGTAGTTATTCGTAGCGCACCTTTTGCTCATTAAGGGTGTCGCAGTCTTTTCGAATTTAAAAGTGATTTTTTCCAGTTAAAAAAAGAGAGATGATACTTTATTGATTAGAAACTTCAAAAAGTCAACCGACCCGAATTCTGTCCTTTAATATAGAAAAAATTGCGGGCCAGTCCCCTTTTTCAAATCTTATTCACTTACCTTATTTTTATTTTCAACCGCAAAAAGTCACTTTTTGACGAGAAAAGACTACATTATCCTTAATGAGCATGAGATGCGTGTAACGGATGACTAGCTAGGCTCTGAATCGTGGTTCATAGTTGTATATACCACGGTGCAAAACATATACTTCAAATTTAATTTGTACCGCTATATATAATAATGTTGCACCGCGATATAAATTCTTGTTTACTTACATTTTCTATTCAAATAATGAGTGAATTACTATTTTTGTATCATGGTGTATAGTTTTTATATATCGCGGTGCAAAATCTATATTTTTAAATTTAATTTGTACCGTAATATATAAAAAGTTGTACCGTAATACAAATATCTATTTACTTCAATTTTTCTATTAAAGTTTAAATAATGTAAAAACTAATAAATGTTCTCTATGAACACTGGTTAACAACATATGTGCATCGCAATATATCTTTCAAAATATTTGAATCGTGGTGAATATATTTGTTAATCACGGTGCAAAAATATGTAAAATTAATTGATGAAGGAAACTTTACACCGCAATATATAAATTTGCACCGCGACATGTAAATTTGCTATAAAAATATTTAAAAATGAATATTTGAATTATGGTGCAAAAATATGTAAAATTAATTGACAAAAGAGACTTTGAACCGCGATATATAAACTTGCACCTTATAAACTTTGCACCGCGATATATAAACTTACCGTAGCGCACCTCTTGCTCATTAAGGGTATCACAGTCTTTTTACGTCCAAAAGTGACTTTTTCCGATTTAAAAAAAATAAGTACTTTAGCGATTAAAAACTTTATAAAGTGGACCGACCCGAATTTTACCCTTAAATAAATATGGTTTTTAGACGTGACCCTTTAGCAACCTGTTTAAATTGATAACTGTAGGGTCAGGGTTAGGTCCACAATTTTAGTTGCATATTTAAATTGGACCATTTAACCCGGGCCGTATAGAGCTAGGGTTCGCCTAATTAACAACGCCAGCGCAACCAAAATCTTTGTATTCTAGACAATTGTTTGCGGGAAGCCCTTGAAAGGTTAATGAAATTTACATCTTTACCCCCTACATTAGCAGAATATTTTTCTAAACCTTCTAACTTGTGCCTGATCTTTCAATCTTGACTCACTGATCCTTCTACTTGTAGAAATATGATTCTTGGACCCTAAGATCACATCAGTTAGGATATAAATTAGTTGGAAATTTCTCTTGGTTGGAGTATATGTACTCCAAAGCGACCTTAGCCTATGAAGTTATCTTGAAAATGTGCGATGTATTTTCGTTCCATCTTCTTTTTTGTTTTGAAATAGTTCGAAAAGGGCATTTTTGTAAAGTAATATTTGTACAAACTAGTGGTAGTTTTATTGTACTCCTAATAGCGGTAGAGACTTAGTTCTTATGATTTAGGATGGGGTTTTGGAAATGAAAAGAAATTTATAAATGATTCAATGGAAGCAAGCATTCAAAGCTTTCTAGGTAATTGAAAGTAATCAAAAGCAAATAAATTCCATAGTTATATTAAATGGTAAATCAATTACAAATATGTGATTAAATTCAATGTCACCTATTCTATTGAGCTAAACTTTCGCCAATTTTTTCTTAAGAACTTTCAATAGGAAGATATCAATTGAATATCTATAGATTAAGAGAGAAGAATTTGCATGATTATTGAATGACAATCATCAATTTCAGCCATCACTTCATAAGTCTTTCCCTTAGTATTCTAACTCCCATGTACCTTCCGAGCATCATCACAGTAGCTTGAGGATTAGTTCCAGGTGAGGAATCGAAAGTTGATCCATCAATGACTCGAAGTGCACCCACTCCGTACACCTTATAATCACGGTCAACCACTTTTCCGACCAAACAACCTCCATGATAGTGCCATATGGTCTTCACTGTATCTTTACAAAATTGTTCCAGAGAGGTAGAACTATTAGCATGAACAGGAAAGTTTTGAGGCAAACGCGTAGTAATGCTGAGAATGTCTTGCCCGGAAAGGGAAGAAACTTTGTATTTCGAGAATGCGTTTGATTCGACTATACGTAATATGGTTTCAACCCCACGAACACATCTTTGCAAGTCGACAGGATCTTTGAAGTAGTTGAATGTGACTGCAGGGTTGTCACTTGGGTTTCGGTTTCGAAGCTCAAGATGACCAAAGGATTGTGGACCTATGAACTTCGTGAGTATGAATCCACCCATCTGAAATTATAAAGTAATCGATTAGCTCGTTCGTAGCTATGAATTTCACTAAAGCATAAGCACCAGTAGGTTTTTAAGTACTATGTTTAATATGCTAAAACTGCTGCAAGGTTGTAAAGTATATGTGATTTACTTGAACTTTGAACTGTTTGAAATAAAAGTAATGTATACATACCCTGAATGAAAAGTTTCCGTAGGCACTAGGACTTGCAAACCCAAGGTTAAGGCCACTTCCCCCTTCAATGTAGTTTCCAGAGGGAGTGATACCAGCGAGGACGATGGCGTCGATATCAACGGGAATGGGAGAGGGTACAAAGACGTTGTTCATCGGGTTATCTTTCATGCCTTGACCAACTAAGGGTTGATCCAAAACAACTTTGATGTTATGGGATTCAAGATGTTCTTTTGGGCCCAAGCCACTTAGCATCAATAGTTGCGGGCTCCCGAGTGCTCCGGCAGAGAGTATAACTTCATTCTTGAAGCCATCCTTCAAAAATGCTCTATGCCTGCGCCCCGACGCATCTGTGAAGATCACTCCATTGGCCACGTGTCTTGATTTTCCTGTTAATGCGAACACAAACTTGTTAATTCTTGAATTGAAGAAAATGGTAGGTGACCTTTAAGCTTAAATATATGTATATATGCGCACATTCACTAATTTGTGTGTATGAGTGCATGCACACTTTAATTGAAAATAAACAAACCTTTTGTGTTAAATAGTATTCTGTGAACGGTTGCACGAAGCAAAACGGTAATCCGTCTTGGGTTTGCATATTCTAGTAAATCCGCAGAAGTATGCCTATTCCCTTGTGCATCAACTATCGTGCCCCCAACCTTAGTCCCAGTTACATGATCATATGTAAACCCATTATAAGGAGTCACTCCTGCCTCCACCATTCCACCCCTAAGTGCAGATTGCCAGCCCCTAACTAGCGGCTGAAAAACGACCTTGTTTTCAACCCAACGGAACGACTCATTGACTAATTTGCCATCCCATCCAGCTTCTCTAACGTAGCTCGTCTGGGCACGTGAGTAGAAGCCGGCATTGATGGAGGTGCCTCCACCTAGCACCCGTGGACGTACACTATTAACGCCATCCTCTGACACGAATGGCTGTGAAGGGGATCCAGGAGCACCGTCGGTCATGAGTTCGACCCAAGGCTCAACCCTGGTAATATTGGGGTTGCCATAGGGAGAGCCACCACGTTCAAGGAGGAGAACCTTATATTTCTCAGAGAGAGTGGCGGCTAATGCACATCCGGAAGTGCCACCTCCAACAATGATGTAGTCATAGTATGAAACTCTTGGAGCAGTGGTGGCTTGGCGCATGAAGCTGAAGTTAGGTGCTGTGATACAGAGAGGGAAAAGGGATGAGTATTAGCACTTTTTAGAGAGAAAACTTTAGCTAGGGGTAAGAAAAAACATCAAACATAATCTATTAAAAATTAAATGTACCATTTTCGGCCATGGAGAAGCCATGAAAGAAGAGAATTGCAAGGAGAGAAGCATTAATCAATCTCCACCAGGTTGTAGAACCCATCTTGAGATTACCCACCACCTTCCACGTTCAAAACAGTGTGTGTGTGTAGAGAGAGAGAGAGAGAGAGAGAGAGAGATAGACAGTGAGAGGGAAGATTTATATGTAAGGGAAGAATGTTTGATGCAAATGAAGGAACTCAATTTTATTTATATACATCGAGGCAAAGAAACTACTTTGGGGGTTAGGAGTGGGAGGTCAACTATTATGACTTTGCCAATTCAGAGAACAAGGTCTTCAAATTTCAAGCTGATGACCAAATCAAATATTAAGACTATTGACTTTGGGAAGGTTGGATCTAAGTCTAACGTAGGTGGGGCCTGAATTCGTATGCCAATAGTGCATTATCCACCAAGGGCAGCTTTATTAGTGCCTCATGTAAGATATTAAAAATGGGTAATGCTAGGGCCACTCTAATAGCACTTAATTTTGGGTACTAAATGATGTGGGATCTTATGTGTTATATTATCAACATAACTTTTTAATTTATAATGGAGCCCATAAAATGCCAAAAACGATGACACATTGGAAACCACATCATTTGGTACCTAAAATTGAGTGTTATTAGAGTGGTCATAGTATTACCCATTAAAAATATCGATAATATCATCTTACGCAAGTATTTATTTTTAAAATAAGTACTTCATCCGTCCTAAAATTATCGTTTAAATTGTCTTAGTGTACTGGTCGATGTATTTTATACGTCGATTTTATATACTTCTATGACTTAAATTATGCTATTTCACGAGGCTTTTTGTTACTAATATATGTTTTCGGCGAGTTTTGTAAGTTTCAGGATTATTTGTGAAAATAAGCGAAACTCCAGGGTTTTAAGTGCAAATTACAAGAAAGGGCCAAAGAGGAAAATTGAAGAAACAAGGAAACTGCACAATCTAGACACCTTGCGGACGCAAGGTGCTTGCTGCAAAAGGTAGGCGATCCTCGAGCCGAATCAAGAAATCAAAAGCCACCCACAGCGAGACCTTGCGGACGCAAAGTACCCAAAGACTGCGCAAGGTGGTCAGAATGCTTGATTTTCGGGTTTTCACACAGTCATTCGATCAAATCACAACTCCCGAGTATATATAGAAGCCAGATGCCGAGCCAAAAGAAGAGGAGGACGGCTGGAAGCTCTCTTACCATAGATTTTAGGTAGTTTTAGATTGTATAACATAGTTAGGTTTTGTAATTTCAAGTATTGAAGATCAAATCATGCATCCAATCATCTCCATGTGTTGTTCATTATCTATGATGAACTAAATCATCCATAATCTAGGAGGTGGGAGGTAACTTGTATCGAATTTATGTTTTGATTCTTATATATATATATGTCTATTTAATTCTTGTTGATTGTGGTGTTTATCAATCCCCATATTATTTCGCTTTGAACAAATGAATGTAATAAAGGCCTAGAGGTGCGGATAACTGCATGACCAATGTGCATATGTCGTACACTGGCTCACCATCACAATAAATTGGACCTATCGATGCACGAGAGTGATAAGTTAGGACCAGGTTCATACATGATCTAGGTGACAGATAGATCATAATCTAGGTGACAGATAGATCATAATCTAGGTGACAGATAGATTACTTGTTCTTGTGCTTAGGATATAGAATGGATGAATGTTGCGGGGATGGAGGCTGAACCAATTGTTCAACATACTATATCTATTTTTAGTGAACGAACCCAAGACATTGAATGACATTATTATGAATTGAACATAAAGGAGATATAAGTGAAACCCAGAATCCTAGATTTCCACTCACCATAAGATCTTCATATATGTTATTACTGTCTAATTAGTTAAACATCTATAAATAGTAGTTTAGAGTAGAATTAAACATAAAAAAACCCCCTTAGGTTAATAATCTGCTATCAATAAGTGCACTGTTCGTGATCACTTGTCTCTATGGGTTCGACCCTTGCTTCCAATACTATTCTATAATAGTCTTGTCCACTTGCAAGGAAAAAGATTAAATAAAACATCGATCATGTACGGTTCAAGAAAACAATTTGATGGAATTATTAATATTAGTTAAATGTATAGTTTACTTTAAAGCACATGTGTATATATGTCTCATAATTAAAGTAACATAAAAAAATAAGGGTAAAGTGGTAAATGTATTGTTTTTAAAAAAACAAACAAGACAATTATTTTGAGACAGATAAAATAAACTAGTTGCATATACCTTTACTTTTTTATTCGAACATGTCTCTTGTAAATCCGTTTTACAGATCTTAATTCGTAAGACGGAGTTTCACACTTTCACAACTCAACCCATCAATGCATAACGGGCGCATAAATATGATATGTCTTAGAAAAAATATTCATAAAATCATCATATACATAGAGTTGTTGATCTGATTTTCGCTAAACTAGTTATTTAGCCCGTGGTCCGCACTGGTACAATGTGCGATATATATATATATATATATATATATATATATATATATATATATATATATATATATATATATATATATATTTGTAATAATAATATAACTTTTAGACATTATAATTAGATTGTTAATCTCTTCCATGATTATAATTTTTTTTTCTATTCTTACTAATATTAAACGATTTTTTACCTAAATACTTTTAAAATTAATATAAGTTTCTAGCTAACGTGAGATACTTATTTTGTATTAATAATAATAGTAATTTTTTTTTATCTAAAGACTTTTGAAATTAACATTTAACTTGATAAAAATATAAGAAGTCATTTTGTTAAAAAGTTTTAAAATCATAATTCATTTTTACACAATGTAAGATAGTTATTTTATATTTTTATTGGTAATGAAAGTTTAAGTCTTTTATCTAAAGACTTTAAAACCAACATCACATTCTAACCATGTGGTATACATATTTTCTATTAGTAATAATAGTAGTAGATAAAATACTTTTTAACCAATATTCATTTCTAAACAATGTGGATACATATTTTCTATTGGTAATAACAAAAGATGTATTTATCTAATGACTTTTATAACCAATACTCATTTCTAAATAATGTGAAATACATTTCTTTGTAATCAATGTGAGATACATCATCTAAAGACTTGTTAAACCAATATCACTTTTATAACCAATGTGAAATACTTCTCTTCTATTCCTAATAATTGTAGACTTTTAAAATCAACATCAATCTCTAACCAATGTGTAATACATATCCTCATTTGGTAATAATAGTAGAAGTCTTTTATTTTAAAAAAATTATAACCAACATCTCTTCCTAAATAAAGTGGGATACATCTATTATATTACATTGATGATAAAAGTAAAAGTCTTTTATCTAAAGACTTTTAAAACCAACATCATTTTTTAACAAATGTAGGATATCTCTTCTATTAGTAATAATAGTAAAAGTCTTTTATCTAAAATTAAAATCAACATCATTTTCTAACCAATGTGAGATATACATATTCTATTGATAATAATGGTAGAAGTCATATATTTAAAGACTTTAAAAACAAACATTACCTTCTACCAAATGTATGATACATATATTCTATTGGTAATAATAATATTTTTAAAACCAACATTAATTTATAACCAATATGTAATACATCTTTTCTATTGATAATAATAGTAGAATACTTTGTAACCAATGTGAAATACTTGCATCTATTCTATTTGTAACAAAAAGTATTTAATCTAAAGACTTTTTAAACCAACATTTATTTTTAAACCAACATTTATTTTTAAACAATGTGAGATACATATCTTTTATTGGTAATAAGAGTAAAAGTATTTACTATAAAACTTTTAAAACTAACATTTTTTCTAAACAATGTAAGATACACCTGAAAGAACGTGATACCACATATTCTTGATATGAGTCAATGTGTATACCAATGTTATAGTGATTGTTGCAACAATGGCAGACACAATGAGAACATTAAATACTAACAAAACAGTAGCAGCGGAAGATTGTATAGAAACTCAGTTTCTAACAGAATTTTGAAGACAAATTTTAATCAAAAACAATCTACAAGTTTAATACTTGTAGATCAAGTCTCAAGGCCACACAAATTATACTAAAATCAATAATGTTTTACAATAAATAACATAACAAAAATTCTCACAAGATAAAGTATCTTGGAGAACCAAAAATCCCACATAAACTACTAAACCAAACGTGGGAAGAAAGAACTTCATCTTCCTTAAACAGAATCAGGAAGAACAAAGACGAAACAGTCTTTTAGAACTCAATGTAGCTGCTGATGTTGGAACATCAGATGCTACAATCGGTTGGTGTGAGAACGGGAGAAATACTGCTTCAGATCTTCAGTAAGATTGCTCTCAATTTATAGCTTTTTATCTTCTCTCTGTCAAGCTCTGTATCTGCTCGAAAAACAGCCTTCGATATATATACACAAACCTACAAAGCCACGGCAAGAGAGAACCATTCCTACTAGGAAAAAGATTAGCTATAAAACTGCAAGATATCTCTCCTAACAAAAACATGATTCTTCGAATAACTAGATTACTTACCGAGATTTAGTTACCAAACATGTATAACCAAAATCTTTTGAAAGATTTTCCTACCAAAAACCAACTAAATTACCAAACATATTCTAAACAAAATCTAACACCTAAATAACCTTTGACTAAATTAAAATTCTTCTTTGACCAAGAAAGGTGAAAACAAGATAAAATAGACTATACATATTTTACCCTTACAACACCTTTTTTTTTTCTTCATATTCTAACAATGTGAGATACTTCTTTTCTATTTCTATTGGTAATAAAAGTTTAAGACTTTTATCTAAAAACTTTTAAAACAAACATCTTTTTCTAAACAAGCATCTCTTTCGAACCATGTGGTATACATCTTTTCTATTGGTAATAATAGTATTTTTTTTAATCTAACATTAATTTCTAACAAAAGTGAGATGCATTCTTTTGTAGTAATAATAATAGTCTTTTATATAAAAAATTTTGAAATCAACATTTCTTTCTAAACAATGTGGGATACATCTCTTCTATTGGTTATAACATACAAATAATAATAATAGTAGCATTTTATCTTAAATAGTTTTGAAACCAATATCTCTTTGTAAACAATGTGTGATACATCTCTTGTATTGATAATAACATAAAAATTCGTTTATCTATTAATTTTATAACCAATATATGTTTCTAAATAATATGGATATCTTTGTAACCAATGCGATATACATTGTCTAAAAACATTTTAAACCAATATCACTTTCTTAACTAATGTGAAATACATATTTTTTTTCTATTGGTATTAAGTCTTTTATAAAAAGACTTTTAATACCTACATCACTCTCTAACCAATGTGTAATACATCTCATTATTTTGTAATATTAGTAGAAATTTTTTATATAAAAAAGATATCTAAAAGCAACATCTCTTTCTATATAATGAGATATATCTCTTCTCTTCTCTTTTATTAATGATAAAAGTAGAAGTATTTTTATTTAAAGACTTTTAAAATCAACATCACTTTTTAACCAATGTAAGATTTATCTCTTTTATTAGTAATAATAGTAATTTAAAACCAACATCAATTTATAACAAATGTATGATATATATTTTCTATTGCTAATAATAGTAAGTCTTTTATATATCCACGTACCAAGGGCAGCTTTAGTGCCTCATGTAAGATATTAAAAATATATGTAATATCATTTTACACAAGTATTTGTTTTTAAAATAAGTACCCCCTCCGTCCTAAAATAGTAAAATTATCGTTTGGATTGACTTGGCGTATGGTTTAATAAAACAATTTGACTGAATTACTAATATTAGTTGGATGTGTAGTTTATTTTAAAGCACATGTGTATGTGACTCATAATTAAAGTATGATAAAAAAGTAAGTATTTAGCGGTAAAAGTGTTGTTTTTAAAAGAAAATTTTCAAACAAGACAATTATTTTAAGACAGATGGAAAATGAAAGCAGATCAACAATTTTGAGACAGAGGGAGTATAAACTTTTTACAAAAAGGTTTAGTGCTCGTTTGTTGCAGCTTATTTGGAGTGACTTTTAGCTTTTGGCTTTTGAAAAGTCATACTCCCTCCGTCCCTAATTTATTGTCCTGGTTCACCCGGCGCACCGTTTAAGAAAACTTATTTGACTGGATTATAAATATTGGTTTAATGTGTAGTTTCCTTTAAAGCCCATGTGTTAGCGACTCATAATTAAAGTAGAGTGAAAAAGTAAGGGTAAAGTGGTAAAAGTGATGTTCTAAAAAGGTAAGTTTCAAAGTGGACAATTATTTTGGGACGGACGAAAAAGGAAAGAAAGACGATAATTTAGGGACGGAGGGAGTATTTAAAATGTTTGTTTCAACTTATAAGTCAAAAGCCAATAAGTAAGGTACAACACCCTTTATGCATTGAAAAGCCAAAAGCCAAAAAGCCAAAATTTTAAACTTTTTTGGTTTTTTTTAAACATGAAGACAACTATTCATTAATAAATATTTGATTGTCTTCATTTCATCCTTTTATGAAATATACATAAAAATATGAACACTAATTTTTAAGTTTTTTTTTACAAATAATTATAATGACTCATAAGCAGCTTTTCAACAGCTGTAACAAACAGTATATCATGCAATCAGCCAAAATTCATTCAGCTACCAGCTTAAGCTATCAACCATAAGTTATAAGCCATCAGCCACAACAAACGAGCCCTTAAGCTATCAGTCATAATTCATAAGCCATCAGCCACAACAACGAGCCCTTATACCAATAAAGTGGGGGGGGGTAAAGGTAAAAACTTTCTACCACTTGATCTCCATCAACCGGTTTGTGGAATGATTTTTGGGAATTTTCAACTTTTCATATGATTTTTGGGAATTTGAAATTTTAAATGAATATTGTGAAAAAATAAAATAGGTCCATATTATAAATTTTTTTAAAGGTTTGTGTGAGTGAAAAAAATATATTTAAAATGAAAATGTTTATAAGTTGATGGCATGACATGCTAGATAAACCTTTCAAAAGATTGATGATGGTGAATGCTCTAATATATGTTGAATACTATAAAATTCCAAAATACATTGGAGAGGTAAATATTAGTCTCTTATTGACTTTAATTATAAATTACTACCTCCCTCTTAAAATAAATATCGTTTTAGAAATTTACACACAAATTACTACTCCCTCCGTCCCAAAATAAATGAAATTTTAACAAAAAAATATTGTTTCAAAATAAATGATGTTTAAGGATTTTAAGACAAATTTATCCATATTTTGCCAAAAGTTACCAATATTAATTACTCTATACTATTAGTCTCAAGCTTATAAAAATACTAATTTGTCTTTATTTAAGTACAATTGTTCCTTTCTTCTTAAGATACATCTTTATATCATTCTAATTATTTTTTCCAGATTTTGAATGACACATCTTACTTGGCTTATATTACATTGTAAATAATCTAGTTGCATATATCTTTACATTTTTATTTGAGCATGTCTCTTGTAAAACTGTTTTATGTGTCTTAATTTGTTAGACAGAACTCCACTCTATAATAACTCAACACACCAATACACAACAAGTCGGGTATATAGAATCCATCTTACAAAAAATATTCGTAAAACTGTTTTACATAAATTTTTGACTTTTTATTTTTGGTTTTATCATGTTTTCAGAAGAATGATGATCCCGCTAAATGTATCAGTTTACACTTAAAATCTCATATAACCCATTGATTGCATTATTAAGTTACAGGGCCTATTAGTCCAACTCATAATTCCTTTTGAGAAAAAGTTGCACTAAACTAATTTTATATTCAAACAGTCTATAAAAACTTTTTCAATATTATTTTTTGAACTTGAACAATGGAAAAGTTACGGATCGATTCACTTTTTAAAAGTTTCAATCGTTCCAGTCTCTTTTTTTTTTTTTAAACCAAAAAAGAACACTTTTGGGGGTAATGTTTAAACCGCGATACATCAATGTTTGAATCAACGCACCAAATTAAATTGATGAATTGTGTTGCAAACATTGATGTATCACGGTGCAAAAATAGACTAGGCAATTAAACTGATAAATCGCAGTCCAAAAGTAATGCAATAAAATTGAAGCATTGCGGTTCAATAATTAATATACCTACTTAAAAAGATGAATCATTGTTCAAACATTAATGTATCGCGGTAAAAAAATTAATGCAATGAAATTGATATATCGTGGTTCAATAATCAATACACTGCGATTCATTTTCGTAGCATGCCTCATGCTCATAAAAGGTATCGTAGTCTTTTTACCCACAAAAATATATTTTTTCAATTTGAAAAAAAATACGGTACTGAAACAAATTAAAATTTTGGAAATTGGACCAACCCACGATGTTTCCATATATATATGTGTATATATATATATATAATAGCTTTCATTGACACCATCTTAGCGACGGCTCACGAGACACACGAGTACCAATTCATACCAATTGATGGAACTAAATAGCGTTGACTTCCATTACTGTAGTCTGTAGCAATGTATATATGAACTTCCCTTGCAAAGACAATGAAAGTTTAGAGAGTTGACTTGGTCGTTATATATTGGCAAAGTCAAAATGAACATTTGACATGTTCCACACGCCCCCCACAAAGCAGATTCTTTGCCTCAATATGTATATAAGTGGAATTGAGTTCTCTTCTTTTGCATCAAACATTCTCTTATTCATATATCTGCTTTCACTCTCTCTCTCTCTCTTCACACACACACACACACACACAGTTCTTGAAGGTGATCAGAAAGGTGGTGGTAATCTCAAGATGGGTTGGAGATTAATTAATGCTGCTCTCCTTGCAGTTCTCTTCTTTCATGGCTTCTCCTTGGCAGAAAATGGTACAGTTTTTCATTTTGTTTTGTTTGATCTTTTTTCTTACTCCTAGCTAGCTTACTAGGTGTTTTCTCACTAAAATGTATTAATAATACTTATTCCTTTCCCCTCTCCTTTGTCACAGCTCCTAACTTCAGCTTCATGCGCCACGCAACCACTGCTCCAAGAGTTTCTTACTACGACTACATCATTGTTGGTGGTGGCACTTCCGGATGTGCATTAGCCGCCACTCTCTCTGAGAAATATAAGGTTCTCCTCCTTGAACGTGGTGGCTCTCCCTACGGTAACCCCAATATCTCGAGAGTTGAGCCTTGGGTTGAACTCATGACCGACGGTTCTCCTGGATCCCCTTCACAGCCATTCGTGTCCGAGGATGGCGTTAATAGTGTACGTCCACGAGTGCTAGGTGGAGGCACCTCCATCAATGCTGGCTTCTACTCACGTGCGCAGACGAGCTACGTTAGAGAGGCCGGATGGGATGGCAAATTGGTCAATGAGTCGTTCAGGTGGGTTGAAAACAAGGTTGTTTTTCAGCCACTAATTAGGGGTTGGCAATCTGCACTTAGGGGTGGAATGGTGGAGGCAGGGGTGACACCTTACAATGGGTTTACATATGATCATGTAACTGGGACTAAGGTTGGGGGCACGATAGTTGATGCACGAGGGAATAGACATACTTCAACGGATTTACTAGAGTATGCCAACCCCAGACGCATTACTGTTTTGCTTCGCGCAACTGTTCACAGAATACTATTTAATACAAAAGGTTTGTCTACCTTCCCTATAAATGCATACACACTCACAACAATAGATGGATGTATATATATACATATATTTTCACTTTATGGGTTGCAGACCATTTTCAATTCATGCACTAACAAGTTTGTGTTCGCTTTAACAGGAAAATCAAGACCCGTGGCCAATGGAGTGGTCTTCAGAGATGCATCGGGGCACAGACATATAGCATATTTGAAGGATGGCTTCAAGAATGAAATTATACTTTCGGCAGGAGCTTTAGGAAGCCCACAACTTTTGATGTTAAGTGGCTTGGGCCCAAAAGAGCATCTTCAGTCCCATAACATCAAAGTTGTTTTAGATCAACCCTTAGTTGGTCAAGGCATGAAGGATAACCCAATGAACAATGTCTTTGTACCCTCTCCGATCCCCGTTGACATCGACGCAATCGTACTTGCCGCAATCACTCCCTCTGGAAGCTACATAGAAGGCGGAAGTGGCCTTAACCTTGGATTTGCAAGTCCTAGTGCCTACGGAAACTATTCCTTCAGGGTATATTCACATTAGTTACTTTTATTACAAATATATTTCAAACTTCAAGTAAAACCCATGGTTTCCTAGACTAATATAACCTCGGTAGCTATATTGGCCCATTAAACTTAGTACTTGAAATCCTAATACTCTTTTTCCATTAAACTAATCAATTTATTTTATAATTTCAGATGGGTGGATTCATACTTACGAAGTTCATAGGCCCGCAATCCTTTGGCCATTTAGAGCTTCGAAACCGAAATCCGAGTGATAACCCTGCAGTCACATTCAACTACTTCAAAGACCCTGTAGACTTGCAAAGATGTGTTCACGGTGTTGAAACCATTTTACGCATAGTTGAATCAAAGGCATTCTCAAATTACAAAGTTTCTTCCCTTTCGGGGCAAGACATTCTCGACATTACTACGCGCTTGCCTCAAAACTTCCCCGTACATGCTAATACTTCTACCTCTCTAGAACAATTTTGTAGAGATACAGTGAAGACCATATGGCATTATCATGGAGGTTGTCAAGTTGGAAAAGTGGTTGATCATGACTATAAAGTCTTTGGTGTGGATGCACTTCGAGTCATTGATGGATCAACTTTTGATTCCTCCCCAGGGACCAATCCTCAAGCTACTGTGATGATGCTTGGAAGGTATTTAATAATAACTAATACATATATTCAACCCTTTATTTATTTTACAAGCTATTTGAAATTATTGAATTAACAAATGATCTTATTTTATTTATTGTGCAGGTACATGGGAATTAGAATACTAAGAGCAAGACTTTAAAAGTGATGGCATGAATTGATTATTGTCATTCGATAATTATGCAAATTCTTCTTTGTCAATCTACGCTATTCAATTATTTTTTTACCCTATAAAATGTATAGGAAGATGATAGTGAAAGTCACATCTCATCGAATACATCATTTATTATAAGT
This sequence comes from Codonopsis lanceolata, assembly GCA_013146195.2. Classification (NCBI taxonomy): domain Eukaryota; kingdom Viridiplantae; phylum Streptophyta; class Magnoliopsida; order Asterales; family Campanulaceae; genus Codonopsis; species Codonopsis lanceolata. The sequence continues at coordinate 81,020,632 of CM028381.1, forward strand.
TTAGCACAAGAAAACAAGTGTTTACGTCTTTGTAATCAATTTTATTTTTGATATATTTAAGGGAATTATCAAAATTGTAAGTTTCATTAACTTTACTTTTGATTACATGTCTCTTTTTTTTTTCTTTAGAAGGGGGGCGGTGTTGTTAAGATGTTTAATTTCAACTAGAACTTTGCAGCCTTTGCTTCCATTGAATTTCTCTTAAAATTTCCTTACATTTGTATAAACTTCATCCTAAATCTAAACCACTAAGTCCTTACTACAAACCCAACTTAATTTCAAACAAAATTAAGAAATAAAATCAAATATAATTTCAACTTAATTTTTCAGGAAGTTTGGTGAAGTGATAGTTCTAGTTGATTACATGTTTCATTTTATTTTTTTATTTTGTTTTTTTTCTTTAGAAGGGTGGGGTGGCGATGTTGTTAAGATGCTTAATTTCAACTAGAACTTTGCAGCCTTTGCTTCCATTGAATTTCTTTTAAAATTTCCTTACATTTGCATAAACTCCATCCTAAATCTTAACAACTAAGTCCTTGCTACAAACCCAGCTTAATTTCAAATAAAATTAAGAAATAAAATCAATTATAATTTCAGCTTAATTTTTCAGGAAGTTTGATGAAGTGTTAGTTCTTGTCCTTTGATCTCTTGAATGCTTGCGTATTGAAGATGAAGATTGAGTATTGAATGCACAAGAGATGTGTATTGATCAGATCTTCAAGACTCGAATTTATACCAAGGGAGATCTTCATGATCGTTGCACTGAGAGTGGAGAGGTTTATTCCAATGTTACAATGAATTGAATGCATTTCGGCACTTTGTAGAATGAGTGCAGTAAGACAAACATCAGAGATGTAGTGATGCAGAGGCAGACATTCCCAAACAGAGTAAGGTTGCAGCTTGTAGGCATTACAGCTTGAAAGTCTTCTTACCCAAAAGAGGTAATGTCTTCGGTATTCATGATTCAGACGACATCTTGATAGTTGTCTGTGCAGTTTGTCTAAAGCCAGATAATGACATAGTTGACTTCTTTGGAGGGAAATCTGATGAAGATAATTTGAATATTATTTGACTTGATATTAAAAATATCTAGTTCAAATAATATGTGACCTAAATCCACGTGTTTGGCCAAGTTTCAAATTTGAGCTAAGCAGAATTCAAAATCTGCTGGTGAGACGTACTTTCAAAGATGCTGTTGAAGTCTGTTGGTCCGCGTCTTTGATAAAGTAACACTAAACTATCCTATTACACCCTTGATTCTAAGACATTTGTTACACTAATCGGTACGTAGACCTTTTAGCCACTGTGCAGTAGAACCAGAAGATGACTCAACCAAATCTAGAACCTATGAGGGTCAACAGAGAATGATATTAATTTATAAACGGAGGGTGTAGTAATTTTACTAATATAAGGCCTCGACTCGAGTACACTACAAAGTGCGGCCTATTCAAATTTGTGTGGGTTGCTTTATCACTACTAGAAAAATGACCTTTAGTAACGGAATTTTCGTCGCTAAAGTCAGAATTCCGTCGCTAATGGCTCCTCAGCGACGGAATTTTTCCGTCGGTGATCACGCGTCGCAGATGTCCGACGGACCAATTTCCATCGCTAAAGGTTAATATCAGCGACAGAAATTTCCGTCGCTAAAGGCTTTTAAAAAATAATTAAATTTTAATTTCAGCGACGGAAATTTCCGTGGCTAATAATGTAAAAAAATTTAAAAAATACCCAAAAATACTATCCTTATAATTTTTTGTACATGATAATATAACAATTAATACAAAACCGAAGATACAAAATAAACAATAATATAAAACCAATTTAAAAACATCAAACTGTAAATGTTATTACAACAAAGTACCAAATATATTCATTAGTAATTGTTATAATGAATTGTTTTTTATTGTTAAATATTAGTAAATTTTGACATTTCATTAAAAATAAATTTACGTTTTCAATGAGTTGAGTTTATTGTAATTCAATACAACCATCAACATCATACAAAAAATAAAATATTATTTGTTAAAGACTCATTTATTAAAGAGAAACAATATTATAATTATCAATTCATGTAATATATTTCAAAATCTACCCATAAATAAAAAATGAACAACCAAAAAATTGTTTCTAGAGTTAACTTGGAAATTTAAACTTGTACCAATCCATGTAAACCATATCTAATAAAAAAAACCTAAAAAAAATATTTAAAAAATCTTACGACACGAGGATCAAGAAAAACTTCATCTTCACGGCAATCAGCTAGAAAACCTGTCCAAGTAAAATTACTATTTTGATTAAAAATCAACAAGAAAAAGTAAGTCATTGTTTTCATAGGATCAAACAAGAAGCTTTAGAAGCTTACCATAGGAATACATTTATGGCATAATCATCATTTCTTTACTTTTTTTTGCTGGATGAACTTAAACGTGTACAAGTTATCCAAAATCAATTAGTTAATAATAATAACAAAAAGGGTCCAACCCAATTTCCCCCACCCCCAATATGAGTATTAAACCAGAGGAATGGAAAGAGAAGAAATGGAATGAATGTTGCTTGAAAATTGCTTCAATAACAAGTCATCCCAAAAATATTAGTTAAAAACAATTAACCTTATGTGATGTATTATCGTTTCTTGCGACATTTCCTACATGGGCACAATATCTTGGAAGAATGAGGTCTATTATCAGAGGCCCATTTGACAAAATCTTCAACCCCTTTCTCATAGACAGAGTTTGCTCTATTCTTAATATTTATCCAACTTCTATCCATCGATACTCACTAATCTAACAAAAATTAAAAACACAAAAGACACATTTTATCAAGAGTTAGTCAAAATTGAATGAATTGAGATAGCAGACAATATGAAATTAAACTGAAATCAGTATAGAACACACCTGATTCAATGTATTTCAAAGAGTCTGCTTTGGAATGAACCTGTAAAATACAAAGTTATAATAAAAAATTGTATTTTTTTCTCTAATGTAATGTAAGTTACAAATTGCATGTTCAAATAACAAACTCTAATTACTATTTAGACTCTAGTGATTATAGAGGTTCTAGAGTCTTTAAGAGGCCAACTTATTCAGATATACAACAATGCAAAAACTCAATCAATCGAGAACTTGAACAACTAAATTGAATAAGAAAGGGAATTACTATCAGTAGCTAAACCTATTTAAGAATGTCATATAGGAGGAAAAGAAATAAATTAGGAGCACTAAAAGGACAATTAAGAAACAATCCTAAGACACATTGTTTATATTATGAAACTAAAGGGGTTTCGACAAAGTGAGAAGCACAAAAGCAAATTGTTGGGAATTGGCCAAGTTTTTGCACTTATTGATGAAGATGAAAAATCAATACATGCCACTAGATCCAGTAACACTGATTCAGAATGGTTTAATGGAAATGCAGAATTAAAAGAACTTTCATGAGTATCAATTAATCATATTACACTAAACAGTCAATTAATCATCAACTTGCATGAGTATCAATTAATTTCACAGCCAAAATTCACTTCCCCAGTTCAAATTATATTTCATGAGTATCAATTAATCTTCAACAAATTACACTAAACAGATTATATCAATAATAATATCATGACTGAAATGGACTAATAAGGCAATCAAGTATCAATTGCTCATAGCTCAACAAATAATCTAATACACATGGAATAATCTTTCTGGAACTGGGCAATGGTTTTAACTAATTGAGCATTAACAACTCAAAAAGGCAAGCTGCAAATTCAGCACTTAGCACACAAATATCATCACACTCCTCTCAAAATCCAACCCAATTATTTACTACTCACAAATTCAATTTTCCATAGAATTACCACTAACTTGGCATTGGCAATCACCAATATTTTTTCAGTCAAAGCACAAATCCATACACCACTATGAATGGACTCAAGAATAACCCATACTCGTTTACTAACAACTACCAATTCATCGTATTTGACCACAAGTATACCATATTATAAAGGAATTCGAATAACTAAATTTTTTCAATCAATGAATTTAGAGCATATTAGCAGTTAATCTGACAAAAACAAATTGGCATATCTTACTTGAATTCGCGAAAGTAGATTTCTGAAATTCAAGCACTAGAATTCGCAATTGGGCTGGAGTTGGTACGGGTTGAATACAGAAATTTGTAACTCGAGTGAACTCGTTGGAGCTGCTTCCATTATTGGGTCTTCGATTTTTGGGGAAGAACAACTGGACAGGGAGAAAGAGGAACGAACTGAGGGAGAGGTTGAACTGGTTGGGGTTTTGATAGGGAGATGACTTGGCCGGGAAGAAGCGACTGCTGGGTTTGGCATGAAGGAGAGAGAGAACGCCAGAAATTGTGCATGTGCTTGGGTTTTAAAGGGTGAGAAATCTGAGAAATCAAGAAGAAACAAAACAAAACCTAAATTCACAAAACATGGGAGGAAATTAGTGGATCTTACTGGATTTGGTGCGGCTTGGAGACGTCGACGGACATGAAAAGAAGACCTCCCGGCCGACGTGTTCTGTTTTCGTGCGAACCAGAGAGACGAAATCACCTTTTGGAAAGAGAGAAATAGGTCGTTTACAGAGTTCATGATGGCAGGAAGATGAGCTGGAACGCACACGAGATAGCTGCTGACCTATACGGCGGCGGTGGATCTGAGAGGAGGCTTGAGAAGGTCTGTCTCGGTCGGAGATGGTAGGATGGAGGAGAGCGGGGGACGCCAAGTAGAGAGATTGTTTGAGATTGGGGTAATCGTCGATTTGTTTGAACAGGGGAGAGATGAGAGGTGGATGCCGGATGGAAGAAGATGCATGAAGGGATTCGTCGATTGTGGGTGATGCTGGTGCGACGGCCTGGGAGAGGTCGTGCGATGAGAGAGGAGAGGGAGTGAGTGCCGTGAGTTTAGAAAGAGAGAGTGTTTGAAATTTTGGGAAAACCTATATATGTGGAGGGAATTTGGGGAAAAACCTGTGAGGGCGGGAGAGTGAAATAACATGGTTCCAAAAAAAGTGTATTTGAATATATTTGTTTTACTTGAATTTATTTTATTAAATAGACAAAACAATTTTATTTGAATATTTTCTAAATTTATACTTTCAATTTATAGTTTTTATTTTGCTTGAATTTAATTTAATAAAAACAAAGTGTGAGCGCGTTCTACGCATGCATGAGTGTAAAACTAGTTAAATATTATTATATTTTATAATATAATATTATTAAATTACCAAATCCAATTTATTTTAAAAATCAAAAGATTAACTACCACAATTATTTTTAAGTAAAAAATTAAAAAAATATTCAAAATTATTTTTAAGTGAATATTTTATATAACTTCCACAATATTATCCGAGTTTTTTCTGAAAATATTGTAGCTTTAATTAAATATTCCCAAACCATAGTATTTCTTAATCTAATTCCCAAATTATGGTACTTTCAAAAATACTAATGATATAAGGGTACCAAGGTGGACCGAACTGATCAGAAAAGTGGTTGGGTTGTAGTGGGATCTAAGAAAAATGTTTAGTCAAGTGGTGGCTGGGAGCAGGTGATAGACAAAATGCATAATGTGGGTGTTGGTACAGAAAAACCAGTATCAAATGGGTGGTCAAATGAAGAACTTTCTAGATCATTTGGTTGGGGAGGAATTAAATCTGAAAGATATTGATCGAATTGGGTCAAGTACTTCTTGGGGAAGAAAGTTGTTAATGACCAACCTTTGGTGGACC
>CM028381.1:81026454-81065003 GCA_013146195.2 Codonopsis lanceolata
CGTGGCGCTCCTCCTTAGAAATTTCACACCCATCCAAACTATCTCGCAAGAGAGAAAGAGATAATGTAAGAGCTTTGGTGTATGGTCACTATTTCCGCCGAGGCCGTGGGAGGGTGGTCGCTGAGAAGATAAATTGTACACAGAGTAGGACGCAGAGGATCAGTTATTTTTTGGGTGGGCGGAAATTAATGGTTTTGTTTCCAATTCAATGCCGGACTTCTCAAACAAAATCAAAGAAAACAGCTTGGGGTTGCCTTAATCTTTGCTTTTCATTATAAACCGGTGATTGAGTCGCTGTTAATTTTAGAATACTGGTTCGATGTGTGTATGTGTGTGAGAGGTAATGGAGATCAACTTGAATAAAACTTGGGAATTGATGTGATAGAACTTGACAAATTGAGAAATTAAAATGAAAAAGAGGAGAGATAAAGCCTGCTTTACATGTTCTTTCTACCTTTGCATTCAGTTATCATTTCATTTCTTTTTCCCAAATGTCAGAACAGGGCTAGAAACAATGTGCTACCACTGTTTTGCATGTTATAACCGTGTTCATATTTTCCAAGAATTTTGAATTTTTTTTTCAATAAACAAATCCAAGTTAATTTCTAAATAAGGCAACTTGATTTTGGCGGAAGTTTCCTTTTTTGGAAACTTTTTCCTTTTAATAGATATATAGATAATTATCCATCATTATTTTTTGAATTAAATAATTTTTTGGTCCCTGAACTATACCAATATTATGTGTTTGGTCCCTATATTTTTTTTGTAATGTGTTTGGTCCTTAAAGTAGGTTTTTAGTAAGAGATTACCCCCTGACGGGATTACCGTCAGTTTTGCCATTATGTTTTTTTTTTTTTTTGAAAACTCAATTTTACCCTTAGTTATGGTAGTGGTTCAAAATAAAAAAAATGAAAATGAAAAATGAAAAAGAGAAAAAGGGAATTGGTAAGCCATCTCATCTCAATCTCCATCTCATCTAAATCCCTGCTCCGGCCATCTTCAAGAACAGATACAAAACACGAAAGGAGTCTCGGAGTACCTCTCATGCGATGCCTAGATGTACCGTACTTCGGATCGCTTCGTCTTTCGACTGATTGAAGCCTGGGATTTTTCTATTGAATAGCGATCGATCTGAGCTAGGGTTAAGACAATGTCTGGAATATAGCGAATGGAAATCTAAAATGGGGTTTTGAATATGAGGAGATAAAACGAAGAATTGGGTAAACGAAAATGACATTTCTTTATTTCTCCTTTCGTGTTTTGTATCTGAACAGCCAATTGGGATTTCTTAAATGAAGTTGTAGAAGCTGAGCCAGGCCCAGCCAACGATTGCTCCTTCTTCCTAAGTGGTGACATGGGCATGGAAGACATTGAAGGCAAACGAGACGAGGAGGACAATCTCTTTGCCACCACAGCTTGCTTAGGCGTACCATACTTTCTGGGTCAGCTCCTTTTCCTCCGAACGGTCTCTAATGGGGAAGCAACGGCGGAAGGAACGAAGTGTGGGTACACCATATGAGGGGGTCTATCAATTCCATTGGAGGCAAAAGGTGGGGCGACAGCAGTGGTAGTGGGAGAGGGGTTTTGATTTTGGTGTTGGTGCTAATGGGGCGGAGGCGGTGGTTGTTGCTGGTGGTGGCGTTGTTGTTGGTGGTAGTAAGAGCTCAGTCCAGTCTCTAAGGGAATCAACGCTGGATTTCATGTTTTTTTTAATGTTTTTCTTTTGGTTGGTTTCAAGATTTGAGAATGGTTGGGTGCTTGGTGCTTGGTGCTTGGTGCACACCAGTTGTTTGTCTTTTTGTATCTTAGAGATGGAGAGAAAGAGATACAGAATTGTCTATTTGGAAGCGAAATGGAGGAAGGAAGGTATAGAAGGCGGAGATGGCCGGAGCAGAAGGTGGCCGGAGATGGAGATGGGCGGAGCAGGGGTTGTAGATGGCGAGAGCTTGGGAGAGGGAAGGAAGGTGTAGAACGGTGGGTTTGTGGAGAGAATTTGGGATGATTCCCTTTTTCTTTTTTTCTTTTTTCATTTTTCATTTTTTTTATTTTGAACAACTGATATTACTAAGGGTAAAATTGGGTTTTAAAAAAAAACATAACGGCAAAAATGACGGTAACCCCGTCAGGGGTAATCTCTTACTAAAAACCTACTTTAAGGACCAAACACATTACAAAAAAAGTATAGGGATCAAATGTATAGTATTGGTATAGTTCAGGGACCAAAAAATTATATAATCCTTATTTTTTAAAACCAAAAAAATAAACTTTAATAAAATTGTTCCTAAAATACCCTCAATTTATCGGTAAAACAATTTTACTCGACTAAGAAGAGAAGCTCTGTTCTGTATCCCATCAACCACCCATATGAATAGTAAAGTCTTACCCGGATCGAGATATAAAAGACAGTGCAAACTTCATCCTCCTCAAAATAATTTCTCTCTCTCTCTTACTTCATCTTCTTCGTCTTGCACTGTGGTGCAAACAGTTTTACACATCCATGGATGCGCCCTGTTGCAGCTCGACTAAGAAAAGAAGCTCTCTTTTATATCCCGTCCACCACCCATATGAATAGCGAAGCCTTACCAAGATCGAGATGAGAAAGACGGGGCAAACTTCATCCTCCTTAAAATAATCTCTCTCTCATACTTCATCTTCTTCATCTTACCCATAAGAGATAACATGTTTCGTTGTATAATGTACAGCACGTGAGTTTCTTTCCTTCTTCTTTTCTTATGTGAGCATTGTTGCCTCCGATGTGGGTGTCGTTAGAATGAAAATAGCCATTCAGGTAGCAGATGAGAGAAGCGGTGTTTTGTTCAATGGTTTATGAAATTATGTTTAAATTAAATTTATATTGTCAAAGCTTATGGAGTTTGAGGGGCATTTTTTGTCTGATCTAATTTGGTTGTGAACATGAATGATTTGTTCTTGATGTACACAAGCATGAGTTGATGAGAAAAAAAAAAGGCAGGAAATGGGTTTCTTTTGCTGTTGAATGGAGAAACAATACTATCTTAAGTATCCACTGCTTGGTTGTTTCCCTTTTTCGATGCAGTGACTTTTGATCAACGCCTAAAAATTTTAAAGCATTGGCTTTTGAGCGACGTCCAAAATTTTTGAATGATGCCCAATTTTTTTTTACCGACACTCCAAAATTTTTTAGCGACGCCTAATTTTTTTACCGATGTACAAATTGGGACAGTGACTTTGTGTGCGCGTCTTTCAATTATTATTAGTATTATTTTATATGCATATTATATCATATACTCCCCCGATTTAGTTAAATTGTCCCCTATATTATTTTGATAGGTTTTACGTACATAATCAACTTTTAAAAAATATGTTTATAATTTCACAATATTTCATCTTTATCCTCCACTTGTATAGTAAGTATAATTGTTGTGGTTATTTTTTTTATTTTTTATTATCAACTTCAAATCTACTTATATATGCTTTAATTACTCTGGAACCTAATGAATAAAAAGTTATTATATAAAGATAAATAATTTGTATTCGGTTTTAGTAGAGTTATTCAATCTTAATTTTATTTTGCGTTCGCTAAATTTACTTATAAAAAAAGTTAGTTGACCATCAAATTTTTTATCTGGGCCATAAAAATAACAATTGATTGAGCATATAATATCAATATTTCAAGCAAAAATCAAATTTTATTGTTATGTTACTATCATTTTTAACTATTTCTTATGTTTATTTAATTATTTACTTTGTTAGTTGATTGTTTTTAACTTGAATTTATAATACACAATACATGTTACCAAAAAAAATATCTATCTAGAAGTCAAAACATAAATAAAAGAAACAATTTGATTAAGTATATACTTTTTATTGTAAATTATTTTAACGAATGAAAAATAACAGTTTTCAGTAATTATGTAATACTTATTTTCTTATATATTTGGGTATTATCCATTTTCAATACTTCAAATGATGAAAAGTCAAATAAATTGTTTGTCTAAAATTCATGTGCTTATATTTTTTTAAGGGCCTCTTATTTTCTTTTCGCTCTGGACCCCCAAAAGTTCAGTACCGGCCCTGCTTAAAAATTTAAATTAATAAAAAACGTTCATGTCATATCTATCTATATTATAAAACAGCTAGATAATTGACTAGAGTTATTCAGAGGTTGAGATTAAATTACCTTAAAAATTTTAACGGTTGAGATTCACCCTCACCTTTACATTTACATGTATGAGTAATTATCCATTTTTAACTCCCTATTTTTTTTCCATATTACAAGTCACCCCCTACAATTAATATTATGAACAGTCACTCATTTTTCTTCTCTTTATGTTTTATCTTCATATTATAAAGTCACGCCCTGCGATTAATCTTCTGAACAATCGACCCTATATAAAACATTAATCCCTCAACTATCACTTGAAGCAATGTACCCCTCAACTGTAACATCTTTTTAAATCGCACATTCTATTTAGGCATTATTCTTTCAATTGATGAAATCAGATATACTGGCATCGTATCATATGTGTGAGTAGTTATCCGTTTTTAACTCCCTCTTTTTTTCTTTCTCTATTACAAGTCACCCCCTATAATTAATATTATGAGCAGTTACCCATTTTTCTTCTCTTTATATTTTATCTTTATATTACAAAGTCACACCTTACGATTAATCTTCTGAACAGTCACCCTTATAAAATATCAATCCCTCAGTTATCGACTTATCACTTGAAGCAATGTACCCCTCAATTGTAATATTTTTTAAAATCGCACTTTCTATTTAGGCACTGCATTTCAATTGACGAAATGGAACCGTGTCATTGGCACGGACATCTTAAATGGGTTTTGTAGGCACGTGCAGTGCACATGTAGATTTCTATCAACTTGCTAACCTGGAATTATCATATGGGTTAATTTGTCCCAGTATGACCCGCTTGACTCAGTAGCTTAAGTTATTGGGTTAAATGACTTAAATCTGAGTGATAGCCTTTTTTGACTAAAAATGGTCAATTTTTAGTTTTTATGTATTTTTTAAATGACTTATAATTAATGTTTTTTATTAAATTTTAAATAGTTTTTGTTGACCATTTTAGCCTTTATTATGCTTAAAAATTTAAAATAATAAAAAACGTTCATGTCATATAAGTGATTAAAGAAACAAAGGTCGTACATTCTCTAAATTATTATTTAATTAATAGGGAAAACAACATCATTAATCCTTGTAGTTTTGCCCCCTTCTTTGTATGAAATTCACACAAAGGGATATTTTAACCCCCAAAGTAACCACAAAAATTCACTTAGAACCCCATAGTCAAAAAGGCCTCAATTTCACACTTAAAAATTACAACTTGTCCCAAGTTGGCCCCTGGGTTGGACGGACGTTAGAAAACTAACTGGAAATCGACATGTGCATCTCACGAACGGAGTATTTAAGTCTTTTTATTCTTATTGAGATACTTATGGCTTCTTCTCTATCCTTTCCCATACATTTCACCATGTTTGCCTCAATTGATTCAAAGACCTACTTCAAAAATGAGTATTGAGATAGACTAGTGTTTTGCTTAACCCCTTCAGGTGACTTTGAATCATCAAAGTATTGGGAGTTTATTCACCAGCATAGACCTTGGAAAAGTTGGGTTGAAAAAATATGGAACCCTGGTGTCCGATGAAAATAAGTGCTTTCGTTTGGAAATTATTTCATGGCACAATTCCAGTTGATCTACGGTTGCATGCAAAACAAGTTGTTATTGTATCAAAGTGTGTTTGCACCCCTGACCGCCAAATAGGGAATCCCTCACCACCCATCTTTTTATTCCGTCTGAGGCAGCTGGCTCAACCTCTAACAAGGTTACTCATTATACATCTCTAGGGAGCTACTTTGAGGTCGCAATTTGGTGTTGTTCAATTGGGAATTTTTATGCATGTTTGCTGGGCAATCTGCACAAAAATATGTCAGGGAAGTATTTGACAATGAGAAGATTCCACATGATTTCATACACAATCAAGTTATGCATGGTCTTCAAGATATTATATATGACACTCTATACTCCTTAGTCAGCTGCTCCTATTTTGAGACGTTATTGTTTACAAGCTCTAACTTTGCTGATTCTTCCACTTCCCATATCCACGGGCCGACGTCCTTTTTTATAATTTTAACATCAATGGTTCGACTATTAATTGCTTGAGCACTGGTGGTGGGGTTATAAGGGATTCTCAAAGGGCTTTCGTCCAAGCCTTTGCGATTTTTATGATAGAGGTACAAATATGAGTGTTGAATTATGTGCACTTCAAGTTCGGGATGGTTTGCTCTATGTCGTGGTCTACATCTGTGGAATCGGACGCTCTTGTTGCAGTCTTGGCTAGCTCTTGTCACTGCTTAAGTCTTATCATCTGTCCCATGTTTTTCGTGAACAGAATCTGCTGCGGATAGACTTACTGCAAACACCCATCTCACGTACACATCTCAGGTTTACACTTCGGTTACGCAGCTCCCTCAGTTCGCAGTGCTCTCCAACATGATACATTTGTTTTCCTTTATCGGGTAAGGTTGGTTGTCCCGCTCATGTTTATATGTTTTTTGTTCTTTCAATAAAATTATGCAGGGTACCGTCCTAGTTTCCAAAAAAAAGAAGGGTACCAATTTTTTCCCAAAAAAAAAAAAAACAAAATCTAAACATTTTAAAATGGAATTTCTTGAACAAACCCAAAGGATAATTTTTAGTTTGCTTTCTATGATTCGTTCTCCTTTCAAGTAAATCTCATAACAGATTTAATTTTTTTCGTTCCAGAAAATCCCATTTTCATCTTTCTACAAGCAAAATTTATTTCTTCCCATCGTTATTTATCAATAAAAACTCCACATAAACAACCAACTTCCCACCTATTTCCAAAAAAAAAAAATTCTCTCTTTCCCCACCTGATGTGTTAAAAATTTACATCGCAAATGCACAAGTCTATTGCAGAATAAATGTACGGCACCAAGGGTCGAACCATAGAAAGAAAAGCAATTAAAAGATTTTAATCTGAAAATAATTAAAAGAAAATAATTAAAAGGGTTTTTGTTTTTGAATTAATTAAAACTAATGATTTGACTATTTAAACTAATTTAAGAGAAATAAAAATAATAATTGTAGAAATTAGAGAATTATCGAAGATTAATGAATGGGAAGAATCTAGGATTTGAGATTCACTTGTATCGCTTTTTATGTGTATATTTGACTAATGTATCTATCAATTACGGGTTCGTTCACTAGTGTAAAGGATTGAAATTTACGGAGCGAGATTTGTAACCCTTAGTACTCCGCCTTAACTGTGTTTTCTTGGTCCATCCACACAGCAATTAAGAGTTCATTAAACACTTTAAGAACTAAAGTAATTAAAAGTCCAATCAGTACTCTTAAAAACAGACGTGAACCTAGATCTAACCTTAGTCCGATCAAAAAATCAGAGAGATTAATTTATTTATCATTTAAGTTGGCCAATATATAACTCACGCACGATCATGCAGTTTATTCATTAACGCAGCCATTATGCGATAATTTCACTATAAACCAAAGATAATCTAAAATGATAAACAATAATTGATATAATGAAAAAATATAATTAACACATAAAATTTGATACAAGTTACCTCCAATCCCTAGAAAGATGCGGTTAGTTCATCACAGGTGATGAACAAATCATTATAAATGAATAATATATCATCATTCTTCAATAATCGGCAATAAAAATGAATTAAACATTGTTTTTCGTCTTGAGAGTGGCTCAAGAACGACACAATTTCGGATCCCTAAAGCTGTACTACTTGGGTTTTGTAAGGGCAAAATAGGCATGACCTATTTTGGTCTTGTTTCACCTTTCTTGGTCAAAATAGGATTTTTGATAAGTTTGTGTTAATTTAGGACTTAGTATATTTTATTAGATTTAGTTTAGTTAGTTTTGGTAGCAAAATCTTTTTGTAGATTTCAAGTGCACATATTTGGTAACAAAATCTTAGCATAAATCCTAGTCTAACCATGATTCTTGACCACTTTCATATTTGGTAATTAAATCCCATCCTAGTCTAACCATGATTGTTGACCATATTCATATATGGTAACAAAATCCCATTAGTTTGGTAAGTGGTTGATTTTTTCCTTAAAAACTAATCATTTTCCTTGTAGTAGACGAACTGTTTTTGGGTGTGTGTAGGAGGCGCATACTATATATTCAGGAGCTGGGATTCGGGGTTCTTACAGAGCTCCAGAAAGAGAACAAAAACCATAGAGGGTGTGAGCTGATCTGAGGAGTTTCTGCAGCGCTTTGAAGTGCCGAGATTCGCCAGTCCGATGTGTTATCCATTGTTGCAACATCGGCGGTAACATCGAAGTCTTTGAAAGCTGTTTTGTGCTTCCTGTTTTGTTTAAAGGAAGTTGTTTTTGTTTCTTCCCACGTTTTGTTTAATCTATTTATGTGGGGTTTTTGTTCTCCAAGATTCATTATCTTGTGAGAATATTTTTTGTATGATTTCACATAGTTTTTTGTAAAACCAAATCATATCTTTTTAGTGAAATCTTTTTGGCCATGAGGCTAGATCTACAAGCATAGGCTTGTAGATTGTTTGGTAAACCTTTGTGTTTAATTTAGTGCTTTATTTTAAAGTCTTCCGCTGTGTTTGTTATTTTTCTGTCTATTGTGATTCCCATTGGAATCACTTCGTTTTTTCTTGAGAATCCTAGCTACTCGCGTTCTTTCAATTGGTATCAGAGCCTTCTCTTGATATCACTAAGAGTCGATTCTGTTTAAAGTCGTGATGGATTCTCAGTATGAGAACGTGGTTCGTCCTCCTACTCTTACAAATGCCAATTATTCTATTTGGAAAGTCAAGATGCGCATCTTCATCAAATCCATTGATGAAAGAGCGTGGCTTGCTGTTTTAAATGGTTGGAGTCCTCCCAAAACTGTAGATTCGGATGGTGATGTCAAGATCACCAAAGAATCTGAGTGGACCAATGATGATAGGAACACTGCTTCTTTTAACTCGAAAGCCTTGTCTGCTATTTATAAGGCCTTGGATGCAAATACTTTTAGGGTAATAGCAAATTATGAATCTGCCAAAGATGTGTGGGAGGCCCTTCAGACTTTATGTGAAGGACCTGCCAGTGTTCGTTCTTCTAAACTAAGAATGCTCACCACTCAGTTTGACTTGAATGATGTTTATGATTCTGATTCTAAAAATGCAGATGTTTCAGCAAATGTGTCACCCGATGTTGCAACATCAGGAGCAACATTGGGAGAGACATTGAGCAGAAACAGGAACGATTTCTTCTGTTTTAATTCCACAATTGCAGAAGATGATGGAGAGACAGATTCAGACCTGCTGGAAGGGTACAAGGAGCTGTACAAGGATTGGGAGAAGAGAGCTCACCAAGTTACACTACTTGGTAAGGCAAATGAACTATTAAAAAAGGCAAATGCTGATCAAAAAGAATGCATAGTGAGGCTGGAGAGTGTCCTAAGTAGAAAGGATGTGGAGATTGAGAAGTTAAAGGAGCAGCTTACTCAAGCAAAAGAGACCATGACCAAGTGGAATTCTAGCAAACAAAAGGTTGATGATCTGCTGAATTCTGGTAATACTTCTAGATCAGGTATTGGTTTTGTCCCTAAGGTATTTGTGAAAGAGGGAGAAGGAACATACGGAACCAAATGCAGACCAATGAAAGTTTTCTGAAAGCTTTTACGTGAAAAACCGAGAGTAAGAAAGAAAAATTATGTTTGTCATACTTCATAAGCTCGGTCACATACAACCCTTTTGTTTTTCGAAAAAGGCCATGTATGAGAATGAAATGAGGCAAGATTTCTTTGAAAAAGCTCATTGGCGTAACCGTGCCTAATGCGCCACCAATGCAACAACATTGGCGTACACATTGGAAGTCTCATTCAAAGACAAATCGAAATTTTTCAAAAATCTCCAACCCAAAGTTTTTAAACGATGTGGGTTCCTAAGGGTAGTAATGACAAAGGCAAGTCCAAATATTGTGAACCCTTTGATATATGTCACGGTTCTAAGCCGTCCTATGATGAATCTCCTCCAAAATCTTGAGAACCAGCATCGAAACCAAAATCTGCACATGATCGAGACAGAACCTACATATTCTGAAAGTTCAGCCAATGTGATTCACAATGTGTCACCCAATGTGTCACCCAATGTTGCAACAATGACAGCAACATTGACAAACTTGGCGATTCGAAACAGTCCCGAACTTTCGTAATCAGGTCTGAACATTCGAGAAAATCATCCAATTTGAATGGTTGTAGCCATGACATTCCTAGCGTATTCGAGAAAAACCATCCAATCTCTCAAGTAATAGGTGATATTCATGATGGCATATACACAAGGAGAAGAAGTAAGGTTGAATCTCAAAAATTTGCATGCTTATCAAAATATTTTTGAGAGAAGCCTTAAATCTTTATGGATGCTTCAAATGATCAAAGATTATGTGTTCACATTGATGTGTTAACCTTGTTTTTTGATAACACCTATGCATTTTGCTTAGCACAAAAATCCAGTTCATTATTCTCGAACTAATCACATTAATATAAGACACCATTTTTTTAGAGACTTGGTTGATTATGTAAATTGTTTGCATTGAACATGTTGGGACCGAAAATCATCTTGCTGATATATTTGCCAAGTGTCTTGTTTTTGAGAGATTTTTCAATCTTTGGAAATCTCTTGTGTTTTGTGTGCCATATGATTTTACACTTAGTTAATTATAAAAAAAACAAAAAAAAATAAAAAAAAAGCAAAAAAAATAAAAAAATAAAAAAATTAGGCATGATTGCATATTGTTTTTAGAGGGCACTCTAGATCAATTGACTCACATGTATGTGTCTCTTGTGGTTGCTTGGGAATTTTATTCAAAATCAGTTGTGATTTTTTTGTTATGATTCTCTCTCTCTCCCAGTTCTTGAGTATGTTTAAAGTTCACAAAGGAAAGAGCTACCTTTTGAAATTTTTGGGATGGTGCAATTTGTCAAGGTACTATGGAACTTAGGTTCTCATGGGTTGATCTTGAGTAAATTGACTCCCCTTAATTGAAAAAGTGTGAAAGCTACCTAAAGGAAAAGAGCTACCTATGAACAAGGTTTGTGGCACCTTTCTTTTGGGACTATGAATCCTCGGATTTCATGGGTTGATCAAAATGCAAAATTGCTTCCCTTGGTAAATAGTGTAAAAGGTTCCAAGTGGCATGTTTTTATAGCTTGAAATAAAGTAGAGCTATATTCCTAGGGAAATAAAGTACCTATGGATTTTTGTTGTGAAAAATTTATGATCTTGGGAGAGAAATCTAGTTGAGAAATTTAAAAAAAATGCAAAATTGAAAATAAAATCACAATTTTGGCGAATGCATCTCCCAATGCAGTTACATTAGGAACTACATCCTTTGATCTGGTTTTTATCACTTGTGTGTGATTGCATTTTTTTATTTCTTTTGCCTAGCTTTTAGTTTTCATGTTTTTTAGGCATAAAATTTTAGGACATGCATTGTTGGCAATGATATCAGCTTAGTGAAATTTTGTCCTAAACTCAAACTGTGCAAATCAATTTCCAAAAATCTCCATGTTGAAAAATATTTAGTGGTTGTCTAATTTTTGTGGAACTAAGAGGTATTGAATTTGGATATGATGTACTCAGTTATTGCTAGGGGTGTGATCAAATCATGGTGAACACTTCATTGTGTTTTTCAAAATCTTGGATTTTTGAGAGTTCCAAAAAGATTGTTTATCCCTCTTCCTTTTCCGGTCAAATAGGGGGAGAGAGATCAAGTGTTTCTTGTGATGGTGATGATTTCTGATTTGTGCTCCTTGCAAAAATTCAGGGGGAGATGTGATTTTCTAACCTATGCAGGTTATATGGTTTGATTGGTGTTGAATAAACACTTGTCTTTTGATTTGACCAGAAAGGTTCAACAAAGGGGGAGATTGTAAGGGCAAAATAGGCATGACCTATTTTGGTCTTGTTTCACCTTTCTTGGTCAAAATAGGATTTTTGATAAGTTTGTGTTAATTTAGGACTTAGTATATTTTATTAGATTTAGTTTAGTTAGTTTTGGTAGCAAAATCTTTTTGTAGATTTCAAGTGCACATATTTGGTAACAAAATCTTAGCATAAATCCTAGTCTAACCATGATTCTTGACCACTTTCATATTTGGTAATTAAATCCCATCCTAGTCTAACCATGATTGTTGACCATATTCATATATGGTAACAAAATCCCATTAGATTGGTAAGTGGTTGATTTTTTCCTTAAAAACTAATCCTTTTCCTTGTAGTAGACGAACTGTTTTTGGGTGTGTGTAGGAGGCGCATAATATATATTCAGGAGCTGGGATTCGGGGTTCTTCTGAGCTCCGAGAAAGAGAACAAAACCATAGGGTGTGAGCTGATCGAGGAGTTTCGCAGCAGTTTTGAAGTGCGGTTCGCCGATCCGAATGTGTTATCCATTGTTGCAACATCGGCGATAACATCGAAGTTGTTTTGTGCTTCCTGTTTTGTTTAAAGGAAGTTGTTTTTGTTTCTTCCCACGTTTTGTTTAATCTATTTATGTGGGGTTTTTGTTCTCCAAGATTCATTATCTTGTGAGAATATTTTTTGTATGATTTCACATAGTTTTTTGTAAAACCAAATCATATCTTTTTAGTGAAATCTTTTTGGCCATGAGGCTAGATCTACAAGCATAGGCTTGTAGATTGTTTGGTAAACCTTTGTGTTTAATTTAGTGTTTTATTTTAAAGTCTTCCGCTGTGTTTGTTATTTTTCTGTCTATTGTGATTCCCATTGGAATCACTTCGTTTTTTCTTGAGAATCCTAGCTACTCGCGTTCTTTCAGGTTTTATTTATACTAGGTTAGGAATTTTGAAAAATGACAAAACGGCCCATAACAGAAAACGGGACCAAGCGGTCGTTTGGTCCATATGCTGAGCGATCGCTCAGCGCCTTGTCTTCAAACAGGCCCTACTGGATTTTGCGCGGTGGCTCAGCCTTGAGGTTGAGCGAGCGCTTAAGGCCTTTTTCTCGCTTTTCTGCTTTGAACTTCCATCATTTTGCAACCAGGTCCCTGGAATCTTCATTTTATGGATTAACGACCTGAAATTCATCAATCTTCTCAAATTTAACCTGAAACTCATAAAATTCTAAAAACCCATATCAGTAGCTTTAGAAGCTCGTAGAAAAACAAAATCTAAGTAGGAATATATACACAATAGATGCATATAAAACACATCTATCAAATACCCCAAAACATAGACTTTGCTCATCCACGAGTAAACAAATAAATACAAAAGCAGTAAATAAACAAAAATAAAGATACAAAAATAAGAAAAATCTTTTTGGAGGGTGACATTATTTACACTCATCTAGAAACCCACACACTCAAGGTGACTTGAAAGAGCGGCTCGACTATTCAGATAAATACAAAAACAATTAAAATTAAACTAAACTAACAAAATAGAAATAAATAAAGAAAATCTTTTTGTTTTTATTCTCAAGTCTGAACAATGTGAAAATTAAAAGGATGTCTGATAAGCCCAATATTTCCATGAATTTTTCCGGGAATTTTCTTCTATTTTGTGCTATTTTTGAGTTAATTATGCTTACCAACGAGCTCTAGCTCAACTGGTACTGCTCACTTCTCCTAACGGAGAGGTTGGGTGTTCGAGTCTCACTAGAGACACCACGACTTTACAACTCTCGAGAGAGGTCGGTGTTCAAGCCTCTTCAGAGGCATCGTTGTTGTTAAAGCCTTATCCAAAGGCCCCATTTAGCTACTCACTTATCTTAACGGAGAGGTTGAGTATTCAAGCCCTACCAGAGGCACCCTGGTACGTAACTACTCTCAACCGAGAGGTCGGGTGTTCAAAGCCTCACCAGAGGCACCATTTGTTCGAGCCACACCAAAGGCATCATATATATATAATTGTAGCCATTCAAGGCATTAAAATAATAAAAAAATTAAGGGTTGGGGTACGGTCTAATGTCCCCTCCAACCTTTCAAAAAAAAAAAAGAGTTAATTATGCTTTGGAAATATTATTATTTGTGTTTTTGTGCTTAATGTAGGTTTCCATGCATAATCGAGTTTTTATATGGTGTTTAGCACGAGGTTCGAGATAATTTCGGGCTTAAAAGTTAAATTGAAAATTATTTGCTCAATGTCCGTTAAGCCCGTTAAGAGATCCAAGGCAATTGAGGGCTAACGGAGAGTAACAGAGTTGACGGAGGACCAATCTGCAAGAGCTGGGGTAGGAAAGAAAGCGGCGCTAACAAACAGAACTTCAGGGGCACCGGAGCAAGTTTTAAAAGTTCAGGGGAGCCAGCGCAAAAGCTGATTCTGGCTTTTAAGTTGTCGCACTCCCGCTGGCGCCACGTGTCGCTCCCAGCCATAGCCCCAGCAGCCCATGACCACGTCTTCTTCTTCATGGATCAAGCCACCCCGCCCAGCTCTAGCTCCAGCTCCACCTGCCCACATCCCAGCCCTCTTCCCTCTCACTATCCAGCCCATATATCACCTAGAGCGACCCGCGAAATTCTCCCTGGTCCAGCCTTGCCCCAGTCGTGATCCATAGCTCTTTTTCCTTCCTTTATTGCCCCCAAAGATCCCTTGCACTGCCCATTATACCCCTGCCTTCATTGCTCCCTTTGTGCCTTCACTTTTAATGCTCCCACAGCCTTCATTTGTAAAGCAAGTCCCCATTTGGGGCTGTTAGCCCTAAATGGGGCACCACCTCCATTTCCACCAAATTTTCTTCCACTCCTCAAAAAAAATTGTTCAACAATGAAGGTTTGGAGCTTCAAATCAAGGGCCAAGGATGCATTTACAAATGATTTCAACCTCGGAACGCGATTCGCTCGGTTTAATTCTTCCTATCTCTATTTTAGATAGTTGTTATAATTTATTGGATTGATTAAATTTGTAATTGAAGAATTGGTTTATGCTTAAAATATTTATGGAATGCAATTATTTTTCTATGTTAACTGTAGTGTTTTAAATTAATTTATCTCTTTATTTAGTACACATTCATGTTAGGTTATTATTTTGTGAACTTAATGCATTTAATTAATTGACTATTAATTAAATTATTTTAGAAATATTTAGGATCCACGAGAGCTACCTTTATATTTCGGACCAATCAATTTAATAGTTGGTGCTTTGTGACACACACCGATAGCCATATTGAGACTAGGTTTGAGACGCGATCGAACCACCTTAGTCATTCGCGAGGTCGGGGAGGTTAGGGTTGACTATAAGATGCGAGAGCCCATAGTTAACCAATTTTAGTTGTCATAACTACCATCATGACTTGTAGAAAAATATAGAGAGTTTCTTTTTGTAAAGTATTACACATGCGCTTGGTTATTATTGTGTGTTCTTAATACTTTTAATGGCGTAGCGAACCATTAGATGATCACTAGAATTATAGGATAAGATGCGAGAGCCCGTCCTATTAATTCCGAAAATCACAATAGTTGTTTACGTTACGTGAGACCGAGAGGAGATCGTGCATAGATAGTCATTGGGTGCTTGTTTTGACACGCATCTATTTTCTCCAATGTTATAAGAAGCGAGAGCTCATAGCTCGGAGTTGTAGCTAAACTTGTTATACGTTGCGAGAGCTCGTAGCGAATATTATAGTGCACCCGACAACCAAGACTTGAGTTAAAGAAAAGTAAAAAGATGATTAAATTAAACACCGGCTAGACTAGAAATATTGCACTCCTATATTTTTATCTTGATTTGTTGTTGCCAAACCACCTCTGCGTTAGTTTAGATTTAATTGCTTTCTAGGTTGTTTATATTTTTAGATTTTAATTCATTTTCTTTTCGGTCAAATATAATTAGTTAGCTTAATTTTGGTACTTAGTCGGAGTGAGAATTACGCGCATTCCCTGTGGGATCGATAACTCATACTTAGGTACACTTTATTACTTGATACAGCCGGGTAATCTTGCCCGAGTTGCGTTTTGCGCACATCAATGTCTCACAAAATGCTCTACACATATGTAAGAACTACTCTCAGTACCAAATGAGTTCACTCTATCATGCAAATAGTACTATGATTATTCAACTATGTGAACAACCACTCATACAGCAGATCCAAAATTAGACAGTTTAATCAAGCAAAGCACAACATTCATTATCCCATATTTTTGAAATAAAAACATACACACACTAAAAAGGATAATCTACCATCAATACCCGGTCGTTCTACAAAAGAGAGAATATAGAGGAATAAAAAATGCTTATACATCCATCTTATGCGCTTCCTATGTATGAATACACAACTTTTATTTCCCAATTATTTGCAATAGCTAAGATTATGCTAACACATTGAGCTTTACCAAGAAGTGTATAAGTGAAGCATGTATCAATTTAACATGTATTATCAAATCAAGAAAGATATAGCATGATAAAGCGGCACTAGATCAATAGGACTTCATTAAGCTTGTAATGTAAGGCCAGGGTAAAAAGGGGTAGCAAGAAGAGGGAAAGAAATTCAAAGCGAGAGAGTACAACTACCCAAAATTCTCATTGCTTCCATGGATACATGCATTAGACTAGGACCTGAAAAGACAAAGACTTGGGAAAAATTTCCCCCAAACTTGTATTTTACTATCTATTCATTTCATAACTAAGTGCCCACTAATCATTATATTTCTTTTTGGCTATGTCATCTTTACTCTAATTTGCACTCATTTTTATTTTTATTTTCATATTCTTCACTCTGTTTTTTCTCTTTTCCTTTCTCTCTTATTTTTTTTCTTCATAAAAGATAACAGAGAATACAACAAAGAAGATGAAACAATAGGAGGATCTTTTGCAATGACAATCCATGCAATATCAATTCTCAACCCAAGTTCTACTTTCTCCAAGGTAGGAAAAAATGTATAGGCTTAAAAAGGTTAAGATAATGTGGGTAAAAGAAATGAAGTCGAGTCAATGTGTGCTTTACACACGTCATTCTTTTAATAAAGCTCAAAAGGGGACACTAGGGATATAAATATAGATAGGTCAGGAAGCTAACAGGCTCAAACGATCCAAAGATGGCCTAAATCATATCCTAGTGCCGAATCATCATACAAAAATTCATAGAAAATGAAATACAATAGTTATAAATATCATATCCATATATGAAATGAAGAACAACTCCTAATGCATTTGACATAAGCATTCGCTAGAAAAGATGTCGGGAAATTAAAGACTGACTTGCAATCATGATTCAAAAGTGTGATTAAGATATATTAGCAAGACAATTCCAAAAATTCTAACTCTTATAAAAATGACCTTAAGTTACAAATCAATGTAATACTCATGTAAAGACGGTTACTCATCTTGTTTAGGTGCACAAAACCAGACTCTCGGAGAATACAATGTGTACTATCTGCTAGATAAAACTATCCAAGTCCTTCAATAATGATGGGGTATGAGTACACAAAGGGGGATAATCATAGGAAATTTACACAGCAGAGTAAATTCCATAATGATCGAGGAAGGAGTCATGTGGGTCATAGCATTAATCATCATCGACTTAAATTCCACACACAGACTCGAAAATAAATTTTAAATTTTTTATAAAAAAATGGAGGATGATGCTAATTGGAATAAGGCCGGATAAGCATACAATTGTGATTTAGAACAACCATCTCCTCATCTGTTTGGATGAAACTAATATGGTCACGGCCTTTGTCTCTGTATTTGCCTTCATCAACTTCTAAAATAAAAATAATCAAAAGCAAAGAAAATAGGTAGGAGAAGAAATATAAGGGACACTAGTTGTCCCATGTACATAGAAGGATTTATACCAAAATTCCTAATTCTCATTAGGTTGGGACCTGAAAGGACCCTGGACCTAGAATCCCCCCCCCCTCCAAACTTGAAATGCATTTTATCCTCAAAATGTTGGACTAACTGATAAAGGAGTTGAATTATAGAGAGACCAGAAAACAAGCGGCAGATCCGCATAACGAAGGAAAACGTTATTTAAGCGCGACTCCATGTGAGCCAGGGCCATGTAACGAAGGAGGATGCCATTCAGGGATGGTGTCAGGCGACACATTGAGGTTGGAGGCAAGGTTATGGAAGAATTGATTATTAAGCCCATAAAAATAGTTTTGGTCAGCCAGACCCTGCTCTATACGCTGCTCGAGCGTATCTAATCGTTGATCGATATACTACTGGTGTAAGATCCCGATTCCCGGTTAGCTTGAATTGCGTGCAATGCTCGCATCTCTTCTTCGGTTGATCGCTTGTTTGGTTGTGAGAGAGTCTAAATATGTATGAGAGACCACATTAAGACTAAAACACTTTTAGGAGATGTCTTTTAGTGGTTGACTTGTTAAAGTCAAAAGTCGTAACCCGACGATAGTCGAAATGCGACGCGATTGAGAGTTTATGCGGGTTTTGTGTTTCTGACCTCGATTTGGTCCCAGATCTTTACATGATGATTAAATAACATGTTTAGATGTGTTAGACTTCTAACTGGATGTATTCCATAAGTCTCGTGAAGTTTTGACGCCTCGAGGATAGCAATTCTCCTTATCGCGTAGTTTGAGATGGAGCCGGGCGAACGTCTCGTCTTTCGGGAGCCTATTTCCCCTATCTGTTGAGCATCATCTGAGAGGCATTCAGGCCTATTTTGTAGCCCTAATAGGTGTTTACAATCATGGGTTATTACCCATTGGTTTGCGGTTTCATTCGACGTTTAGATAGCAAGTAGTTACGTCTTGCGTCGGTTTTGCCCCGGGTTGTTTCGGGTGTTGTTTATGAGAGTCTAGACCTACTTTAAAATTGGTTTGAGACTTGGATGGACTAGTTTAATGTTTGAGGACTTTAAGGGTTCAATTGTGAGCCATTTCGAAGCATTTAGACTCGAGAACGCACGCGGGAGAGGCCGGGATCGAGCAAGAATTGTACAAAACCCTAATTGCTGAAAAGGGCTTGATGCGGTCGCATCCTCCTAGTGCCAAGCGACCGCAAGGGGTCAATTCCAGAATGTCGGGATTTTGGTTTCTGTTATGTGCTGTCCGAATTGTTTGACCAATTAACCCATTTTTAAGCCACACTTTGACCCAATTACTTAACCTAAACTAATCCTAACATCTATTAGGAGATTTAGGAGTTGATTAGTGGGGTAATTAGTGAGTTAATCCCCCATATAAAACCCCCCCAATCTGCCGCATTCTTCATATTTCGGCCAAGGCAGAAAGTTTCTTCCCCCTTCTTCTCTTCTTGCAAATTTCTGGGAGCACTCAAAGGGCTTGAGAGGGAGAGCTTGAGAAGGAGATTCGTGGGTCTTGAAGGGCTGAGCTTGGAGGCCATTAATGGAGTCTTCTTCTTCCCCATTTCATCTTCAAGGTTGAAGAAAGAGTTGAGGAGAGACATCATCTCTAGGGCACGAATTTGCTGCATTGTTAGGGCTAAGATTTTGTAAGTTTCAACCTTCCTTCCTCTTCTTTTTAGGCTCCATTGACCCTAGGGAATCAACCATGTGTGCTATGTGGGTCAATGGAAGCCATTGTTAGGGTTTCTAGAAATGTATGAACCCTAGGATTTCAAGTTTATGTTAGAGCTTGATTGGCCTATGTGAGACCATGTCTATGTGAAATTCATGTTCTAAATTGCCTATTGAACTTGATTATGTTGATTTTTCATGAAGATTGATGTTGGTTTGGTTGAGATTCTTGGAGGGTGCCTTGCCCTAATTTTGTTTTAGCTTGCAAATTGATGATGTAAGCTTGATTAATGTGTTTTATATGCTTAATAGAGTATATTAAACTTTGCTATATGAATTGATTATGGGTATTGAGCTTGGATGACAAAGATGCTTGGAAGGGGATT
Organism: Codonopsis lanceolata; assembly: GCA_013146195.2. Classification (NCBI taxonomy): domain Eukaryota; kingdom Viridiplantae; phylum Streptophyta; class Magnoliopsida; order Asterales; family Campanulaceae; genus Codonopsis; species Codonopsis lanceolata. The sequence goes on from CM028381.1 coordinate 81,046,306, forward strand.
TTCCCCAAATTGTATTTGGCTTGTTAAAGATGATGGTAAGCCTAATTAGCATGTTATACATGTTTAGTGGAGTTTATTGAACTTAGTTGTGTTGATTAGCCATGAGTATTGAAATTGGTTTGGTTGAGATGCTTGGAGGGTGATTTGCCCTAATTTGGTTTTAGCTTGCAATCTAATGATGTTAGCTTGATTAATATGTTTTACAAGCTTAATAGAACATATTGAACCATGTGGTGAATTTTAAATCATGAATTGAACGTTATGATTGGTATGATGACTTGGATGATATTATGCACAAGATGGCTAAATTATTCTAAGTTGCATTGTTAATTAGTTTGTTGGGTTTATATGAGTATATTGAACATCGGGATTGTGGTTTTGGGCGATAGTTATGAACATAGGGGTTGATGAAGCCTAAGCTTCTAATCCTTGAATTTTCGAAAACTTAGATTGAACTCAACGGAGTTAACCTTTGGGTTAGTATGAATCCTAGAACTATAATTTTAAGTCCTACGGAATTTTGGGTAGAATTCATGGAGGTCGAGCCTCCAAGAAGTTTTGAAGTGTGTGAAGCACACTTGATTATGAGAGCTTATATGATTCTCGGTTGTGATGTTTATGCTAGTTGTGGATGAATTGCATGACTAGTTTGATAGTAGAGTGTTTACCTACTTGTTTTGAGCATATGAGTATATATTACTTGTGCTTGGGTTTTGAGTCCAAATTGAGTCGGTTTGGTTGAGTTTTGGTGGGACGATACATCGCCTTCACGAATTGTGAGATTCGTGATCGCGATGGATCGCCGTGTCGGGTTTGCACACCCCTCCATCGATGGCCACGGTGGGGAAGTAGTTTATCTTAGTTGTAGTAATACACATGACTTTGATAACTATGGAACTCGAGCGGAGATCGTCTCGGGACGCCGATATCTACGAGAGGATATCGAGGGCACATAAGGGTTTTGCACGTGTTGCAGGAGCGACACGCCGAGGAATTTGGGTAATGGTATCATATCCCTTATACATGAATTGTTTCACAAGTGCTTAAGTGAATAACGTGCTTGGTGAATTGGATATGATATGATGTTTGTTTTGGTTTCTTACATGTTATACTTAATAGATAACATATTGATTAATGTTGTTAAGCATGTATGCTATCACATGAGTATTATTGGAATGTGGTTTTATGCCAAAGGTATTAATCATTATTGTTAAGTTTGTATGCCTTGACATGAATAGTATGGGAAGGCTATGTTATAACAATAACATGAGTTACCGTTGTTATGTTAATATGCTTTATCATGAATATTATTCGGATATGGCATTATGTTAAAAGAGAATTTATTGTTGTTAAGTTTATATGCCTTGACATGTAACCCATCGAAGGCTATGTTATATCAATAACAAGAATTATGATCGTTAAGCATATAATTGTCTTGACATGGATTTTAGTGAGATGTTATACTACAATGATAACATGTTTTATTAATGTTGAGCATGGATGCCATAACATGATTTTATATAAAGTTATTTCATGACGATAGCATGATGTGATTTATGATTGAGCATTATGCCATGATAGGAAGTTACGGTTAGTAACTTACTAAGTCTTTGTGACTTACTTTTATTTGTTGGTTGTTTTCCCTAGATCCGAGCCGAGCGGATCCAAGTAAATCAAGAAGATTGCGTTGACAAGTATTATCTTTCGGCAAGGTTGCTACTTAGATAGTTTATTTGTTTTTGGTGAGGTCGTTGGGAAAGATGAAGTTATGTAAACTTCATGTTGGGGTAGCAACCTAAATGTGAATTGTGTTATTTGTAATTATGTTGTTTAGCTTATTCTTTTGGTAGCCGACAAGTAGAAGTCGTGGTTGGATGTTTATTTATGGTTATATCTCCATATGTTTTGTTGTTAGTACTTATAAATGTTAGTACTCATGTTGTTGGTAGCCAATCGGTTTTAGTCGCTTGGTTAATTGGTGATTGGTTATGTTAGCATGTTAAATTGCTAGTTAAATATTATGTTTGTACTCCCAAGATGTTTTTAGCCGTTGAGTTGTTAGACTAGAGTCTTAGACTTAGTGTAATGTTGGGTTCCTACCGTAGCCGCCGATGACTTGGTTTATTTTATGCTATATATTGAATTGCATAACAGGGAGTTTGTTCTACGTGCCCAATGTTGCGCACGCGAGTCGAATTTTTGGACCGAGAGATTAATCATCTCTTTGGTTGTTTTAGTTTGAGCTTGTTAGCTCGGGCGCCACTTGTTTTTATTTCATTTGCTTCCGCATGTGTTTTGAGTTGTCGGTGTATCGCCGTTATGGCCCTACCCATTATTTGCTACTTGTTGTTGTTATTTGTTTCCTTGGCGGCACGACCTTGGATTTCGTCTTGGGATCCGGTCGGGTTCGTCTAGAGCATGTCAACCTATAGAATCTTAATTGGACCTCCATCAATTGGGTGGAAATCTCCTCCAAAGGATCCATCCCAGGATCCTCCTCAACATCCTCGCCTTGATCGACAGGGTGGTGGGCATAGGGTCGTCGTGTCCTATTTGTGACACCTTTTTGGCGACATTAGGCATCGGCTTAATACGCTCTAAATCAGGATGGACTCCTGCGCCAGCATAGAGGTCGGTAATAAGCCTAGGGAAATGATATCACATGTTCATGGTCTTTTCAACCATGCCTCTAAGCTGACCATTTATTATAACAACGATATCAACAGAACCCCGAGTTAGAATGGTGTAAATTAACACCGTCCGATTCCATGTCACATCAGATTGATGTGTCGTGGGCATCACCCTTGCGCAAATAAATTCATAAATCCCTTTGGCCTGTGGAGTCAAGCAAGACTCCCTAATGGAACGAGGGCGACCAACTGTCTCCGCTCGTCCATAAGTCCACTCAGACCCAGACACAACTATCTTATCACTAACAATGACCAATGGTAAATTGTAAGGCAAATAGAATTGATAATCATCAATCCGTACAACAGGCAGGCCATAAAAATTATGGATGACATCATAACCAAAATAAGCTAACTGACCCCGAACCCAAGGCCAGTCAGGGTCTTCTCTCATAACTTGTCCACTGTGAGCATAGAACTCACGGACAATGGGCATAACCACCTCGCCAGGAGTGGCACACAAATTTTTCTAACCATTTTGAGCAAAATGGTCAGATAGTTGATAGCTCTTATAATCAAACCCTCAATCTCTCCGGAATAATGGCTTTCGAATTAAAACTATCTAAATAATTTTGATAAAGCTCGGCATTTTGAAATTGGGCTTCATCAAAATCTATTACCGGAGCATAAAATGATGATGTCCCACCGATATTTTACTTCTTTTCTTTGGTGCCATTTAAAAATAAAAATTAGATCACTCAAAACTCCTCTCAAAAATAGAAAACCCAACAAAAGTTTTTTAAAAAATAAACAAGTAAAAACTATCCTACAATAACAGTTTATGCTCAATAATAAATTTTAACAAGTAAAATTTGCATAAAAGAAAGAAGGATAGAAAATACTTCTCAAAAGGATGAACAAAATCGAGCTTGTTGCTGGTAAAATTAGTCGGAAACAATGGAGTTTGTCGGATTCCGTCGGAGCACAAATTGCCATAGATCGTGAAAAATGATGGAGGGAATAGTGAATGTATGTTGTGAGAAGGTTAACTATAAAGTTTGGAAGGAAATGATCGGGCAAAATGGCCGGATTTGTAGAGAGAAGTTAGAGGGATTCACCGGATTTTTTAAGAGAGAGAAGACATTGTTTGGGGTTTCAGATTAGGCTCGACACATTTTAAATAATGGGACTGAGTGGTCGCTAAGTCCTTATACCAAGCGATCACTTGGTCCAATTGTCAAGTACCGGACCTACGGAATTATGCGCGGTGGCTCAACCCTCGGGCTGAGCGAGCGCTTAAAATTGTTGTCAAAACTGTGCCTTACTGGAATTTGCGCACTCGCTCAGTCCATTGACTGAGCGATCACTTGGCCAGTGTTATATAAAAAAATCATGTAAAATATTTCGAAGGTCCTAAGATATCTTCCTTCGGTGCTATGTTATATCTTTTCCTACACCAAAAACTACTTACAAAAACACACTAAAATAAAACTAAATTAAAATTAACATATAAATACAACACTATAAAATATTTTTCCCCCAAACTTAAATTATGCAAAAGTTTTCTACGATTAAAATTCTCAAAATCAAGCAAGGGTTCAAAATAATTATTTTACAACAATATAATTTAACTAAAAATAAGTGGGTTGCCTCCCACACAGCACTTTTGTTTAACGTCGTTCGCTCGACGTGTAATACCCCGATAATTTCAGCTAAAATATTAATTTTTGTTAATTAAATTATAATTGTCTTGGACCTATATGATTAATGTTATAATTATTTGAGTTAAATTAATGGTTTGGACCTATTAAGTAACTAATTAAATTGGTTTGGGCTTGGCTCATTTGTGACTAGGTTTAATTACAATCCCCTAATAATATTACCTAATTAAAGATTGGTCTTGGTCCATTTAGTTTTAGGGTTAGGAAACATAATAGGGTTTTTATATAAACAGGGTTGAAAGGGAGGAAAAGAGAAAAGTACACAAAAAAAGAGAGAGAGAGAGAGAGAGAGAAGAAACGGGAGAGAGAGGAAGAGTCGGTAGAGGAAACGGGAGAAGGAGTGTTGGTAAGTTTTTATTTTCTTTTTTTGGTCAAAGATTATACTATGCCTATGTATATATAAACATATTTGTACAGTGTGTGTGTGTTTGTATTGAGTATGTTAGAAATTGTTTTTTTTCTTTTCAAAAAGTAACAAGAAAGCCAATTTGGGGGTGAGGGCAGTACACTGCCACTATCTATTTGTGTGTGTACCGTGTGTGTGTTAGTTTAGTTTTATTATTTATTTATTTACTTATTGATTTTCAAAACCTAAAATAACTATGATTACTAACTATATTTTTTTTTTGAAAGACAACATTATTAGTATGTAAGTTGGACTTTTGGTGAATGAAATTTACAATGTTTTAATAGGAGTATCTTATAGTATCCACAAGTTATATTTTATATATAAAAAAAAATATATTTATATTTTAATACATTTTGTGAGGTACTTGTTGGAAGTTTCAATTTAAGTTAGTATTAAGTGCACGTTTAGGATATGTTAATTGTTGAGGATTATGATTTGGTATGAACGTAAAAAATTAATTAGTAGAATAATATTAGTTAGTGACTTGTTACGGTCGTAATTTTAGAATCGGACAAGCGGGCTTAGGACGATCAATTGTGTTGGATCATCTAAGCTAAGCAATTTCGAGGTAAGGGATTATACCTCTTTAGGTCTCAAATCTTTACGTACCATTCGTTAGGTTTTCATTACTCCTTTGACATCGATTTTCTTGAAACGAACGCCGACTTTAAATCGGCATTTGAATTTGAACTCTGTCGCTTTATGCTTCTTTCGAACTCATGATTTGATTATCTGTTTATTCTCACATAATTATTGAATTTCATGTGAGATACCATTTATATGAAAAATATGATTTTTGACAATGCTTGATTTTGTAAAAATATTGGTTACTTGAAATTCTACCATGATCACTAAGTTGAGATTGTGACACTATGAATTATGAAACTATGAACTATGATCCTTGTGAACGTCACTTGGCCCGTGGCGTGGTTATCCGTATATACCTATGATCTTCGAATTATGATCTATGAATTATGATCTGTGAATTTTGATCTATGAACTATGATATATGAATTGCTTGTGTGATCATGGAATTTTGTGAGTAATCTGTTGTCATCAACTGGTATGGGACGATTGATGACAATTGGTTACTCGAGTTTAATTGTTGCATTATTATCTTTCACTTGGAATCCTGAGTATATATCTGTGAGTAGTTCGTTGTCTTCAACTGGTATGAGACGGTTGATGGCAGTAGGCTAATTGAGTCAATCGTTGAATATTTATCTTTCTTTGGAATTTTGATCTTTCTGTTTGACATTTGAAAAAATACTTTCGCTTATCGATATTTAAATAATGAATTTTTGACTACTCTAAAAATATTCATCTCTGATTTATTCTGGTCAACTCCTCCTTAGTAACCGGAGGGGTTGTATATGAACTTACTGAGCATTGTTCGCTCACCCCTTCATACTCTTTCTTCTCAGGTAATGAATAAAAATTAATAGAAGGTTTCAATTCGGGTAAACCGAGATGTCGACTTTCGAGGATTTTGGATTTAGTCATTTCTCATTGAATTACTCAGTAGTATTTTAAACGAATTATAGACTCATGTTAAGTATTAAATAGATTTTGTATTTAATTATTTGAGGTTTATTTTGACTTCAGTCAATGGTGTTTAAGATTTAATTATTATGAGATTAGAACATTTATGATTTAAGTTATGATTGATGGTGACGTGGCCAAATTGTGGGACCGCGGTGTCGGTGACGAATTTGAGGCGTTACAGATTGGTATTAGAGCTTAGGCCTTAGATCTGGATGGTCCTAAGATTTAGAAACCGTTAGATTTAGAAATATACGATAGTCTTAAGATCTTGATTTTGTTCATTGAGAAATGATGGTAGCTTTAAGTTCTACTAATGTTAAGTGGGGTTTACTATCACGTTGCTTCATTGGGACTTACGTTAGATATAGTACGATGACAAAATTAATAAAGACGATTGGAGATATATATAGGCCACCATCTCTTCCTTCGTTTGTGTAACTCTTTGAGGTAATACTTGTGTTTTAGGGCAAATAGATAAGTCTAGGTTTGATTCTTTAGGGTATTGAAGTATCTTTCTCGATGAGCATTTTAATAATTCGCCTTATGGTTTAATTTGATTGATATATCATGTGTGTTAGATTATAAGATGTACTTTGATATCAGAGCTAATTAGAGATTTCGTATTAGAATTTTTTTTTAGTTTGAATAAATAGAAACTTTGGATGTTGCTTTATCATTTGAATTAATAAGAATCTTAGATACGGTTAATTATTGAAATTGAATTTCCTTATTATCTATTTATTTATTTTAATTTTTAATTTTTTTTAAAAAATCTATTTTTATTATGATTTATGATAGTGCACATGATCGATTGGAGTGACCTTGCGAGTTAGCAGTTTACTCAACATAGACCGACTCTGTATATCGTTTAGTAAGTCACATTTGAGGTTTCGATTTCATTAAATATAGTATTATTGATCGCTCTAATGTAAACTAGATGGCACGTGGAGGTCGCACTGGAACTCGTGGACGCGGAAGGGGTACTAGAGTTGGTAGAGTCATGGAAGACTCCATTTATAGAATTGTAGGGGAAAGTGGTGTGCCCCCACCAAATGTGAATGTTAATAGCAATGCACCCGAAGTGGTCCAACCGAATGCGAACGTTAATGGACCTGTACCTGCAGCGCCAGTAGACCCTGCCCTCTTTACCTTGCTTCAGACTATAGCGCAAGCCCTTGTGGGAAATAGGAATCAGGGAAACGCAAAGACCGGCCGCCTTATAGCCCTAGCTCAACCTACAGTCAAGGACCCGTTAGAAAGTTTTCAGAAACGAAACCCAAAAACGTTTACAGGGGCACCGAGCGCGGAGAAACCTGATGATTGGTTGAATCACATGAGGAAGATCCTTGAGACAATGACATGCTCCAAATAACAACAGTGAAACTAGCAACCTTTATGCTGCAGGGAGAAGCTAGTCAGTGGTGGGATTCTGAGAAGACTACACTAGAGTCTCGGGGTGTTGAGGTGATTACTTGGGACATATTCGTGGAGGCGTTCAACAAGAAGTATTTTCCACCAAGCATGAAAGACAGGAAGCTAGTGGAATTTCTTAACCTCGAGCAAGGGAAAATGACGGTTGACGAGTACAACGCAAAATTCATCGAGTTGTAGAAAATTGCTCCTGCTCTTTTTGCTGATGAAAGTCAGAAAGCTAGGAAGTTTGAGAGAGGTCTAAATAGCCAGATTAGCTATAGGCTGACTCCTCTTCAATTACCCACCTATGCTGATGTGCTGGACAGAGCCCGTGTAATGGAACTAGAGTCAGCCGAGTATCAAAGGAAGAAGGACGAGAGAAAGAGGGGTCCTGAGGATGGTTCTGACAGAAATCATGGTAACCATCAAGGGGGAAATGACTATAGAGATAATAAAAGGAACACATAGAACAACAATAATAGAGGGACCAACCAGCCAAACCGGAATTATTATCAGAATCAAAATTTGGATCAGAATCTCTATAATAACACTGCGTGTACCAAGTGTGGCGGAAAGCAAAGGACAGATACTTGTTACTGGATTACGGGAGCATGCTTTAATTGTGGTAAGATGGAGCATAGGATCAAGGATTTCCCTGAGCCACTAAAGGAAAACTTTGTGCGAGGAACGGGAAGTGACGATAAAGCAAAACCGAAAGTTCAGGGAAGAATTTTTGCAATGACTGTCAGGGATGCTAGAGCAACAAGTGATGAGGTGACATGTACGATGCAACTTTATCTTTGTGATGATTAAGTTTTTATTGATCCTAGTGTTTCATACTCAACCATGTTATCTCAACTGCACAACTTAGATTCTTACCCAGAACTTATACTTTGATTTAGTTATAGACACAACGACCAAGGGATACATTTTGGTTACACCAGTATTTGATCTTACCCTTTGAGTTGGGAGTGGAGGATGCCTATCGATTTGGTTCTACTACACATTTATGAATTTGACATAATTTTTGGAATGGTCTGGCAATTGCTTTTAGGACATTCGGGTCGTTAGAGACATTGAGTTTCTGGTAGTGACGTTTGGACTTACAAAGATCCTAGCTACATTAAAGGATTTAATGAATTAATCTTTATAAGAGTTTCTCGATCAATATGTGACCGGGTTCACTATGATATGTTGGTCTATTTCGAGTTTTGAGAGGAACGTGAATCAATATCTATGGAGTTTTGGACATGAATAAGGAGTTTCTTTTGGTAGAATAGTAAGGTGCTCGTTTAAAAGTGTTCGAGGAGAACTTAGGTTATGATTTAGTGAAAACTTATGGTTTTAGTCCTTTTATTTTTATTTGTGGATGTCTTAATAGTACTAGGTTGGCAATAAGTGTTAATTTCATTTCGTGTTACACCTTAGACTTTAGATCGACTCAACTCAAGGTATTAAAGAGTTGGAAAGTGGAAGGTTGTTAAGAGATCTTTGTGTTCCCAATAATGAGTTATTGTTTCATACATCAGACAACATCCGTGCTAGTAAAAAGTTAGAGTGCACAACAAGCATGATGGACAAGTTATGCGATTGTAGGTTTGGTAAATTTGAAGGACCAAATTTCTTGAAGGTGGGGAGAATATAATACCCTTAATATTCAAACTCATAAAATAAATAAAAATCATCATAACTTATTTGAGTTTTCTTGAAAATTGGAACTTTGTGATTTGTCCACTAGGCTGTAGGAGTCATTCAGAAAGAAAAATATGCAAATCATTAAATATTAGATTTAAGCTTCATTTGACGTATTTGTTGGTTTTGAGCTTCGATTGACGTATATATGTGACTAGATAATCTGCTTTGACTGAGATCTTAATCGGGTTTATTAGACTAATTGAAAGTACACAGTTTGGGAAGTCAAGAAAGGGATACGAGAAAAGTACCTGGACTTTGTTTGAGTAGATGCATAAGTTTAGGGACTAAACTTCATTTAAGAGGGTGAGAGTGTAATACCCCGATAATTTCAGCTAAAATATTAATTTTTGTTAATTAAATTATAATTGATTTGGACCTATATAATTAATGTTATAATTATTTGAGTTAAATTAATGGTTTGTACATATTAAGTAACTAATTAAATTGGTTTGAGTTTGGCCCATTTGTGACTAGGTTTAATTACAATCCCCTGATAATATTACCTAATTAAAGATTTGTCTTGGTCCATTTAGTTTTAGGGTTAGGAAACCTAATAGGGTTTTTATATAAATAGGGTTGAAAGGGAGGAAAAGAGAAAAGTACAAAAAAGAGAGAGAGAGAGAGAGAAGAAACGGGAGAGAGAGGAAGAGTCGGCAGAGGAAACGGGAGAAGTAGAGTTGGTAAGTTTTTCTTTTCTTTTTTTGGTCAAAGATTATCCTATGCCTATGTTATAAACCTATGTGTACAGTGTGTGTGTTTGTATTGAGTATGTTAGAAATTGTTTTTTTTTTTCAAAAAGTAACAAGAAACCCAATTTGGGGGTGAGGGCAGTACACTGCCACTATCTATTTGTGTGTGTACCGTGTGTGTGTTAGTTTAGTTTTATTATTTATTTATTTACTTGATTTTCAAAACCTAAAATAACTACGATTACTAACTATATATATATTTTTGAAAGACAACACTGTTAGTATGTAAGTTGGACTTTTTGTGAATGAAATTTACAATGTTTTAATAGGAGTATCTTATAGTATCCACAAGTTATATTATATATATATATATATATATATATATATATATATATATATATATATATATATATATATATATATATATATATATTTATATTTTAATACATTTTGTGAGGTACTTGTTGGAAGTTTCAATTTAAGTTAGTATTAAGTGTACGTTTAGGATATGTTAATTGTTGAGGATTATGATTTGGTATGAACGTAAGAAATTAATTAGTAGAATAATATTAGTTAGTGACTTGTTACGTTCGTAATTTTAGAATCGGACAAGCGGGCTTAGGACGATCAATTGTGTTGCGGGATCATCTACGCTAAGCAATTTCGAGGTTTTTTCATGGTATTAAACACAGAAATTTCAACTGTCTCACTTATAGCAGTCATAGATAATTCCTAAGAAGATTAACAATTAAGGGATACTTGGCGATAACTGGTGCTCCAAGATCGGAAAAGTGACTCTACTAGCTAAAAAGAAGGGAGGTGCACAAATTTACTTGACTCGAATATATATATATAGACACACACACACACACACACACACTTGGTTGTAGTTTGAGAGAATGGAGACTAGAAGGACTAGGGAGCATATTCTATAAGGGTAGGTTGTAGACACGGAATGGGTAATGACGACAATGGAACATCCCTGGGGATTGAATGCCCCCAGTCTTGAATATCTTCTTATGATCTTTGTGTTGCCTGGTTCATCGAAAGTGGTGCTTTGCTTATGATCTTTGTGTTGCGATCTGGTTCTCTCCTTCCTGGCTCCCTATCGGTCTTTTTTGAAGTGGTGCAGCCTCGACAATTTCACTAAAGTAGAGACGTAAAGATTAATCGAATAGGAAATGTATTTATGGAGGGTAGTATTTATGGAGGGTTAAGAGTGTGAATAAGACATGCGTATGCTTAAAATTTGATAGTCTCTATGTGCGTACTTGTGTGTGAGTTATATATATTAAAAGGAATCTTTAAAGGGCTGTAAACTAAACATGCAATGTACTATTCTATGTTATTGATGTAAGCCAAGCTAAACATGCGATGGGTTGGATTAATTTTTGGTTTGGTGCAAAAGTGTTAGTGGGAGCAAAGAAAAACAATACAAAAAGAAATCCAATGCATATACACAAATCAAGCAAGCATTTGCAATATATACACAAAAGAAGAATCTAGACTATGCATATATATGTAAGCATGTCACGTGTTACAAATGTTTCACATCCCATGCAGAATATTGGTAATAACAGATAAAGCACACATTTGCAATAATATATGAAAGAAAGCACACATTTGCAATATATATATACATGTAAGCAAAAATCTAAATTGTGCATGTATGTAAACATGTTATGTGTATATAAACAAATTAGAAAATCCAAAAAAAATTGAGTCTAGCCCTCTTTCTATTTTTTTAAAAAAACAATTTTCCCAACAAAGTCGTCACTGTGAGAACCTCGTTCTGAGACGGCCCCATTGCTGAAAAAGCTGGTGGTTTCAAAACATTGAAGCGTGTGGAACACGCTTGTATCTCATCGTAGACTCTAACAACTATAATTACATAGTCGACACCTCTATTTTAAGGATAAACAGAGAAAAACCAAAAATACCACAAGTGCATAGGTCCGGGGGCTAAGTTACGAGTTGGGAAGAGGTTAGGCACCCAACTCGCCCTTTTGGTCTCGTTTGAGTTTTACTAAATAATATATTTAAATTATCGTGTTTAGTTTAGAAGGATTATATATATATATTGACCAAGCGGGATGTTATTTGGGCATAATAACAACTATTTTCGCATTTTAGCATTTAAGGTGTGTTAGCCGTTACCTAAGCATGCTATTAACTATTTTAATATTTTATGTACATTTATATACAAATACTACTTTTCTTTACCATATTATTTACACATAATATTTACAAACAATAAATAATATAATTATTTATCTACATTTATAGTATAAACAAAATTATAAACTAATTAACGCATTATCTAACGTAATAACATAATTTATCTATTTATTATTAACTACTTTAATTAACTATGAGACAGAATAATAAATGGGTACCTACCTCTTATAGCGTAAAATTCTTATCCCGATATATACGTCTAGGCTTTAGCACAATAGATGCTCGTAGTTTCTGGTGTGCTCTCCCTGTTTTCTCCTCGAAAGAGAAAATCTTTTTTAAAAAAATATTTGTTGTTGTGTTATCGTCTTTGTGTTATCATCATTTGTATTATCATCATTGTATTATCATCATTTGTTGTTATCCGGGCAGCGTGACCGCGCCTTTTGACTTTTTAGATCGGCTCGCTGGGGGCGAGGAATGAAGGGGCTCACTTGCTCAGGAAAAGGAGGAGGCTGTCGTGGGGGCAGGGCATCGGGGGTCGAAGGCTCGCTTGCACAAGGCCAGGCAGGAGGAGGTTAGGAGCCTTGATCACTTGCACAGAGGCAAAAGAGAAGAGAGAGAGAGAGAGGGAAGCTGTGAGAGAAGGTTGGTGTGTTTGAAAATGAAGGCTGAAGCCTTCCTTTTATCGAGGCAACTGGTTGCGCAGGGCATGGTGTGGGTCCCAACGGGCACAATAATAAGCTTGAAGGGGGAGGGGTTGAATAGCTTATTATACACTTAAAAACTTTTAAGTAAGTTCTTTGAAAGGTACTTACAATCTATTGAAAAGATTGAAGTAGCGGAAGACTTTCAAAGTAGCTGTTTCAGGTCTGCCGATAAGGACTACTGGTAGACCTTTGACAAGTTACTTAAGTTCTGTTGTATAAAGGATAAAGATAACTAAAGTAATAAACAGTTCAAACGATAGACAAACAGTAAAGAAATAACACAAGTAATTTGGGATGGTTCACACTATAAAGAGTGCTACGTCCACCACCAAGGCAGTCAACCTTAGATTTAAATAGTGCACTATGTTTTCCACTAGATCTATTACAAAGAATATTCCTAATGGATCGTGTACAAAATATTGACTTTGGTTTGGGGTCTAAGGAATTAAATATCTGTGTAAACAAGATATTTAATTTGTGCAGAAGAATAGCTTAAGAATGAAAACAACAAGAAGTTAAAACAATGAGTGTTGATGAACAACTTCTTGTTGTTGACGAGGACTTCTAGATCTGTTTAGGATCTCTTGAATGAACTGAGTATTAAGACTGAGTCTTTGTAGATTTTCAGAGCAATTCGACAAGTGATCGATCGATGTATTGTTGTATTTCTTCAGTCTTTAATGGCAGCATTTATAGCAGGTGCAATCTTGAGAGCCGTTGGAGAAGACGAAGACTTTAACAGCTCTATTATGAATGAATTAAATGCATGGGGCTGTCAGTCAAGAAATTCTTCTTCACAGATATCTAGAGCAGGGAATGATTTATGAGATCTTCTAAAAGTGGGGCAATCTGGGTGTCATATCTCAGAGTTGTTACGCATAGGTGACACCGCTTCCTCGCATCGCTCGCATCGCGAAAAGTCTTCCTCGCTGAAAGTCGCTTTCGGGCGGATTGAGGTGTCGGGGAATGTCTCAATTTAAATTCAAACCGATAAGGATAAATTTAAATTGATTCATAATGGAATGCTTGACTAGACACGCCATGATCTTGACCGAGTGTAGACAAGGTCTCGGCCGACCGACAGAGCCGGAGCAGTCTTCCCTAAGAAGCTTTGAAGAGGTCTTCCGCTCCGAACTCGTGAAGTCCTATAAAGCCATACTTGGCAAAGTTCTATACAGTTGTCACGCTAATCGATACGCAGCCCGATTAGCCACTGAAGTATAAAACTAGTGTAATGTATGAGCAGATATAAATCTAATACAAATAAGAATCAACAATCTCCTCCTATTTATATTTGGTCATCATTACTACACATGAGGGCTATAACCGACTAAGTGATAGATAATAGCATGTCTAAGAGATTTATATATATAAGTAGCGAAGACATGCCTCTATCAAACGTAAGAGCACCTCAAGTGTAAAGGACTATTCTAAGTGCATACAAATATAAGGAAATCATAGAACAAAGACACGTATTAGTAGTAAAAAAGCAAATTCAAATATAAATTTAAACCGAGTGTTTAAATTCTAAGTATATAGAAAATGAAATAACAAGAATTTAAACATAAGACAATTTTTGAAAAGCAGATAACCTTCTGTATTATAAACAAGATGTTTACAAATTACGAGTTTTTCAAAAGATAAGATAGATACAAAGGTGAAGGGAAGAAAAGATACAAATCTACCGGTGGTCTTTTCCCTTTGCCTTTGCTTCTCGCTCTTCTCCCTACGCTCGCCTAGCTCTTCCATTCTTCGTGACGCATTGCCATTGGCATCGTGGGAGGTCCGTGGAACGAGAGCGGTAGTCAAGTTCTTCATGAAGATGGCTGTTCTCTTCCATCAACATTCGATTGATAGATCTCATTTGCTTCTCCTCCGTGATGGCCAGATCACGATCACGATGAGCGTTCATGACATTGTGAGTTAAGTCTCGAGCTAAGTTGTTGAGCTCTAGGACAGGAGGGCGGCCATTGCCGAGATGTAGAGTGATGGCATGGAATAGCTCGTAAGAGGGAGGAGCGTATACGACACATTCGCCGCTGAGCTTCAATGTTGATTTTGACGCCTGTGAAATCGTGTCTCATCTGGCCCAAAACGAGTCCATACATCATCTTGAAATTGTCAGTGAAAAGAGCCGCAGCTCGGTCGTTGGCCTTGGACGCAAAGAAGGGCTATCTCAGAGTAGCGTGTAGTTATGCTAGCGAGAGCTTAGCCAGCTGCTCATAGATGGCGCCCACCTTTTTGACAAAAATTTCAGATTGGCCGGCCGAGAAGAAGTTGTTGCCTCGCCAATGTGAATAGGAGCGGTACCCGGCAGAGGTAGTGGCTTCAGGAGACACCGGCCTAAGGGTCGTTGGAGAGGAGGAGTGATGGAGTGAAGAGGAAGAGTCTTGGGTTGGTATGGTGCCTCGGAGAGGAAGAGATGGTTTGAGGTGGAGGGGAGGGGTTGGTGGTGAATCAAGCTCCATATTAGTGTCGAATTTTCACCGACATGGAGGATTCGGTAAGGGTTCGGTAGAGAACCGTAAAGAAGGGGCAGGATAGAAAAGGCTTTGGCTAGTAGGTTGAGGCGGTTGTTGGTTGAGGAAGAGCTCGCCATCAAGAAAGTTCAAAGAGGAACTTGGCAAGAGAGCAGTCTATTGGTTTGGATGGTTTTGATGGTGTTGAAGAAGTGGTTTGGGTTTGGCGGTGTGTGTAGATGGGTTAGGGAGTAGTTAAAGGGAAGGAGAGAGGAGTGGGGGTTCTGTAGGCTCCTCCTATGTATGAGGCTCCTCCCGAGGGATAGACTCCTCCGAGGTGGTGAATTCTAAGTAGATGACTGTGGGGAATAGGTTGGCTAGGTGTGGCGGTAGATGGTTGGCTAACTAGAGAGGGTTGGTGGTTAGAAGGTAGCGCTCGGTAGAGGCTTCGGGCGTAGTTGGCTTGGTGCCGCAGACCTCTTTTTTCTTCCTTAGCAATCGAATTTGGGGCTCACCGCTTCATCAGAGAGTGTGAATGTCTCGTTGGTGGTTGGTCAGATAGGTTTTTCAAGTCTCCTTCGCTTTGGTTGAGGGAGGGTAGTGTGAGGTGAGGGTGGTCTTTGGTTTTAGAAGAAGGCCGGGAGAAGAGGTTGGATGAGTTTGAGAGGATGGTGGCCGGTGAAGGTTGGACTGGGAAGGTGATGGAGTTGGTCCTGGCCGAGTCTTGTCCTTTGGCCTTCCTTCATCTCCTTCCGAATCCACTTTGCTTGCTCCTCTTCGCTTGGTATTACTTCTTCCTGCCTTGTCTTTTTGCCTTTGCCTTCTCGCTTGGCTCGGCAGTCCTGCCTCGCTCATCACCCAGATCTTTGGCTTGTTGATGGAGGGTCGTGGCAACTTGTTCATCAAATTTTGCAAGCCTTCTGAAGGTCTCCCGCTGGCCAGCCATAAGCTTCCATGTTGAAGCGAGTCACTATGATCGGTAGAGGTTTAGCGACTTTGTCGATGGAGACGGGCGGAAGACCTTTCTCCAGCCTTCACTTGTTCTCGTACTTAGTATATTTACTGAAGAACGAAGCGGTTAGCTGCTTGTCCTTGGACACCACTATCGCCTCATCTTCCTTGATGGAAGAGTTGACTTCCTCGATGTCTCGGCATGGATCGCCTGATTTAATGGGCGCTTGCAAGTGGGGTTGTTCTTCACTTTTTCCACCCACCGCTTCAGCTCGTCGAAGATGATGGCGCCGTAATTGAGACGGGTCTGAAGATATACGTCGGATGTAAGGTTGAGCTGTTATGCCGTAAACATGTCATGTGCACCACTCTTGAAAAGTAGCCCCTTGTCAATAAGGTGGCTTGTGAGTAGACGTCCAGTGGGAAGAGATTCCTCAGCATCTTCCCTTGTGATTCCCTAGGGGTATCAACTCCCCTCATTGCTTCCCAGGCATGAATAGCCTCAACAATGGTTGATTCAAGTGCACCACCGAAATGCACACCAATGATGGTGGAGATGGTCTTGGCGGTGATAGAGATAGGACGGCCTCTAATCCATCCACGCAGCGCCTGGGTTCATAAGCTCCATCTCTGTAGAACTCTTCTCGCCAAAGAAAAATGTTGTAATCTTTGTCGTTGAGGCGTAAGAGTGGAAGAATCCCAGACGCATTCATGTCCTCGCATGCCTTGACTCTGGCGGCTATATTGCAGACTGACTGAAGGTCAATGCACATCTCGGGAATGTAGAGTTTAGGGTCTAGGGTAATGATGACGTGATGAGCAGCGCGAAAAGTAGGATATCCCGGAAGGTTGACATCCAAACTTGGTGGAATGTCGGGCTATTCTAGCTTCTGTCCACGCTTTTGATTTTGATGTTTTTGCCTGAAAGAAATGCAATCAAAAATTAGGGCTTTTCACATCAAGGGCTAAACAAGTAGAGATTTCAAGGTTTTCTGAGATTAATGAAAATTTTCGGAATGAAAACTTGAAACCCTAGAATGTTTAGTGTAATCAATCCATAGAAATGTATAACATAAGTTTTTCAAGAGAGTAAACATTGAAAGCATATAAACGATCGTTAGTTTCTAGGTTTTAAATAACAACAATGGCGACATTTCCAAGAAACTCGAAAAGTGACCGCTTGTATTCCAAAACAATTTAGGTTATAAAATGAAATGCAAAACAAGAACGATAAATTTCAAGTAGTAGAGAGAGGAACGCATCCATTGATGTTGATGGGAAGAAGAAACAAGAAGATTTCTGAATGAAGAAAGCAGCTATACGTATATAGAGAGAGTTTGAATAGAGAGAGAAATATTTTAGATAAAGGGGTTTCAGAAAGTTTTAAAAGGGCGGTTCAAGGTCTATTTTAAAGAAAAATTTTTGCGCAAAAGTGGGAACTTAAGATATTTTCTAAGTACCAATTTTATCCTTGACCCCTTTTATTGCTTTAGAAACTTCTTTAATAAAAATAGACTAAGTAAAGATACTCGACACCTTAAGTCTTCCGCTCAAGGGAAACTTACGCCTTCCTGGCCACCTAAAACTAAGTCTACCGGTATGAAAGAAAAGTAATAAAACTTTGAAATTAAGCAAGTAGATCAATCATACCAAGATTTCTCCTTAAATAAGCAAACCTCGGTGGCATCCAAAGGGTTTAGTGAGAAAGTCAACAATTGATGCTCAATGGAACATATTCCGCATCGATGTTACCTTTCTCCACATGATCTTCGAGGAAGTGATAACGGATATCAATGTGCTTTGTCTTCGAAAGTGCATCGATTTTTGGAGATCGAAATGTTGGATGTTTTGTCACACATAATTGGACAATTTGCGCCTTGATGTTTAGTCCACCAGTTGCTGCTTCATCCATAGAAGCTGAGAGCAACAAATCGCCGACAAAGAATGTATTCGCCTGTGGTTGAAGTTTGCAACCGAATCCTTGTTTCTTGCAAGACCATAAGACAAGTCTATTTCCAAAGAATTCATGTCCCACTGTGCTTTTCTCGCTCACTTTGTAAAGATAATTTTGATCCGAGTATCCAACTAGATCGAAATTGTTGTGTTTGGAATACCAGATGCCTAGATTTGTTGTCATTGAAACATATCCGATGATACGCTTGGCGCTAGCAAATGTGATTCCTTCTGATCCGCCCAAATCTTGCACAAACACAACAAAGAAACATAATGTCGTGTCATCGGGCAAGAAGGTAAAGAAGTGAACCTATGATTCCTCAAGATTTGGTCATGTTCTCTTTCCTTTTC
>CM028381.1:81065103-81096210 GCA_013146195.2 Codonopsis lanceolata
GGGTAGACCTTCGATACATGCTATTGAGGAAGACATAGCGAAGAACTGGAACCTTACAAGCTCCTTCGTTGTGGGCTTGCTCGACCCTGACATGTCATGGTTCACCTCTCTTCAACGGAAAGACTTGATTCGTGGCCTCTCATGAGAGTCACACATGATTTAGAGTTCGATGTTTCGCTCCTTTCGTTGGACGCCGATTTCTTATTCAAAAAGGATTGCACGAGAGTGGCGGTTTGGGTTAAACTGCATCGTCTCCCACTCAATTTCTTCAATCCTTCCTTCTTGAAGAGTATTGGTAATTCGTTTGGACGCTTCCTTAGAGCGGATGAGAAGACCCTTGCCTTATCACGGCCTATGTTTGCTAGGGTCTGTGTTGAGATAGATGTAGCCGAAAACCTCCCTACTCGCATCTGGATTGGTATCGGAAAAGACCAAGGGTTTTGGCAAGCATTAGAATTTGAGGGCAATATTAATTACTATGTAGGTTGTGGCCTCCTTGGACACACTAAGAAATTTTGTCGTAAGAACAGACACGATGGGAATAAGGAGTGCCCTAACACACAAAACAGATGATGTTCAGGCCGTGAAGTTGAATGAGAATTCGGCTGAAGGAAAGGATGTTATTCCTTAAGAGACTGTTACTGTTGGGCGCAAAGTCCCTGAACAGAAGGCTCGATGGCAACCAGTGTCTGTGTCGAATGGGTTGCAAAATGCCTCTACATCGAAAGCCAAGAACGACAAAGGGTGTCCTATTGAAGTGGAGGTGATTGATCTAGTTGATAAGCAAGATAACGTGTGTCACAAGGAGAACCAAGGTAAGGTGGAAGATTGTATTCCTTCGATGACAACCAAAAAAGGAGGTGGCGGGGTTAGCACCTCGAATCCTTTTGACGTTCTGTCCAGTTTAGCTGATGACGATGGGGAGATAACGGGGCTAGATCCACTGGCTGGGATGACAGACCCAACTAGTTCTTCTTGTATACTCAGCAACAGTAAGAAAGGTGTTGGACTCCCAAGTCTTGATAATCCTTTGGCTCATTATTGGATGTTGGTTAATCCTAGGAAGTTTGGGAAGGCACATTCCACTGGGGGTGACTATGATGAGTAGGCAGAGGATTTACATCAAGCTTTCACAGATTTGGATTTAGAGACACAACAAATCAGACCGGCCTTCATTAACTTTTGTAAGAAGGAGGCTCGTAAAGCTAGGAAAGCACAATTTATTAAGCATAATGTGTGCAAAACTAGGGCGACTGCTAAAGCCCAATAATTTTCTTTCTCTTGGTGTTTTTATGTCAGTGCTGATATGGAATGCTAGGGGGTGTGTAATAAAGGGACTATGGATTATCTTAGTCTCATTCGAAAGCAACATAAGCCTATAGTCTGTGCTATTCTCGAGCCTAAAGTCTCAGGTGACAAAATTGGTAAGCTTCGTAGAAGACTTCATTATTCTAATGCTCTTCATGTTAATCCTGTTAACACTCATATCTGGGTTCTCTGGGAAGATAAAGTGGATATGCAGTTAGTGGGCTCTTCTGATCAGTTTCTCTCTTTTAAAGTTACAGTTGATGGAGTGTTTTCTGTTTTCCTTACGGTGGTATATGGAAAATGTTGTCGTATCCTTAGAAGGAATCTTTGGGATGATCTTTCTAATTTTGCTAGCAGTATCAATGATCCGTGGTTGGTTGGCGGTGATTTTAATGTCATTTCTCATTCTAATGAGAAGTTAGGAGGGGCTTCATGTGACTTTAATGCTATGGATGAGTTTAATCAATTTATTTCCCAATCTGGTCTTCAGGATGCTGGATTTGAAGGAAGTAGGTTCACTTGGTGTAACAATCATGAAGGTACCTGCCGCATTTGGAAAAAGATTGGATAGGGTTATGTGTAATGGACAGTATGTTGCGGAACACCCTAATTTGAAGGTTCAACATATTTCGACCAATGCCTCGGATCACTCTCCTTTGTTGATTACTTTGCAGAAAGTTACCAAGCCTAAGAGTTGCTTCCGGTTTCAACGTATGTGGCTTGATCACCCCGATTTTTTACCCTTTGTAGAGTCTCAATGGAGCCGTTCGGTTAGGGGTCCTCCATTGGAGGTTCTTTTCAAGAAGCTTCAATTGCTCCGAAAACAATTAAAAGACTGGAACTGGAATGTGTTTGGCCATGTAAGACGGCGTTTAGAAGCTCTTCAAGATGAGATCCTTCGCCTTGAAGTTTCGTTGCAGCAAAGCTGGTGCCAAGACATCTTCTCTAGTCTGGGGGAGGCTCGAGAAAGTTTAGCTTAGTTGGTTGCTTGGGATGAAGAGTTAGCTTGGCAGAATTCTAGACAGAAATGGCTTGAACAAGGGGATAGGAATACCGCATTTTTTCATGCTCGTATCAAAGATAGGCACCGTTTCAATCATGTTAAGGTTCGATTGTCGGATGGCACTCTCAGTGATAACCCTAGGGACATTGGTCCTATGGCCGTGGATTTTTTCAGTGATTTATTTTCTTCCAAGGTGCATAGCATTGATGCTGATTTATTTGTTGGTTTTCCTGCTAAGGTGTCAGTTTCAGATAATGATCTCCTTCGGAAAATTCCTTCAGAAGAGGAGGTTCTTTCTGCCATTAAAGAGCTTAATCCTAATAGTTCTCCTGGTACTGATGGTTTCACTGGTTAGTTTTTTCAGGGCTGTTGGTCTATTATTAAGGAAGATGTCCTAGATGTTATAAATGATTATTTTTTGGGTCAACAGCTGCCTAGGGGAATGACGACCACTACTTTGGTCTTGATTCCAAAGGTAGACAGACCGGAGACTCTAGGGGACTTACGACCTATCACCCTTTGCAACTTTATTTGTAAAATAATTTCTTGGATCCTGGCCTCTCGTCTAGCTACTTTGTTACCTAGTCTTATTTCTCCGGAACAGGCAGCTTTTGTGAAGGACTGAAACATTCATGAAAATATTTTATTGGCTGGCGATTTAGTCCATCGTTTGGATTCTAAGGTCGGAGGAGGCAATGTTATTTTTAAGTTTGACATGTCGAAGGCTTACGATCACCTTGAATGGGATTTTATTGGTCACTCTTTGCAGGCTTTTGGCTTCAGTCAGAATGTCCAAGATTTATTTCTTCGGCTTCTTAATAACATTTGGTATTCGATCAGGATTAATGGGGAATCCTTTGGTTTTTTCCACTCTTCAAGGGGGGTTAGACAAGGAGATCCATTGTCGCCGTTGTTGTTTCTGCTAGCCCAAGAAGTCCTATCCTATAATCTCAATAAAGGTATGGTGGATGGTACGTTTGCTGCTTATAATCATGGTCGGGGTGGTATTCAGATTTCGCATCTTCTTTATGCCGAAGATATGCTGGTTTTCTGTAATGCGAGTAAATCTTCTATCTTGGGCCTTATATCTATTTTTTAGAAATATGAGCAAAGTTCAGGTCAGCTCATTAACCTTGCTAAAAGTGGCTTTTATGTGTCCAAGGCTTGCTCCTCTCGTCGGTGTAATTCTATTAGCAGATGGTCAGGTTGTTCGCATCGGGCTTTGCCAATGAAATATCTGGGAGTTCCTCTTTTTACGGGTAGGGTCAAACGTCAGTATTTTGAGGATCTTGAATCTAAAATTATGAAGAAGATCAGTGGGTGGCATTCGAAGCTTCTATCTTTTGGTGCTCAGCTCACTTTACTTAAGGCTGTCCTCAGTAGCATCCCCATTGATACCTTGTCAGTTATTCCCGTTCCACAATCGGTGTTGATCAGATTGGAGAGAGCTATGGCAGAATTTCTTTGGAGTGTCAATGGTGATCATAGGGCTCATTGGGTGGCTTGGCATAAAATTTGTCATCCTTTCGCAGAAGGTGGTCTTGGTGTTCGTTCCTTGCATCAGGTTATGGTTACTGCCCATGCTAAATTGGCTTGGAGTGCGATGTCGGGTTCCAGCTTATGGGCTAGATATTGTACTCAAAAGTATGGCAGTGTGGATGGTTTACATATTCCTTTGAATTCTTCGGTGGTTTGGAAGGCAGTTGCAGCTCAGTTGGACAAGGTTCGGGCATGCAGCAGATGGATTATTGGAGAAGGCAAGATTTTTTTTGGGGTGACAATTTGTGTGGTGTCCGTCTCCAAGGTCCTCTTCCCATGGATTACAGCCTCACAGTTAGGGAAGCTTTGTCTATTTTCGATGAGATCAGTTATTTGGTTCCAGCCGAGTTGCATGATCAAATCAGAAAAGTTCGATGCATGGACACTGTTCCTGACCGTCTTGCCTTTACTCTTGTTCCCTCCGGCAAATTCCAATCTTCAGCATTTTGGAATTATATCAGGCCCGTCTATGCTTCTCTTTCTTGGGATGTCAGAATTTGGCAATATTGGATCCCGCCTACGGTGAGCATTTTTGTTTGGAGACTCATGCAGGGGGCACTGCCATTGGATGTTTGTCTTCAAAGCCGCTTCATTCAGTTAGCCTCTCTATTCGTGTGCTGTTCTTCTAGGCCAGATTGTGAATCGGTAGAACATCTATTTCTTTTCTCTGAAGTGGCTAAGGCTGTCTGGGAGCGGTTGGCTCAGCCTTTTAATAAACTTCATCAGTACTATAATATTGAGCATCTCTTTCGCACTTGGTCTGGGTCTTCTCTTCGTCATCAGCTTGGTGCCTGCCAGTTAGGTGTTTTTATTTTTGGTTGCTGGGAGATTTGGAAAGCAAGATGCGCAGCGGTGTTTGACAATGTTCCTATGCAGTCGGAGTCAGTTTTTCGTAGGATCATTCTTCATCTTCAGGATATGACCAGAATTTTTAAGCCTCGTTCAGTCAATGGGTCTCGTGGCGTTTTAGCTCTCCAGTCCCTGAATATTCCTATCTAGTCTTCTCCAGTCCGTATTGGTCGTTGGCTGAAATGGTGTCCTCCGGGTGGTTCTTCGTTCAAGCTCAATACAGACGGTTCTTGTTTAAAAGGCAATTGTTCAGGAGGGGGTATTGTCCGTAATTCTAAGGGAGACTTGATTCTTTCTTTCTCCAATTTTTATGGTAGAGGCTCCAATATGTATGCGGAAATTTTAGCCCTGCTCGATGGTCTTCGTCTCTGCAGGGGTTTGGCTTTGGATAGTGTTTTTGTTGAGTCAGACTCTTTAACTGCGGTTAATTTTCTTGATGGTAAGATCTCTTCTCCTTGGCTTTACGAGTATGAGCTTCGGGAATGTCGTCAGTTCAGTGTCTCTTATAGTTTGGTTCATGTGTATCGGGAACAAAATTTTGTAGCTGATCGTCTGGCAGTGGAGGCCCAAATTCATCATATGAGAAGAACCTTTTTAGATATTCGTGACCTGCCCAAAGATATTCTTTTTGCTTTCAAAAGTGATTTATATGGTTTTATGTCCTTTCGTCGTTAAAAATATATGTATTTCCTTTTCGAGGTTAGGCTCCTCTATCCCCCCCGTTCAAAGGGTAAGGCTGGTTGTCCCCCTCAAGTTTGTACTCTTTTTCTCTTTTTAATAAATTCCCGCAGGTGCCGCCCTGCTTCCCAAAAAAAAAATCATAGCATGATTTCAATATCCATGTTGTACGTATTTGCACAAGCAAAACAAGATACCAATATCTTTCAATTCCATTCCATTTGGTAACGGATTCAATCAATTCCTATCTCATATTATACCATTCTAGTTCTCCGACGAAGACCTCTTGATAATCAAGTCAGGGGCCCTCTGATGTGACTTCAAAAGCTTTTGTTGTACAGGATGTGAGGTGTTCATGAATCACATATCAACATCTTTTATATCGATCTCAACAATAGCAATCCTAAGCACATATAGGCATGGCATCAGCATCATGCAACATAGCATATTAATTTACTATGTATGTATACCAAGTATGGAATATTCATACTATTAACTACCTATTAATGGTAGATAAAACACATTATACAAGGCTAATACAATATCAATGTATTAGACTAATAAAAAGACAATACAACATTTCACGAGTCACTAGGTAGCATATTCTTACTAACTAGTATACGACCAATCCTTATAAGTCAAATCGTATACGGGTCAACAACCAATCCAACCAATCATCACGTGATCATCTTTTGGCCAATCACCAAGTTCCAACATATCCTGAGGGAATTTCACCTTGATCAAGGTAGTCCCCCAAATACCAAAACACAACCATCGGGAAAGGGGTCTCAAATTCCCAACACAAATAATACAAGAACTGGTGGTTAAGTACTACCATAACTATATACACCTATATAGTAATCTATGAAATACTAATAGGTACCACGGGAGGCTTAACCACTACGCTCTCGAAATGTATTACAACGAACTTTCGCCATAATGATTAACACGACGATCACCCTTGGGACTGACAGTCTAGCTTCTCTAATTCCTAAAAGTGGAACAAGAAACAACGGCTTCTTGAAATGCAAAGACCTACTCTTGGTATAACTGCAACTCATAAGCAATAAAGGAGAAATATAATACTCCTAGACACAAACCTTCACTCACGGCAATCTAGACCAACGAACTTAGTACTCCAAGTCGTATACTTGTACCAAAGAATATGCCAATAAGGCATTATAAACAACACTCGACGATAAATACTCGACGAAAACCCAAACCCAACCTAGGCCATGGAACCTATCCTGGCTTATAGCTAACATAAGCTCTGATACCAACTGTAATGACCCGACCCAGATTCCAACACGAAATCCCAAGGTCGTGCCGCTGGAACTAACAAAAGAAAAGGACAAGCACTTGCTAAATAGTAGTGCAAGTCGAACAGTCGAGCTAACACGCTCTAAACGTGAACATAAAGCCGCACTAAAATACGGTATTTCAAAAATCGAATCAGGGGAAGCAATAAGGAAAGAAGTCCCAAGCATGAAGCTCGAAACCAACGCCAATGAAACCAAGTGAGACATTATCTCTCAAAGGAGGAGAAACAAAACTCGCATGCCGCAACATTGCGGACGCCGAACAAACCATCGAGACTCCAGGCCGACGTTTCAACAAAGAACCAACCTGATATAACAAATACCCAACGGCTAAAGCATACCGGGGTCAACCAACAACTATAAAAATTAGAATAAGGAAATTCCCCAAAGCTACTGCGTGCCCGGGAGACAGCTGAAATAAATACGAAATCCACGGACTAGGCACGACACAATACGTCGGCCCAAGAAAGAACCAATACAAATACTCAAGTATTCTACCCGAATCGTAAAGTCTAAATAACTTTACAAAAGTCGATCTCACAAGAATAACAAAGTACAGACATCAATGACAATGCTATAAAGGAACAGACTCCCAAGTCGCTACTCGAAAGTCGGCTGCTACAAACACGAACCACACGCTCTAATCTCGATCTATCGACCAGCTGCACACTGCTACAATCACGATCTACTCGACCTCAATGCGGCTACAAGTTACTGCAACTAGAAACAAGTACGGGATGAGTCATAATGACCCAGTACGATACTACAATATATATGCAACATATAATTATGTAACATAAACATAACTATGGTGTCATTTTATAAATGACAGAAAAACCCGTGAGGAGGCGCCGTATCGTTTCGATACTCCACAAGATAACCATTTCTTCTTACTTATAAACCATCCAAATGAACTACGGTGTAATTCCCTGTTCAATCACAAATCAAACGAATTAGAAGGTAGTTCCCACAAAACATCATATGTAAGTATACATATCATTATATATAAAAATCAAGCTATTCACATTATTACCACGTGTAAGGGTGGATATTTATATATATATACACCTATATCAGTATGTATATCTCTATATATACATATCAATTCTCTCATATATTAGTCATGTATAAGTGTGCATATGTATAAACACATTTCAAGTCCTCCATATAACACCAACCAACACAAACATGGTCAATAAGATCTCATGTTCACTAACACTTTGTTATCACATAAGTGCCCATAGCAAGCCACATAAAGGATAGAGAAGATACCAAATCACTTTCGTCGTATTGCTCCTGCAATCACAATTGTTAATCATATCGTGCCGCTGATACCGTGTTCGGTATCAAAGTACCGAGCTCTCTTCTCGGGTCCGAGCTCTCTACTCGGGAAAATAGCACTAGCCAATGTGCTCAATTGGTTACGACAAAGGGGGCTACTTCCCCACTGTTGCTAGCAGTGGAGAGGTGTATGAAAACCGAATCCGGTACGGCGATACATTGCAACCATGAATCCCATAATTCGTGAAGACAATGCATCATCCCACCTTCAACATGAAAACTCAAGTAATGCCAGCTGGACTTATATGCAATGCACATGTAGATGTTTACTTGCTAATTCTCAAGTAGATATAATGATCTACTAAACTCATACGATTATGCACATTGTTACAATAATCACAAAACCACAATAGGAGCTCATTTGAGTCTCTAAATCATAAGTGTCAAGTTGTTCACTCTATTCTATTCAAGTCCCAAAAGCTAGTAATCTAGTCAAATGGATTATAATTATCATAGGATCTCACCACGATCCTCGTAAGGTTCAATTGTTCCTTAACTCGACTCCGTTGAGTCTTACTACAATTCCAACCAAATAGAGTTTGAACACTATATGTGTTCCAAGACTCTTTTCTATGTTCTCGTTTGAGGCATAGCAAGGTTCTCGTTCCATTTAGGAATCTTAGTTCAAAGTCCCAAGTCAATTATATAAGGGAAGCCTAAGTTGATTATTGTGAAATCAAGCTTAGTTCAGTTTTAATTCATAATTCCACTTAATAGTAGAATCCAAGTTCACCACAATTCATTAATCAGAGACGATTAGGCACGAAGGCAAATACATTCAATATGCTCATAAGTCATATCATAGAAACACGTAGAAGAATCAATTCTTAACAATGTAGGAAATCATACATTTAGTCATAATATAAAATATACACAGTATTCCATATTCACTTATGAAATTCAGCAGAGTCACAATTTAACCATCAGTCCATTATGTACTATCCAAGACTACTTCGTTAGTCTAGGATCATGAAGCCATTTACTAAACCCTTCCTAGAGTAGTAACTCATTCAATAACGCAAAAGTCGATAGTAGTCAAAGACTTAAGCAACACTAGAGCGGTAATAACCCGTAAGGTCAAACCATACCGGTGAGTCTTAAATAACAACATGGTTATCCTAGCGACTTATACAAGTAGACTCCATGTATAGAGTACTAAAGATAGTCCCAATCCAAATCCTCTCAATTATGCATTTCTTTCACACAATCATATAAACCGCATAAAAACTCGATTGAGTCTTATAAGCACACATATCAAACATGCATTTCAATTCATCCCATAGTCACGTAAACTAATACATTAGTCTAACGTACTACAAACGTCGTAGGGATCGAATGTGGAGTCGGTATTGTTCAATAACTCCCTAATCTCAACTCCGGTGAGTCATTTCTAAAATTCAACCAAGTGAAGCATAGATACAAAATGCATCTCACTGCTCAATTCTATGTTATCCGTTCATTTAGAACTTAATAACTAAGTCGTTCATGACCTTAAACTAGCCATAAACACATTCCCGAATTTCAAACCCTAGAATCGATGATTTTGTTTAACCTACAATTGAAACATATTCTTTCACAAGAGTTGATCCTAGGCTCATATAGAACAACATTCATGCTTTGCACGAAGTCAAAATCACAACTTCATAAAGAAATCATAAAATCCTACACACATTTCATAGATTGAATTGGAGGATTCTACTTCACAAAAGGTGTTCCTAAGCATCATTAGAACAACTATAATGAAGGGGACATGTCATAATATTTAACATGAAAATTCTGCGAATTATCAACTCTCCTTAAGCCTATGAATAATGGATGGAAGGAAGATTAAACCAAGGATTGTTGTAGAGGAGGGCAAGGCCTTCGATTCGGCAGTCTCGGAACTCCGGCAAATGGTCTCACAAGGTAGGATTCTTCCCAAGGACGAAAATGGAGACTTACTCTCTCTAAATCTGAAGCTTAGTGATCACAAATGGCTTCCAAGGCTGAAAAATGGTTTATATACTTTCCAAGAAAACCATAATCCAAGTGATGGAGGTTATATGGCTTCCTATTGGCCAAGGGATGCAAGCCCTTGATAAGGACTCATCCAAGGGTTTAGAGAGATTGGAATAAGGTCAACAAGGGAGGCTCAAGTCACTAAAGACGTCCAAGGGCCAAGGGCTTTGTAGTCATAAGCCAAAACTTGTCAAAAATCTCGTAAGTGTGAATTCAGGGACCAATTTCCAGATTCTGGAAAGTCGATCTTGTAAAATCGACCATAAATCGGTCACAACTCCAAATGAGGTGATTTTTTATTTTTCTGAAAGTAGACTCATTAAAATATATTTTATAATTTTAAATTACTCAATTTGGACTTATATTCATCAAAATAAAGTTACAACAAAATCAAGTACCGAAGCTGATTTCCTAAAAATAGAATTCTGGCACAGCCGTAAGTCAAGACCTAAATGAGGTACTTAGACACCTTGGAAAATTACCAAATTTTACATGGAGTATCCAAACATATTAAGGTCAAAGATACTAAATTTTTAGAAAATATCTTTAGTAGATTGGTACCAGAATTTTCCCGAAGTTCACCCAAAAACAGGACTGAATCTGTGAAGTAATATGTTGGTCATCTTATTTCCAAATGCAACAAATCTATGAACATTGATTGTGCAAGCATGAGAAATACTAGTACACTTGGTCTAGAACTTAAATGAACTTCTCGCAAGTTGAAAGCACAAACAATACAAGCAACGAAGACAAACACGAGAAACCCTATGACTCAAATGATGCAACTAAGCTTCCAAACTTTCAACCAAGCATACTATGATCAAGATGAACAATATAAATCTCATATGCAAGGTACTAAGACTCCAATGAGACTTAGTTAAGTGCTAACATGCTAAGACGAACACTCAACGCATTAACAACAAAGCATGCAACGCATGGAAGGCAATCACTCTACTATGATCATAACCAACTTAATGCAAACATGAAATGAATGAAACAAAGTCTCTAGCATGTTAAGACATACAATAAATATGCCATAATGATGTTATACATGTAAAGGGGCTTGGGTTCTCACACTACGCAAGAAAACTCTCAACCGAGTCAAGTAACAAACAGCGTAGGTATACGACTTGTAACTTTAACTAGTTAAAGTCTATGGAACATATGGAATTAAGGTATTGGCTTCTAGATAGCCTACCTACACAAATCGAGGTTCTTTCCTCAAGTTTAGTAAGTGAGGTCACGGTTAAACGACAAGCAAAACGAGAAAGTCAAATACACGAAGGTTCGGGGTCTTACAGTTCTTGCTGCTTCGATAAGTGTTATGTTCTTTCGTTCAGCTACACCATTTTGTTGAGGAATCCCGGCAGCAGAGAAGTTGTGGCCGATCCCATGGTCATCACAATATCTTTCAACACCGTTGTTTTTTAATTCGGTGTCGTTGTCTGATCTGATGTCAATTATGTCTTCAAGCTTTTGACTTTGAAATCTTCTGAATAGGGTGGTGACCAGATCATATGTCCCATCTTTTGATGTCATTGTTTCAATCCAAGTCAATCAAGAGTAGTCGTCAACTACTACAAGTGTGTACTTGTCTCCAGAGATACTGAGAGTAGTGATTGGTCCAAAGAGATCCATGTGCAGAAATTGAAGAGGTCTTGAAGTTGACATAATAGGCTTGCTCTTGAAGGAAGGCTTGTAAAGTTTTCCGAATTGACAGGCTTTACAACTTCTGTCATGGTCGGTAGACACCGTTGGTAGAACCTTGACAAGCCCATATTTGGAGAGCTTAGAGAGGTACTTGAAGTTGTGGTGACTGAGACGCTTGTGCCAAAGCCAACTGTTGTCACGAATGTTGTTGGCAACTAGGCAAAGGCTGGAGGATCTTCCTAGTAAGTTTAGGTCCGTGACATAGATGTTTCCTTATCTATTGCTGCCAGCAGAGTTGAGTAGGATTCACTATCTTTGATGAGAAATTGGTTAGAGGAGAATTGGCAGAAAAGACCCTTGTCGCAGAATTGGGATATGCTCAAAAGATTATGCTTTAGGCCATTCACTAGAGAAACTTTGCTGATGGAGAGATTTCCTCTAGTGGTTGAGCCATACCCAATTGTCTTCCCTCTTGAATTGTCACCAAATATCACCATTGGACCTTTAGCTTCAGCTATATTTGTAAGTAGACTTCTGTTCCCTATCATGTGCCTTGAATAGCCACTGTCGAGGTACCAGATGTCCTTATCTTCTGAATCTATAGCCATGAAGCAGACCTAAAAAAGTCAAAGGAACAGGGTCCCCTTTATTTTCTTTTGGGTCCTGAGGATTAGCAACCTTTTGGGACCCATACCTGCCTAACCTTGAAAGAACTAGGTCTCTCAGATTTTGGTGTGAACCTTAGTAGGCATTCTAGGGCCAGATGGCCTAAACAATTGCAAGAATGGCAGAGGTGAAAGTTCCAGGGAGAAATGTGATCTGCTTTTGCTATAGAGTGCTTGTGACTTTCTTTCTTTCGAACAACACTCTTGGGTTCAGTGTGCTTGTTGACAGTAGGCTTGAGAGGTTTCTTGTGAATGTTCCTTGGTCTATTAACAGCAGACCTATCATTGGCTGATCTGTTGTTAAGAGGCTTAGGAGCATCCACCAAAACTCTTTTTAAGTTTAGTGTCAGTTAACTTGGGAGCCTTGACCTTTTCATAGACAAACTTGACAGATACCATTAGAGATTTTGTTTGTTTAGCGCCAGGCCTTAGCAGAGTTGCTGTCAGCAGACTTAGATTTCTCTACTGTTCCTTTAACAAGCTTCTCATCAGAATGTTTTCCATTTATGAGCCTTGGGGTAAACATATGGGACACTTGTATAGCAAAGTTCATGTTTACCCTTGTTACCAAAGGTTTGTTTGTACAAGGAAAGATCAGCAGCAGTCTTGGAGGATTCACCTTCCTCTGTGACAGAAGAGCTTGCTAGGTTGTGCTCATCGTTGTAGCCTAGGCCTGATCTGTCTCCATTGGCTTTTGGTTAGAAAGGATTCCTTGGAGCTATTCCAAGAGTCAGTGGTATTTTGCAAGTCCTCTTTCTCCTACTTTAGTCCTTTAATGTTCTCAGCTAAGCACTCAACTTTGTCACATAGGAATTTTTTTTCTCCTTTTAGCTTCTTGATACTTTGCTGTTAACATCTATTAAAAGTTTGAATCTCAACTACCTGCATAGATTTCTCAGTAACAAGCTTTTCATAGTTCTTCGCAAGCTTTACATAGGCTACCCTGAAGGTGTTGAACTCCTCAAGCATATCTTGATTATCCTTGAGCAGTTCTTCCTTACTGAAGTTCTCACAGTTGTTCTCAACCTCTTCACAAGGATGAGGTGAGATTTCGACTTCATGTTCAGAGTCATAGGTGGGGCTTGATTCTTGAGCAATTAAGCATATATTGGCTTGCTCAAAATCGACCTCATCCTTTTCTGAATCAGTCTCAAACAATGTGGTGACCTGCTTTTCTTTGATGTCCTCAGCCAACATACCTCTTTGTTTTTGAAATTTCTTATAAGGAGGTTTTTGGTATGCTTCATATTTTGGCTTAGGACAGTTGGAATAAAAAATGACCAGGTTTCCTATAGTTATAACCCACAAGCTCATTGTTAGATGAGGTTTCAGCTGTTTTTCTAAAAGGCTGCTGGTGTGTGCCCTTCCTTCTAGATTTTGCAAATTTCTTAAAACATTTTACAAGCATAGAAAACTGTTCATCAGAAAGAAAATCATTTTCACTGGAGGAAGTGGATGGTTTGTCATCAACTGGAACGGTTTCTTGTACCATGGCTGGCAAGGACAGAGTTTTGAACTGCTTGTCCTGATCTAGAGCTTGACTGACTTCGAGCTCATAAACCTTCAAACTTGCATAAAGACTACGAAGAGCCATTTTGTTCAAGTTCTTGGATTCTTTCATGGCGGTAGTCTTAACATGCAAAAGACTACATAGGGAGCCTAGAAATCTCATGTTCATTTCCTTTTTGCCATAAGTTTTACATAGAAAGAAGCAGTTATTAATTACATCATTGAAACGATCATAGGCTTCCTTAGGATCTTTCTTGAAGGAGTCGAATTGCTGGATGAATGTGTAGTTCCTGTTATCTCTTGTATCTTGGTCTCCTTCTAAGTATTCTACGAGAGCTTCCCACATCACTTTGACAGATGTACACCGGATCACTTGCTGATAGGTGCTAGTGTCTAGGGAGCTTGTTATTATGCTTATTGCTTTATGATAAATGTGCATATTGTCTATATTTTTGGATACTTTGGGCTTATTTTCCTAGTCAATATTGCATTTATCATTGCTAATTTAATTGTTTTGACTCATTTACCTTTATTTGTCTTAATTGGACAGTTTTGCAAATTTTGTGCATTAAAATCAAGCTTTATTGGTGAATTAAAGACAAACTTTAATGATGAAGTAAAGCCAAATTGAATTCCAGCATTTTTCATGGGCAGCGGTTACTTTTCGTGGGATGGAAAACTAATGTCAAGAATTAAATTGAAGATTTTCAGCAACAATCACACCATAGGTGCGAAATATCTCGCAACCTTCAATCAGGGCAGCTCAAGAGTCACTTCCAATATTTTCCAGTTTGGACCCTTTTTATGCATCTAGACTAAATGTCATCTAAAGGGGGATGGAGAGCTTTAATTTAGCCTCTCATTTATCTCTCCATTATTTCTCATTTATTGCCATTACTCCAATTTATTTTGGTTGACATGGGGAAAGAAAATGCTTAGTTTTTCCTATATATAGCTCCTTCCTCCCCTCCTTAGGGACATAGAATTTTACTTCCATATTCTCTTCTCAAATAGTTAGATAGACATTTTAAAGTAGTTTTATATTTGAAGACTAGAGTTCGTGAATTCATTCGAAAGTATTTTATTATAAGTTCTTCTTCTTCCCTTCTCTTTACTCTTATATTACATGTTTATTTTAGTTACTTTAATTATGTGTGAGTAGTTTTCTAATTCTAGGATTAGGTGTAGCCCGTAATGGATTTATAAATAAAGTTTTTATCTTTCCGTTTATTTGAATGTCACCTGTTTTGTTTCAATTTTACCTTTATTAATAATTGTATAAAATTGTAGTAGCGAGGGACCGAAAGGTGAAATTACTACATTTATACAATAATCTTAGTTACTGAAGTGAAGGACCGAAAGGTGAAGCGTAAGTAATGAAACTCTAAAATTGAACTAGAAATTCATGAGAACGAGAGTTGATTAAATTTCTAGAGGCTTATAGAATTGTAGTACATAATGAGTTTAGTTTAATTCATTGAGCGAGACATCGGATTTGAATTAATCTAGGCACGGTTGAGAGTAGTTCGAAAGAATGCAATTAACTATTTTTTATGCAATTCGCCTTCAAAATTTGACATTCATCACGAACAGAAAGATTGTTACGAAATTTATAAATTCATTGTTGTGGTGAACCGAAATCCTAGAAGCTTTTTAACTATTGTTTTTAATCCAAAAACTAATTTTGCATTTTAATTTAGTTAATTTAGTCTTGTTAATTTAATTAACTCATCACACTAAAAATCTTGAAATCAATTAGTCTAGATAATTTTAATTGTGAGTTTTTCGATACTTGATTCAAAGTCCCTATGTGATCGACATCCTAAATACTACACTAATAGCCGTGCGCTTGCGGTAGAATTTAGTGATCAATTGAAAATCACTCAACAAGTTTTCTGGCGCCGTTGTCGGGGACTTCGGTAATCAATATCGAGCCAATTTCTAATTTGATTAGACTAGATATTTTTTTTTCATTTTATTTTGTTCATTTGTTTACTTTTACTAGTTGTTAATTCCCTCTTATGCGAAAAACTCGTATTGCTGACATTTTGCTTGAGACAGATCCAGAAATCGAGAGAACTTTTCATAGGAGAAGAAGACTTTTTCAAAAGGAAGCACAATCCGGTTTAAAGCTATTTGAACCCAAGATGGCGGCTCAAGAAGATAATAGGACATTAAGAGACTTTGCTGCACCAAATGCTCAAGGGTTGTTACCGGGAGTCACAAGGCCAAATGTTGAGGCTAACAACTTCGAGTTGAAACCTTCATTGATCTCTATGGTACAACAAACCCAATTTGGAGGATCGCCCACCGAGGATCCAAATTTGCATTTAAAGATCTTCCTTGAATATACTGACACTTTGAAGGTCAACGGAGCATCCAATGACACCATAAGACTACGGTTGTTCCCATTCTCTTTGAGAGACAAAGTAAGGGCTTGGCTACATTCATTGCCCGCCGGTTCCATAACCATATGGAATCAACTCTCGCAAGCATTCTTGGCACAATATTTCCCTCCTAGCAAGACCGCAATGATGAGAAATTAAATTATAAATTTCTCACAAAAGCCGAGTGAATCAATGTACGAGGCATGGGAAAGGTTCGGAGAGATTCTTAGGCTATGTCCCCACCATAGATTGGAAAAGTGGCTCATAGTCCATACATTCTACAATGGACTCACTTTTTTTTTTTAAGGAAACAGGGACAGCACCCTGCAAAATTTTATTAAAATAAACAAGAACATAAAACGGAGGGGGACAACCCGCCAAACCCACAAAACGAGAAAGGCAAGGAGCCTAACCTCTAGAAGGACTAACAACATAAACAAATCAACTACGATAGCTAAACAGACCCAGATTATCAAATCTAAAGGCTTGACGCACCAAACTGGGAAACTAGGATATATGATCATAAATCTTGTATGAAGGATGATAATGAGCAAACTCCGCAAGTCTGTCAACTACACCATTCACCTCTCGATACACATGACAAATAAATGCAGACCCAAAAGCTCCTTACACTCATTAAGCTCATAAGAATACTGCCAAGGAAAACCTTGATTGCCCGAAAGCCCCCGAGCGGCCACTAAAGAGTCAAATTCAACAAACACAAGCTGCAAACCTAAATTTCGAACTGCTAGCAAGCCATCACGCAAAGCAGAAATCTCTGCAAAAGTATTTGTTCCAGGGCCATAAGATGAAGAAAAGGCATATATTAAACTACCCCGATGATTTCTGATAATACCACCTCCAGTGCAGAAACCTCCCCTAGAAGAACCGTCTGTGTTCAATTTAAAACCATTAACTATCGGAGGCTCCCATCGAACCCATTTACCTCTAGAAAAAGAATCTGATTTGATCGGAATCCACTGAGATTGAAGACCCAAGATGCCAAGCTGTCTAGACTCCAATTTCGGCTTGTAAATAAACATCATGTCACGAACCCCTGTCCAAACTTGACGAATAATCACATCCCCCCTCATAGGAATATTATCATAAAC
This sequence comes from Codonopsis lanceolata, assembly GCA_013146195.2. NCBI lineage: Eukaryota > Viridiplantae > Streptophyta > Magnoliopsida > Asterales > Campanulaceae > Codonopsis > Codonopsis lanceolata. The sequence goes on from CM028381.1 coordinate 81,082,462, forward strand.
AGCTCGACACCTTGCTTTCCAAATCTCCCAACAACCAAACATAACTACCCCAATCTTACATGCTCCAATTTGATGTTTCATAGACACCATGTTCATCCAAATGAAGAAAAGATGGCGCAGCGAATCATAAGAATCAATCAAAGAGAAACAGCGAGCTAAGCTTGACCATACCATTTTTGCTGTCTCGGAGAACAGAAATAAATGAGAAAGACTTTCCTGATCATGGGCTTGAGTGCAACAAACACATTTGGAAGCAAGGAAAATATTTTTTCTCTTAATCTGAAGGTCCACCAGAAGAGCTCCATAACATAGCTTCCAAACAAAACCGCTAAGCTTAGTAGGGATCCAACGCTGCCAGATTTTCCCCGCCCACGACAGTTTCGGCCAGTGAGTACGCATTTGCTGCCAGTGATCCGAAACTCTAAAACAACCTGAAGTAGAATGTTGATAGACCAGAACATCCTCCTTAAGGTTATTTAGACGAACCCTCCGAACCCTAGCCATGTTCTCGTCAGAAATTAAATGGCGAAAATGCTCCAAACAAGGCAAAGCATCCTTAACTTGAAGATGCAAATCGACCGGGTAAGGCCCTTCCAGGATCGTGCCGCACCAATTGTTTCCCCAAAAAGACACCTCACCTTTGCCGATTAACCATCTACTACATCTTTTAACATCCTCCAACTGATTGTAAATGGCACGGCTAACAGGAGACATCACTCGTTGATTAATCAGATTATCAACGCCATATTTGGAAATAGCAAATTTCGCCCAAAGGCTCTTTCCTTGCAATAAAGCCCATGCAAGTTTAGCTTGGAGAGTAGTCATCACATCCCGTAAAGATCGAAGACCCAGCCCTCCTTCATCAATGGGGCGACAAACCGTATCCCAAGCTATCCAGTGAAGACGAGATTCACCATTATTGCTCCATAAAAACGCAGCCATCGCCGATTCAATACGAGTTAAAACTCTTTTGGGAACCCGAAGCACTGATAAAATATAAATCGGAATACTACTGATAACGGAACGAAGAAGAGCAAGCTTTCCCCCAAAAGATAAAAGCTTCGATTTCCAGCCTTCTATCCGTCGTAAAATTTTTGATTTTGAACTCAAAATATTCAATCTTAACTCTGCCATCAAAATATTCAATCTTAACTCTGCCATGGAAAAGCCATCAAAATATTCAATCTTAACTCTGAAAGAACAACCCGACCATACCCAAATATGGAAAAGAGGAATATCGGAAAAGTATGTCTAATCTTTCTCCCGAAAGAACAACCCGACCATTCGAAATATGTCAACCGACCATAATCTTTCTCCCCAATGATAATATGCTCTAATCTTTCTCCCGAACAATGAAACGAAAAAACCATTTTTTCCAAATTAATGCACGCAAAGTCCACTTTTTCCAAATTAATGCACGCAAAGTCTCGCATAGCAAGAATGGAGCCTTTACTAGCATTACAAAAGATTAGCAAATCGTCTGCGTAAAACAAGTGGGAAACCACCAAACCCCCTCGACCATGCACAAAAGGAAGAATCTGCCCAGTTGCAAGTTTGGTATTGATGTTGTGCGTAAGAATTTCCTGCGCAATGATGAACAACAAAGGAGATAAGGGATCTCCTTGTCGCACCCCTCTAGATGATTTGAAAAAACCAAAGCTTTCTCCATTAATTCGAATTGAATACCACACATTGTTAATCAGACGAAGAATCATATCGCAAAAATTAGCACTAAAACCACAGCCCCGTAAAGCTCTAATGAGAAAATCCCATTCCAGTCTATCGTAGGCTTTGGACATGTCAAACTTAAAAACAACATTACCACCTCTAGTACGCATATTAATCCGATGTACCATCTCATGAGCCAGAGCGACATTCTCCTGAATACTTCTACCTTTAACAAAACCCGTTTGCTCTACCGAAATCACCTGAGGAAGAACTTTGGCTAGCCGAGTTGGAACAATCTTTGAGATCACTTTTCCAGCAAAAGGGCATAAACTAATCGGACGAAAATCGCCTAATCCCGTAGGACTATCTACTTTCGGTAACAGGATAATAGTGGTAGTTGTTAAACCCTTATGAGTCTCGTGACCCAATAAAAACGCCTGAATAGCAGCCATGAAATCCTCCTTAATTATGTCCCAACAAGTACGGAAAAACTAGCCTGTAAAACCATCAATTCCGGGAGCACTATTGGGATTTAAGTCTTGCACAGCCGCCCAAATTTCAGCCTCCATAGGCATTATTTCCAAACTCGCATTAGCCTGATCATCAACCATAGACGAAAGATTTTGAAAGAGCCCTTCATCCACAGTATGGTCCGAACACATGAATAGACTACCGGAACAGACATCCTCCAAAAATTGGACTTTCTCTTCTTGTTGCGCTAGCTTACGGTGCACGTTACCAAATATTTCCCAATTCCAACGTTTGAGCTCCTTCCTTAAAAAATGTAATTTCCTATGCAGAATTTCCATAGCAGTCCCATAAACCGGCCTACTCCACTGGTCCCGAACAAAACCAAGGAATCCCGGATGATCCACCCACATCCTTTGAAATCGAAATTGGTTTTTTGGCTTTTTCACAAAAGGAAAAGTCACAATAAGCGGCGAGTGATCTGACATAACACGGCCCAAATGTTCCACTACAAGACCCGCATACTTGGCCGAATAAAAACCATTAATTAGAACTCGATCAAGGCGTTGCCAAATTCGAGATCCGTCCTCATGATTATTGCACCATGTGAAAGTGCTACCTTCAAAGCCCGCATCTCCAAGACCCGCAGAAATCATAAAATCATTAAAATCTGCCATACCTTGGCAGTCGTAGCCAACACCTCCTAATTTTTCTCCCATATTAGCAATGATGTTGAAATCCCCCCCCCCCCTCGACTAACCATGGGTCCGTTAAATTAGAAGCAATATCAGACAAATCCCTCCATAAAACTTGTCTCGCATTACTTATACAAGCTGCATAAACAAACGAAGTGAGAAGACTATTGTTGTAAGACCCCGAACCTTCGTGTAATTGACCTTCTTGCCTTGCGTGTCGTTTAATCGTGACCTTGCTTACTTGGATTGCGGAAAAGAACCTTGATTGGTGTAGGTGGGCTATCTAGAGGCCAATACCTTAGTTCCATATGTTCCATAGACCTTAACTAGTTAATGTTACAAGTCGCATACTGACATTCGTTAGTTACTTGACTCGGTTTAGAGTTTTCTCGTAGTTCTTCCGTGAGACCTCGATTGTACTCTTAGTCATTCCTCCACTTGTCTTGAGGGTTATTTGAGTCTCATAAGGCCTTGGTACACAAGTTTTAGGCTTGTTGGAGTTGCATTCATCCAACCGGTGCATCACTTTCAGTCCTAGACCCATTCGGCTTCGTTTTAGACTTAAACCATCGTTCCAACGCGACAAACGAACATCCTGGGAGATGTTCAGCCAGCCAAACCGAACTCCTTGGGGAGTGTTCGGCAATAGCAACCGAACAAGTGATGAAAAGTTCGGTCCGGCACAACCGAATGGCTCAGGCATCGACTTTATCTTTGGTTTGATTTCGGCGTGAAACTCTATTCTACCCTTACTTAACCCTTGCCCTTTCACTTATTTGAGGGTATATTAGTCATAATAACCCTTATAACCCCAAACACTCCTCTCCTCTCTTCATTAGTGATCATCTTCAGCCGCGCCGCGGGAAGGAGAGAGTGCGGGAGATGAGCGTGCGACTAGTGCGTGTTCCGGTGATTCCCGGAGTTCCGGTCATCCGTTTGACGAGCCGAGACCACCGTCGCGAAGCCCTTGACGAGTAGATCATTTCCCTTGGGTTTGTTTTCCTCTTCCTAGTCGTTTATGGCTCGATAAAGGTACGTTATCGAAACCCTAGTTTCTCTCTCTAACTCAATGTTGATGTTACGTTGCTAGAGACTTGTTCCTTGTGATTTGTCGTGGTAATACATGCCAAAAGGAGATTGTGGGTCCCAATGAGCACAATAATAAGCTAGAAGGGGGGGGGGTTGAATAGCTTATTAACACTTTAAAACTTTTAAAGTAAGTCCCTTGAAAGTTACTTGCAATCTATGAAAAGAATCAAGTAGCGGAAGACCTTCAAGAAAATTGTTCCAGGTCTGCCGATAAGGACTACAGTAGACCTTTTACTGATTACTTAAGTTACTTTGAAAGGATAATATAAACAATGAAACTAGGCAGTTCAAGAATAGACAAACAGAAGGAAATAACACAAGTATTTTGGGATGGTTCACACTGTAATGAGTGCTACGTCCACCACCAAGGCAGTCAACCTTGGATTTATATTGTGCACTATGTTTTCCACTTAGATCAATTACAAAGAATATCCCTAATGGATCGTGTACAAAATATTGACTTGTGTTTGGGTCTAGGGAATTAAATATACGTAAATACAAGATATTTAATTAGATGCGTAATATAGTTAATGGAAGTTAACAACAAGAAGAATAAAACAATAAATGTTGAAGAAGCGACTTCTTGTTGTTGACGAGGACTTCTAGATCTGGCGAGGATCTATTGAATGCACTGAGCTAAAAGACTTGGAGTTGTATAGATTCAGAGCAATTCTTTAAGTGTTCGATTGATTCTGTACAGTTGTCGACGACTCTTGTTCCAGTCTTCAATGGCAGTATTTAAAGCAGATGCACTTCAAAAGATCCGTTGGAGAAGACGAAGACTTCAACAGCTCTATTCATGAATGCATTAAATGCATGGGGCTGTCAGTCAAGGAATTTCGTCTTCACAGATATCTAGAGCAGGTAATCATTTCTGAGATCTTTGAAAAGGTGGGCGATTTGGTGTCAGATCTGAGAGATGAAGCAGAAACTAGGGGGCGATGCCCGCTTTATCTTATTAACACTGCTCAGGCGAAAAGGTCTTCCTGCTTTTCGGAAAGTTGCTTTCGGCGGCTTGACATGTCTGGAAAAGACTTGGATTAAATCAAATAAGATATGGAAATAAGTTTGAATTAATCCAGCTAGCTGGAGGCGGACACGTAGAAGCAGCATCACTGACACGAGGTCTACCGATCTTAAGCTTTGGCGTGTCTTCCGGTGAAGGCCGAGAAGGGGTCTTCATTGAACACGAAAAAAAGTCCTACAAAAACTATACAAGGCAAAGTTCTATACACATGCCACGCTAATCGTACGCACCCGATTAGCCAGAAGTATAAAACTAATGTAATGTCTTGATCGAGATATAAATTTAACATAAGAATCAACAATCTCCTCCTATTTATATCTGGTCATCATTACTACAAATGAGGGTTTTTAAAGCAAACTATTTAATAGATAATAGCATGTCTGAGAAAGTTTATATATATAAGTAATCGGTAGACATGCCTCTATTGAACAGAATAACACCTCAGATGCAAGGGACTAATCTAAGTGCATACAAGAATAAGAGAGTCAATAGAATAGCACACAGATCAGCAGCAGTTTAAATCAATTTAAACTGAATGTTTAAATTCTAATTAAGATAAGCAATAAAGCAGCAAGAATTTAAACAATATAATTTTTGAAAAACAAGTAATCATCTGTATTTATAAACAAGATGTTTACATTTGTGAGTTTTCAAAAATAAGATAAATACAAAGGAAAGGGAAGAAAAGATACAAAAGCTACCAAGGTCTTTTCCCTTTGCCTTTGTCTGCAGCCTCCTTTTCTTTTCTTTCTCGCTCTAGCTCTTCCATTCTTCTTTGGTATTCGGCATCTGCATCAGTTGGAGGTGCGGTGGAGCGAGCGGTAGTCAGTTCTTCACGAGAGGCGGTGTTTCTTCCATCGGCATTACGTTGATAGATCTCATTTGTTTCTCCTCGTGATGGCGGATCACGATCACGGTTGGCATTCATAATGTCATGAGCGAGTTTCGGCGAGGTTGTTGAGTTCCATAATAGGAATGCGATCGTGGTGAGATGGAGAGTGATGGCGTGGAATAACTGCGTAGAAAATGGAGCAGAGTGATCTGGCGGCCTTCGTGTCGTTGAGCTTCGATGTTGATCTTGACATCGGTGAAGTCGTGCAGCATCATCCCAAAAGCGAGTCAGACATCCTCTTGGCCGAAGATTATTTGCGATCAGATCGGCGGCCTTGGCAGCTGAGTGGCGCTTGCCGGTCGCCTCAAATAGCGGTGATATATGCTTGTGAGCTGCTTCGCCCCGGCCATTTGGTAGATGGCATCTACTAGCCTGGACAAAACTTCAAGACATTAATTTGGTGATTGGAAGTAGATGCTTGGCCAATGTGAATAGTGTCGGCGTCGCCCAGTAGAGGTAGTTGGTTGGGTCGGCGGTAGAGGGTTGGGGTACCGGTAGAAGTTCTCTTTTTTTCTTCCTCGGCCGAATAGGAGACTCACCGTTGCTTCATCGGTAGAGTTTGGAGGATCGGCTGCCGGGTGGCTGGTCTTCAAAGGTTTTACGAAGTCTCCTTCGTTTAGGTTTGGGAGTGGGTGCAGGAGGTGGTGATGATGGTCGGTTGGATTGGGTAGAAGGCTTGGCTTGAGTAGATGGAGGAGAGGAATGGCTAGATTGGCCTGGTGCCTTCTTCTTCTGGCCTTCCTTCATCTCCCTACGGATCCATTTGGTCTGCTCCTCTTCAGATGGAGGTACCACTTCCAGCTTTGACTTCTTGGCTTTGCCTTTGGCAGCTATCTTGGATCTTATCAGCAGCTCTGCCTCATCAGCCAGACCTTTGGCCTTTAGATGGAGGTCCGTGGCCACTTGCTCATCAAACTTGGCAGAGGCCTTTTTGAAGGTCTTGCTTGCAGCTACATGTGCTTCCATATTGAAGCGGGTGACCAAGATAGGTGCAGCTTGGCTTTCACTTGTCAAGAGACGGCGGTAGACCTTTGCATCCTGGCGCTTGTTCTCGTATTCGGTGTATTTCTTGAAACGAGGTCATTGTAGTTGTTTGTCCTTGGCCACCGTATACAGCTCATCTTCTTTCAAAGAAGAGTTGATGGCTGCATCATCCCTTAGAAGGGCGTTGATAAGCCTGACAAAAGGGCGTTTGTAAGTGGGGTTGCTTTTTGCTTTCTCCACCCACTGCTTTAGCTCGTCAAAGATGATGAGCCCCAGTTGAGGCGTTAGGCTGCCGTAGAAATTCGGCAGTCGGTCGTTGATCGTTGGCCGATAAACATGTCATGAGCTCCACTCTTGAATAGGAGCCCCTTGTCTAGAAGGTGGGCTGAGTGCGGTAAACGTCCAAGAGGGAACAAGTTCCGGAGCATCTTCCCTTGAGGCTCCCGGAGAGTGTCTACTCCCCTCATGGCTTCCCAGGCATGTAAAGCCTCAGCCGTGGTTGCTGAAATAGCTCCTCCGTAATGCACGCCAATAATGGTGGATATAGTTTTGGCGGTGACGGAGATGGGACGGCCTCGAATCCACCCACGAAGAGCAGTCTGGTTCATGAGCTCCATTCGTTGATAAAATTCTTACGCGGGGAAGATCTTGTAGGTTTTGTCGTTGAGGCGGAAGAGGGGGAGAATCCCAGAGGCGTCCATATCCTCGCAAGCTTTGACGCCGGCAGCTATAGAGTTAATTGACTGAAGGTCAATGCACATCCCCGGAATGTATAGCTTCGGGTCCAAAGCGACAATAATGTCATGAGCGGCGGGATAGATGGGATATCCTGGAAGATTGATATTGGAATTTGGAGGAATGACATTTTCAGGGTCATAAGCCTTCCCACTGTCGCGCTTTGATTTAGAAGTTCTTGCCTGAAAGAAAAACGAAATAAAAATTAGGGCTTTTCATCTAGACATCTAAACAAGTAGGAATTTCACAGTTTTTCAAAATAAATTGAAATTTTCGAAACAAAAACTTGAAACCCTAGAATGTTTAGAGAAACTACACGTGAAATGCATAATGAAGTTTTCATAAGAATGAACAATGAATAAACAAAAGCGTTATTTGTATTCAAGTTTGTAACAACAATGGTGAATCCTTTGTAGAAACTTCGAAAATGACCGTTTGAATTCCAAAAGGATTTTAGGTTGATAATGAAATGCGAAGCGAGATAGAAAATTACGAGTAGAGTAGAGAGAAGCGTACCATTGTTGAAGATGAGAAGAAGAAACAAGAAGATGAAGCTTGAATTTGCGTAAAAGTAATTAGAGAGAGAGAGAGATTTACGTTCAAAGGGCTTCGTAAAGTTTGGAAATGACGGTTCGAGGACTATTTAAAGGCGAAAAATATATGTTTTGAAAAAGCTGAACTTAAGATATTTTCTTAAGTACCAAATTTTGTCCTTGACCCCTTTAATTGCTTTAGAAACCTCTTTAGCAAGAAATAGACTAAGTAGAGTACTAACCTTTAAGTCTTCCGGTAAAGGAGAACTTACGTCTTCCGATTAGTCTACTATCTTGGGTCTACCTACCGGTAAGAAAGAAACATTAACAAAATTTTGAAATTAAGCATTAGGATCAATCATACCAAGATTTCTCCTTAAATAAGCAAACTTTGGTGGCATCCAAGGTGGTTTTGTGAGAATGTCGCCAATTGATGCTCGGTTGGAACATATTCGAGCATCGATGTTACCTTTTCCATGATCTTTGAGAAAGTGATAACGAATATCAATGTGCTTTGTCTTTGAATGCATCATTGGATTTTGGAGATCGAGATAGGCGATGTGTTGTCACACATGATTGGGCGATTCGGTCTTGATGTTGTAGTCCACTAGTTGTTGCTTCATCCATAGCAGGTTGAAACCTTGCTAAAAGGCTTCTGAATGTATTACTCGCTACGTGGTTGAGTTTGCCAGATCCTTGTTTCTTGCAAGACCATGAGGCAGTCGTTTCCAAGAAATTGACAAGTCCCACTGGTGCTTCTTACGCCACTGCGAAGTGCATAATCTGCATCCGAGTATCCAACTAGATTGAAGTTGTTGGATTTTGAATACCGGATGCCTAGATTTGTTGTTTTTGAAACATATCGATGATACGTTTGGCGACAAGCAAATGTGACTCCTTTGGATCTGCTCGAAATCTAGCACAAACACAAACAACAAACATAATGTCGGTCTACTAGCATTAAGGTAAAGAAGTGAACCTATGATTCCTCGATACTTGGTCATGTTCTCTTGCTTTCCCTTTTCATCTTTGTCAAGATGGCGTCGGTAGACATTGGAGTTTCAAATCCTTTGGCTGAATCAAGACCAAACTTCTTGATTAGTTCCTTTGCATATTTGGTTTGGTGATGAAGATTCCGTCTGAAGTCATTGTATCTGCTGATCCTAGAAAATAGGTAAGTTCACCCATCATGCTCATCTCGAACTTGCTTTGCATCGACTTCTCGAATCTTTTGCACAGGCTTTGGTTAGTTGATCCAAAGATGATGTCGTCCACATAGATTTGTACCTGTAAGAGAATGGCCTTTGTGCTTGAGGATGAATAAAGTAGTGTCGATTCTTCCTCTCACGAATCCTTGTTCAATTAAGAACTTGGATAGAGTTTCATACCAAGCTCTAGGAGCTTGCTTGAGCCATAGAGAGCTTTCTTGAGTCGGTAGGCGTGGTCGGTTTGTTTGAGATGACAAATCTGGAGGTCGTTCCACGATATCTGATTTCTTGAAGATCACCATTCGAAAAGGCACTCTTAACATCCATCGATACACTTTGAAGTCCATGAGCGAGGCATAAGCTAGAAAGATTCTCGATTGCTTCTAGTCTAGCAACGAGGAGCAAAAGTTTCATCAAAGTCAATTCCTTCTTCACATCGGTAGCTGAGCAACCAATCTAGCTTTGTTTACGGTGACATTTCCATCTTCATCTCTTTTATTTCTCGAATACCCACTTGGTGCCGATGATTTGGATGATCGGTCGGTCTTTGAACTAAACTCCACACCTTACATCTTTCAAAGCGGTTCACTCTTCTTGCATAGCTTCAATCCGCTTATGATCTTCGATAGCTTCATCAATCTTCTTTGGTTCGAGTTCCGATACAAATGCATAAGCAAACAAAGTTTCTTCTCGAACCTTATTTCTCGTATGAACTCTGTATTGAGATCACCAATGATTTGAGAAATGGGATGATCTCTTGCTTCAATAACAGCTTGGAGGAAGATCACTTACGGTGGATTCTTCCCTTAAGAATTACGGAGTTGGTTGAGAAGGAGATTCACCAAAATCAGTTGAGAAGAAATAGAGTCTTCAAAACTTTCATTTTACGGTGAACAAGAAGGATGAGAGATCGTAAAGGTGCTTGGGGTAAAACAGAAGAGATGGGTTCGAGGTCAACAGATGAGTTGTTATCGGTATCGGTAGGGTCTCTTCTACCGGTGAAGGGTTACATATTGGTGGGATCTGGGATTCAGCTTGGTCGCTTTCGATAAGGAAGCGAAGTAGATCTTTGTATTTGTACTGTCTCATCATTATCGAGAATCATTAGCAACGTTCGAGCCATTCTAGGCTCTAACAAGTCATATTCATCAAAAGAAACATGCACATGATTCTAAGATTTTTAAGTTAGATTTCTTGAAAATGCGAAATGCTTTTGAATGTTTGGAATACCCCGAGAAAATTCCTTCATCGATTTTGCATCAAATTTTCCTCTATATTCTTTTCCATTGTAAAGAATAAAACATTTACCGAAGATTTTAAGAAATCCAATGTTTGGGGATCTTCCTCTCCATATTTCATATGGAGTTTTATTATGAAACTTGTTTACGGGGATCTATTCAGGTAAAGCAAGCGGTGTTGCTTGCCAGCCTAAATACTTCGGAAGTTTAGCTACGACATTGTTCTAGCAAAGATTGTGCGCTTCAATCGTTGTTACGTTCTTCCGTTCGCTACACCATTTTGTTGAGGAGTACGGCGGCGAGAAGTTGTGGCCGATCCCATGGTCATCGCAGATACTTTTCTACACCATTGTTTTTGAATTCGGTTGCCGTTGTCGATCTTATGTCACAAATGTCTTCAAGCTTTTGAGTTTGAAGTCTTCTAAAAGTAAAGGTGTGACTAGATCATACGTTTCATCTTTAGATGTCATAGTTTCAATCCAAGTGAATCTAGAGTAGTCATCAACTACTACAAGTGTGTACTTGTCTCCGAAATCTTAATTTGTTGTAATAGGTCCAAAGAGATCCATATGCGAGAAGTTGAAGAGGTGCGTTTGTTGATAAAACAGATTTTCTTTTGAAGGAAGACTTGGAAAGTTTTCCTAGTTGGCAAGCTTTACAACTTACGTCATGATCGGCGGACACCGTAGGTAGACCTTTGACAAGCCCATTTTTGGAGAGCTTGGAGAGGTGCTTGAAGTTGAGGTGTGAGGCGTTTGTGCCATAGCCATTGTTATCCACGAACATTGTTGGCTACTAGACACGGTTTGAGAATCTCCCTAGAAGATTTAAGTCCATGACATAGGCGTTTCTTGTCTATTGCCGGTCGTATTGTAGAACACGATTCCTTTGTCTTTGATGAGGCCTTGGTTGGAATTGAATTGGCATAGAAGTCCTTTGTCGAGAATTGTGATATGCTCGAGATTGTGCTTTAAACCACTTACTAGAGAAACTTTGTTGATGGAGAGACTTCCTCTAGTAATTGAGCCATATCCAATTGTCTTTCCTCTTGCATTGTCTCGAAAATAAGCGTAGGTCCTTTTCTTTTCATTATATACGTAGAAGACTTACGTTCCCAATCATGTGCCTTGAGCAAATTGTCTAGGTACCGATGTCTTTGTTTTCGATTCTATAGCCATGAAGCATTCATGTAAAAAGAGTTAAAGCAAAACAAGGTACCCTTTGCCTTGGGTCTAAGGATTAGCAACCTTTGCAACCCATACACTTGACCTTGAGAGAACTAGGTCTCGGATCTTGGGTGAACCTTAGGGGCGATACAGTTGCCGGATGGCCTAACAATGGCAAGAATGACATAAATGGAAAGTCCATAGAAGCTGTTAGAGTCTTCAACTGAAGAGTGCTATGATCATTCCTTTTCTTGACATTCATTTTTGGTTCAACTTTTGTTGACGGTAGACTTAATTGGTTTCTTTAGGCTCTTCCTAGGTAGGTTACCAACGGACTTAGCTTTAGCTTTTCATTGAATACCTTTTCAGGAGGATTCGGTAGAATACCTTTAAGTTTACCTTGAAGAGGTAAAGGAGCTTTGCACTGTTTCATAGACAAACTTGATAGTTACGGTAGAGGTTTAGTAGGTCTACCGTCGGCGGACTTTGCCTTGGCATAGTCATTTGAGCCTTTCTCTGGTTACCTTCTCGGGTTTCTCATTTGAATCATTCATTTTGCTTTTCCTTTAAAGGCTTTAGGGTAAACATAAGGACAGAGTAACCAAGGCCTTGTTTCCCTATATTTCCAAATGTCTGTTTAGAGAAAGATATATCATTAGCGGTTTGATTCTCCTTTCTCTTTGACGAAGAGATTGTCGGAAGAGACACATCGAATATCCTATGCTGTTTATCATTGCTAGATTTTTGGCTTGTAAGGATTTCTTAAATGCATCCTTGGAGCTATTCGAGAGTCAATTGTCTTTTGCAGGCAATTTTCTCTAGGTCTAGTCCTTTGATGTGCTCGGTCGGACAATCAATTTTGTCATGAAGAAATTTGTTTTCTTCCTTGATTTGATACTCTCTTTGTTGACGGCTATTGAGAGTTTGAATCTCATTGCCATCAAAGATTTCGGTATGGTTTTCAGGTTCTTGGCCTTAACATAGGCTACTCTAAAGGAATTAAATTCTTCAAGCATATCGATTATCCTTGAGAAGTTCTTCCTTCTTGAAATATCACTTCTTTGGTTTCATTTTTTGTCCAGGGGTGAAACTAACTATTTAAATTTATGTTAACCCTTTAAATAAACCACATTTTTTTGATGTACCTACTTTGAGGGTTTTTAGGTATGCTTCAAATTTTGGCTTAGGACACTTTGAGGCAAAATGACCGGGTTTTCTACGGTTATACACACAAGCTCTTCCTTAGATGAGCTTTCACCAATCTTCTAAAGGTTGTTGGTGAGTGTTCTTTCTTCCATATTTTGCAAACTTTTTGAAATCGTTTAACAAACATAGCAAATTGTTCATCGGATAAAAATCATTTTCAGGAAGAGTAGGGTTTGTTTTCAACAATGATTTCTTCTTGGACCATGGTAGCGAACACGATTCTTGCTTGCTGAGAGCTTGATTAACTTCAAGTTCATAAACCTTTAAACTTGCGTAGAGACTACGAAGAGTCATCTCGTTTAAGTTCTTAGATTCTTTCATAGTCGTGGTCTTCACATGCCATAAGCTACCTAGAGAGCCTAGAAACCTCATGTTCATTTCCTTTTGTCATACGTTTTACCAAGAGAAAAGCAACTATTTATTACCTCACTGAATCGATCGTATGCTTGTCTCAAGGTTTCCTTAGGATCCTTTTGAAAGAATCAAACTGGCTGGGATGTATATTTTACATTGTCTCTTGTGTCTTGGTCTCCTTCCAAGTATTCTACAAGAGCTTCCCACATCTCTTTAGCGAGTTGTACATCGAATCACTTGCTGATGTGCTTGTGTCTAGAGAGTTTGGTGATTATGTTGATTGCTTTCTTTGTCAAGTTCTACCCGACTTTCTATCGTCCTCTGTCCATTCCGATTCTTCTTTAGGAACTTCTGGGGTTCAGTGGAGGCTAGAAGATTTGCCTTCATTGGTACATGTTGACCTCTTGTTGACACATTTCCATAACTTGTTGTCAATAGAGTTCATGAATCTCATTACTTTATCCTTCCATACATCAAAATGACCTT
>CM028381.1:81096310-81213273 GCA_013146195.2 Codonopsis lanceolata
GGGTGGATAAAACACTTCTTTATTCAAAATCAAGACAAACACATTTTGATAGCTCAAATCTATGTTGATGACATTGTGTTGGATCCACCTCCAAGTCCCTAAAAAGAGTTCGTTAACCGCATGACTTCCACGCCGAGATGAGTGGTTGGGGAGTTGACCTATTTTTTAGGAATTCAGATTAAACAATCACATGAAGGGATGTTCATATCTCAAGCCAAGTATGCTCTTAACTTGGTGAAGAAATTCAATCTTGAGAATGGAAAACATAAGAAACCCCCTGGGTACATCCAATAAACTCAATAAAGATGAAAATCCGAAAGTGTCAATTCCACCTTATATAGAAGTATGATTGGAAGTCTGTTGACTTAATCGCCACCCGCCCGATATTATGTACATGTGTGTTTGTGTGCTAGGTATCAAGCAAACCCCAAAGTCTCTCACTTGAAAGCAAGAAAAGAATAATTCGATATGTTGGTGAGACTTATGGCATGGGTTTGTGGTATACTAAACACACTAACACCAATCTTGTTGGGTTTAGTGATGCCGATCGGCCGGGCAGAGTAGATGACATGAGAAGCATCGGTGGATGTTTTTATTTGGGAAATAACTCGATTTCATGGTTTAGTAAGAAACAAAATTGTGCCCTATCAATGCCTGAATCTGAGTATATAGTCAGCCGGTAGTGGATGTACACAACTTTTGTGGATGAAACAAATGATCAAGGATTATGGTTTACACAGTATAATTATGTATTGTGACAACACAAGTGCCATAAGCATAGCTAAAAATCCTGTTCAACACTCTAGAACTAAGCACATAGACATAAGACACCATTTCATTAGAGACTTGGTTGAACAAGGCATTGTCTGCATTGAACATGTGGGAACAGAAAACCAATTGGCTGATATTTTCACAAAGAGTCTAGATTTTGAGAGATTCATAAATCTTAGGAAATCTCTCGGCATGTGTGCCATGTAATCCCTCACTTGTTAGTAATAAAAAATATATAATATAAAAAAAATATTAGGCATCTTGCATTGTTTTTAGGGGGGCACACTAGTTTCACTCTGTATGTTTTAGTACCTTTGCTTGATGTTTTGGTTATACATTCAATATGTATTGTGATTTTCTTGTTCAAATTCTCCTCACCATCTCCCTAAAAAGTTGTATTGAAATTGAAAATTTTTAAACCACAAAGGAAAGAGCTACCTTTTGAAATTTTTGAGATGCTGCAATTTGTCAATTTACCATGGAGCTTAGGCTTTCATGGGTTGATCTTGACTAAATTGACTCCCTTTAATTGACAAAGTGTGAAAGCTACCTAACGGAAAAGAGCTACCTATGGACAAGGTTGTGGCATCTTTCTTTTGGAACTGTGAATCCTCGGATTTCATGGGTTGATCAATAAGTTAAGTTGCTACCCTTGGTAAATAGTGTGAAAGGTTCCTAGTGGTTTATGTTGAATTTGCTTGAAATAAAGTAAAGCTATTCTCATAGGAAAATAAAGTACCTATTGTGTTTATGGGAGTATTTGTGTTTGTTTGGTGAAGAAAAGATGAGAACTTGGACATAAAATCACAATTTTGGCGAATGTGTTTTCCAATGCAGCTACATTGGGAACTACATTCAGATGATCTAGACATATCACATGTGTGTGTTTGCATTCTTTCTCTTATTTCTCTGCACATGTTAGGCATAGCTTCTAAGACATATTGTTGTTGTTTATATCAGCCCCTTAAGTTTCTGTTTTTCATCATCTAATTAGTGCAACTTCTGCTTCATTGTTCACCAAGTTAATATTTTATGTGGTTGTCTAATCTATTGTGCTCATCATGAGGATCTGAACTGGGCAATAGTGAATGTGTCTGGTAGATTTGTGTGATTACAATTTTGGTTAATTGTGTATTGTGCATTCTCAAAATATTTGATCAATTGTGTACAAATTCAAACTTTTTTGAAATCAGAAATTAGTAGTTAGTTTATCTCATTAAATTCTCCACAAATTTCTCATGGCCATAACAGCAGATTTTTATCATTTCTCTATTGGCGGTTAACATTTGATTTTTATCCAAATTTTGAAATTTGATTTCTTGTTTAGGTCTCCTCACATTCCTTCATCTTAATGACTTAACGGCTAATTGTGTTTAGTGGAGTATTAGTGATGACTTTGCAGGGAAACAGATCACTTCTCACAGAAGCCTTCTTCTTCAGATTCCGGTGATCATAATTTCGAGACAAACCCATTTTCATCCAAATCCCGTTCATCTCATCATCTTCCTTGTTCCTTCAACTAGAAATCTTCAAATGGCCTCTTCTTCGTCTATTCCTGAATCTCCAAAAGCCGATTCACCCGCTGATGTAGCTTTCGACGAAGCTACATTCAGCCCTCTTTCCTCACCCGAAAACCCCAATACGGATATTGTCTTAGTTCAATCTCTCCCAGAACCTCTAATGATCATCCTTCCTGGTGAAAAGGGAAATGCTATTGACGTGGATAATCCAGGAGATCTGTCTGGGTTACCTCAAATTGGTAACCCTAGCACGTGAAAATCCAAGAGACTTCGTGGAATTCCGTCTAACTATGACAATCCAAGTGCAGCCGATGTTCAAGCTGCTAAGAAACACAAGGTTGTGAAGGGAATTTTTGAAGAATCGGTGATTATTGAGAGTGACCCAAAAGATGAGGATTTTATCCCGACGACTGGGACGACCCCTGTTGTTCAAGAACAACCATCCTCTTCTACAGTCAAAATTGCTCCAGTTCCAGAGGCAACCAAGGATGATGATTATCCAATCCCATCTCCTCGCGTCGTTTTTCCCACAGATTCCTCCACACAAGATAAAGATTCATCTGATGTTGAGGGTATCTCTCCCTCTGAGTCCAATGCTGACATGAAATTCTCGGACGACGATAATACTCTGGCCGACTACTTGGTAAAATTGAAGAATGTGACTCCAACTCCACCACCTCCGGCCGCCGAATTGCCCCAACAACCCAGTTCATCAAAACTTGATGACAACTCAGATAAGAATGTTGAAAGTAAAGAGTTGTCGCCTGAAGATAGTGAGGAAACTGAAGAGGTCCCAGTTCGATTCACCCGAAGTCGGCTATCTGGTACCAATGTAGCAACAAATGCAACTACATCCAAACGCTCTAAGTCTTCTTCTTCTTCGATGGGTACTCCTTTCTCTCTCAAATTTGTATCTAAATCTGCTTATGTTCGATATAACACTTCTAGAAAAATCGTAGATGAAAGAAATATCTTGTCCACTGAATTGAATGCACAAAATCTCACCTCTTTTTTCTCTGATAGAGGTTTATTAAGCACAATTTCTTCTGCTACACCATATTTTCAAGAATTGATATATGAGTTTTATGTAAACATTGAAAAACGCATATGTTTTCCTTCTGATGCTCATTTTGAAAAAGTGTTTGTTAGAGGCAAATGGTATACGTTCTCATCTTCTGTCATCAACACTATACTAAACACACCTGAATCTGGTCCCTTTGAGATGGACATTGATTTGAATTCTTGTGTCTTTGAGCTTACTGGTGGGATTTTGTCCAAATGGCCTACTAAAGGCACATCACTTAGCACCTCACAACTATCCTCTTTGTATGATTTTCTTCACAAAGTATGTTGTGCAAACTGGTCACCCACTACCAATTCCAACACACTTATTGAGGACCTTGCTAAGGTGCTCTACCAGATTGGGACCAATGGGCCTTTTGATTTTGGATATTTTGTTTTTTGAAAAATCTCCTCATTGGCTGAAACTAAAGGAGATAAGAGGTCCTTAATTTTTCCATCCATGATATATAAAATCTTAGTTTCCCAGGGATATTCTCTTATTCCTTCTACTAGGTTGTCTCCCATTTCTTGAACCTCTTCACATTTCTGCAAAATTGTTAAGGGGAGATAGGGTTGTGAATTTGCCCCTTATTCATCCCTATGCACCTGTAACTTCTGCTCCTGGTTCTTCACTGCCAACTGCCTCTCCTTCAGTAAATGTTCCCTCCCATGTTCCATCCAATGTTGCTACATCAGCCACGACTACACAACCTACTGCCCCTATGTCTGTTGCTTTTGTTTCTGAACAGCTGGCCATGGTCCACTCTCAATTGGAAATTCTGGCTACACAGACTAGTCTGCTCACATCTTTAGTTGCTCAGTATTCAGCTTGGTTGGCACTCCATTCTGGATCAAATAAGGGGTGATAGTGCAAGTGTTCCAGATGTTGTTGTTCCTGAAGCTGCTGCACATAATGCTGCAACTGAAGCTGATCCAGAAGCTGAAGCTTAGCAGAATTGAATCTTTAAAATCTGTGGTTCTTAAATCTTTGTGGTTGTCAACTTATGTGTTTGAATCTTGGGATGTTGGTTGTTTCTGAACATTCACATTGTTTCCTGATCCTTGGTCTGTAACTCCTAAACATTTACATTGCTTCATGGTTGGTTACATTGCTTCATGGTTGATCATGCCTTTATGTTGGTTGTTTCTGAACATTCACATTGTTTCCTGATCCTTGGTCTGTAACTCCTAAACATTTACATTGCTTCATGGTTGGTTACATTGCTTCATGGTTGATCATGCCTTTATGTTTGTTTAGTACTTATGTTTAGGGGGTGATTATATGTTTTATTATTTCTAACCTTTGCAGGAAATCATATGATTTGGTCTTGGAAACACTTGGTTTGGATTTGACCAGAAATGTTCAACAAAGGGGGTGATTGTAAGGGTAAAATAGGCAAAGCCTATTTTTACTTGTTTTCACCTTTCTTGGTCAAAATAGGTTTTTAGATTAGTTTGTGTTAATTTAGGACTTAGTATATTGAGTTAGATTTAGTTTAGTTATTTTTGGTAGCAAAATCTTTTTATAGATTTCGGCTACATTATATTTGGTAACTAAATTTTGGCAAAAATCCTAGTCAAACCAAGTCTCTTGACTTTCTTCATGATTGGTAAGAAAATCTTACAATTTTGGAAAGTTGTTGATTTTACCATTGAATAGCTAATCCTTTTCCTTGTAGAATATGGTCTCTTTTGCCGTGTGTTGTAGGAGCGCCGCCTATATATTATGTGCAAGGAAACGGGTTGATGTACAGAGCTTGAGAGAAAGAATCAAGGCAAGACATCTGAGAGCAGAAGGCATAAGATACAGAAACAGTTTTCCAGGACTGAAGATCATTCATTCGCTGAAGGCTGTAAATGTTGCAACATTGGCAGTAACATCAGATTTCTGGAAAACAATTTGTGCTTCCTGTTTTGTTTTACGGAAGCTGAGTTTGTTTCATCCCACGTTTTATTTAACTGTTTTATGTGGGGTTTTTGTTCTCCAAGATTCATTATCTTGTGAGGATTTTTGTTAGTGATTTAACTAGTATTTTTCGTGTAAAACAATCATTCTTTTAGTGAAATTTGTGTGGCCTTGAGGCTAAATCTACAAGTATTATCTTGTAGATTGTTTTTGGTAAAAAACTTGAGTTCAATCTTTCTATTTTGTGTTGTGATTAAATCAATCTTCCGCTGCTATTTTTATTTGCTGTTTCATTGTGATTTCCATTGTAGCTACAATCACAGCTACATTGGTAATCATATTGATCTTTCTAGAGAATCCGTGCTATCACGTTCTTTCAGTAAGATTTCCGGTGGAAAGATGGATATTAAATATGTCGTGATATTCGCTTGATAGGAGGTTGCGATAAGAGAGTGGTGATATCTCAGAATTTACTTACCTTTACAATAAATGTGTGTCCTCTATTTATACCTGATATTCATGTCGACGTGGCGGCTGTTCATTGGAGGGCACATAGCGGCAATCATTAAATGCGTTGATGGTCTTTGTCAGAAATAAGTGAGATGTGCGTTTGTCAGGGAGTTGGTGCTTGTGTGCTGCGGTTTTCTTGGGCCTGGGGAAGCTGTTTGTCAGGCCGGATGATGATTGATCCAACGCCGAGGCCAAGCGGTCTTGCGATAAAGTGTTTATTACTGCCGAGGCTGAGGATACTAGAAACCGATTCGGCGACAAGGCCGAGGGCATCAAAGGTCACTCTGGCCAGTCGAGGCTAAAGTTGTTGGAGGACCGTGAGTTGTCTATTGCTCGACAATAATCAAACTCGCGTTTATCTCAGGGACCTATGTTTCTGACTTCGTTACTAGTGGCTTTCTAAGTGGGGCCCACTATCGTGTCGAGGATCATTTCCTCGGTTTAATCCTTTCATATATATATATATATATATATATATATATATTTTTTTTATTTTTTTTAATTTCCGTGATGCCCAAAATATATTTCAAATGCTAAAAGACGCGGTTTTTTTATTATTTTTTTATTTTTATGCATGGATGCCAAAATGCCAAAATTTATTATTATATTTTTCTTCTTTCGTGCAAAGTGATGTTTTTCTTCTTCTTTTTTTTGTTTTTTGTTTTTTTTTTAAATGCATCACGGAAATTATTATGCTGCAATTTTATGATTTACAAAATACGATGTATGCAACATGCTTATTTTTTTTCATTATTATTATTCATTTTTTTTTCTTAAGCATCCTTTTTTTTTTTGGAAACAGGGGCGGCACCCTGCTAGATTTTATTTATAAGATATATTTTTTTTAAGAAAGTAGGGGCAGCACCCTGCGCAATAAATAAAAGGGCAAAAAAGAGGTACAAACAGGAGGGGGGCAACCAACCTTACCCAAAAAGAGGGGACAAATGAGCCTGACCTCTAAGAAAATCAAATAAAGCTTAAGTACATTTCCTAAAAGTAGCAAGGCCCAGAGCATCCTGTTGAAGAGCACTACGCACCTCCCTGGGCAGATGAGCAACCATGTCAAAATCTCGATCATTCCTGGTGACATGGGCAGAAGCTGCTAAACGGTCTGCAACCTTATTCCCTTCTCTAAAAATATGATGAATACCAAAACTACCAATAAGAGAAGAACATTGTCTATACTCGTATTCCGCGCCCATGGGCAACCAATCAAACCCTTAATAATTACCTTAGACACCAGCAAAGAATCAACTTCAACGATAACATGTTCAAGAGAAAGAGCACGACAAATCTGTAAACCATCTCGCAGAGCGGAAAATTCGGCTTTATTATTGGTCCCTGTACCATAATAACGATAGAAGCCATAAACAAAACACCCCACTTGGATCACGAATAACCCCTCCACCTCTAGCAGCCCCACCCACTGAAGAACCTTCTGTGTTCAGTTTGAAAAAAGGGGGGGGAGGAACACTGCCAACAAATCCATAAACCTTTACAAGGCCAAGGAGACATAACCTGAATATTCAGCATAGATAGACACCTCTTTTCCAAAGAAGAACAATTAGACTTGGGTTTATACATCTTCATCATATCAGCCACCCCTTCAAGGACCTGTTTATAAATTTGCCCAACATTCATAGGAATGTTCTCAAAAGTTGCACTACAGAGAGATTTCCATATAGCCCAACAGACAAATAGCATAACACCCACCATAACAGCCCCAACTTGATTACGGGAAGAAGAACCATCAATCCAAACATGAAAAAGGTGAGGGATAGACGAGAAAGCAGCAATCTTGTTAAAAAAATACGCTAGCTTGCCCCATAGAACCATGGCTATCTCTGAGTGCAGAAACAAATGACTGATCGACTCCCTAGCCGGGTGATTTGTACAGCAGACACAACGAGAAACCACAGGGACCTAACGGGAATGAAGCCGTAAATCAACCGGGATTGCGCCATGAAACAGCTTCCAACCAAAAGCATTGACCTTCGTGGGAATCCAGGGACGCCATATTTTATCCGCCCAGTGAAGGTTGGGAGAATGCAATCGGCAGTGATCTAAATAAACCTTGGAGCTGAAGCAACCTGAAGTAGTAAGACTGAACACCATATGATCAGGAATGGAATCCTGAAGTTGAAGGTTACGCAGAGCTTCACGATAAGCAACAGGAATCTGAGGGAGGAAATAATCAAGATGATCAAAGGCTTCTCAAATAGTAACTTTGATATCTAAAGGAAGAGGACCCTCCAATCTTTCTCCAAGCCAATTGTCATTCCAAAACGATATCTTACCATTGCCTACAATCCATCTGTAGAAAGGAATTAAATCATTAATATGATTATGCACGACCCGCCAGATGTGAGAAGCATTATTAGTGACAAAGAAATTCCCATTGTTCTTATATTTATGTGACATGAACTGAGCCCATAAACTCTTTCCCTGCATAACACTCCAAGCAAGCTTAGCATGAAGAGCATCCATCACATTAGAGAGAGATCTTATACCCAAACCACCTTCTAAAATAGGCTGACAAATATTCTTCCAAGAGACCCAATGGGTTCTATGTTCTCCAGCACTACCCCACAGAAAGTTAGCTATAGCATTTTCCAAACGGCGAAGAACAGATTGGGGAATTTTAATAACTGAAAGAGCATAAATTGGAATGCTGTACAAAACAGATTTTAAAAGAACAATTTTACCCTCGAAAGAGAGAAGACGGGACTTCCATCCCTCGATTTTCTTCCGGACCCGAGATTCAAGTTACTCAAAGTACTCTCGTTTGATACGGCCCTTGAATAAAGGCAAACCCAAATACACCATAGGGAAAGATCGAGGCATGCAACCTGACCACGTAACAATATTCTGAACCTTACTTCTTGGGAGATGGGATGAAGTGTAAAAACCACTTTTCTGGAAGTTAATAACCTGGCCCGAAGAGTATTCATATTGCTACCAGATTTTACGAAGCTGAGTAACAGATTTTTTGCCCGCGTTACAAAAGAAAATCATGTCGTCCGCATAAAGTAAATGTCAAATAGCCATATCTCCTCGACCAGGCCCATAATGAATCATCCGCCCCTCTGAAAAACCTTTCTTAATGGCTATAGATAGAATCTCCTGAGCCAAAATGAACAGAAGAAGAGAAATCGGATCCCCTTGCCGAACCCCTCAAGAAGAAGAGAAGAAGCCATGATTTGTGCCATTAATCCTTATCGTGAACCATATATCTTTGAGAAGATGGGAGATTAAATCACACACCTCGGGATTAAAACCAAATGCCTGTAAAGCTCTAAGAAGAAAAGCCCATTCGAGGCAATCATATGCCTTAGACATGTCAAGCTTGAAAGCCACGTTTCCCCCCACGAACCTTTATATCAATTTTGCTAATCAACTCATGAGCTAGAGAAACATTTTCGTGAATCGCCCGACCTTTAACAAAACCCGATTGTTCTAAAGAAATATTTTTTGGTAAAATATTCTCCAAACGGGTGGCCACAATTTTTGAAATGATCTTGCACGTAAAATTACATAAACTTATTGGACGGAGATCGCCGAAACTACTAGGGCAATCAGTTTTTGGAATGAGAATCATAACTGTAGAGGCCATACCGCGATGAAACTGAGCTCCTTGAAAAAAATCCTGAACTGCCACTACCACGTCCTTCTCCACAATCGACCAACAACCTTGGAAAAAGTGACCTGTAAAACCATCTGGACCCGGAGCGCTATCCGCATTTAGCCCTTTAATCGCATCCCAAACCTCTACATTGGTGGGAATAGAAAGCAGCCTATTATTGTCTTGGGCATCTACACGAGAAACTATACCAGAAAAAAGATCTTCCTCTATGGTTGGCTGAACAGATGTGAGCAAATCAAAAAATGTTGAACAGCCATGTCACATAGCGCAGCATTGTCCGTGCACCAAGACCCATCAGGAAGCTTGATCTTAACAACATTCCTAGCTGCCTGATCTCTGATTGAAGCATGAAAGAAGGTTGTGTTCCGATCCCCGTCTTTAAGCCAACTAGTCCGAGCCTTTTGTTGGAGAAACTCGTCATCCCACCGAACAAGTTGGACCAGATCCTTCTTAATCTGACAAAGTTGATCATGAACATTATCGTCCCACGATTGTTGAAGAGCAAATTCCAGTCTTAAACCATCATCTTGAGCCTTCGCAATTCTCTATTGAACATGTCCGAAAACCTTCCAGTTCCAAACTTTGAGTTCACGCCGAAGCAAAACCAACTTCCTGTGCAGAATTTCCATAGGAGAACCAGCAACAGGACAGTTCCACTGCATTTTCACAAATTCCAAAAAGTCTTTGTGGTCCAACCACATACGATGAAAGCGAAATAAACCCTTGGGTTTAGTAATAACTTTCAAATCCAGAAGAAATGGCGAGTGATCAGAATGAACGCGGCTAAGGTGAGTTACACGAATCAGGGGAAGAGTTGCTTTATAAAATCCATTCACAAGAACACGGTCCAAGCGTTGCCAAATTCTACCACTTGATGGTCATTACACCAAGTATAAATACTACCTTCAAAACCCTTATCCGTCATTCCAGCTTGAATCAAGAAATTGTTAAAATCCTCCATACTATTAAAATCATATCCATTGCCACCCAACTTTTCTGAAGTTCTAGAAATAATGTTGAAATCACCTCCTATTAACCACGGCTCAAAAATAGACGCACTTATATTTAAGAGATCCGTCCATAAAACTTGCTGATCATCCCTAGTGCACTTTGCATAAACGAAAGTAGCCAAAACTGGATTAAAGTTTTGACCAGAAATTCGGACAGTAATATGTTGATCAGAGGCCCTAAAGAAATTAATCTGAAGCAAAGTATCCCACAAGAGCCATATGTGAGTATTAAGAGGATTCTGATGCATGCTATGACAGAATCTAAGCTTCTTGGCCACTTTGTTTAAATGGTCACCATTAATCTTAGGTTCCAGAATAATTAACAAACAAAATTTATGCTGAGCCTTAAGCCTTTGCAAATAAGCTATTGTGTCTTTATTCCCGACACCTCGGGCATTCCATATAAGAACTGACATAAAAACAAAAATTAATGGGATGAATTTTGAGCTTTAGATGAAGCTCTAGTCTGTCTCTTAGAAACTTTATTCACTTTCTTCTTCTTCCCTTTTTTGATGTCCCTTCGACACTGCTCTTGAAAAGCTTTAATTGAGGGAGACGATTTTGGAAATTCTTGAATTTCATCCAACGACGCTGAACGCGTTAACTTCACTCGTACGCAAGGTTCCCACGGGTCGGCAGATTTCGCTCTAGGCGATTCCGAGGCATTGCTTTCTTTGCCAATCTCCTCCATATCCATAAGAATGTCAAACCTGTTTGATCGATGTTTTAATTAATCTTTTTCCTTGCAAGTGGACAAGACTATTATAGAATAGTATTGGAAGCAAGGATCGAACCCACAGAGACAAGTGATCACGAACAGTGCAATTTATTGATAGCAAATTATTAATCTAAAGGGGGTTTTTATATTTATTTCTATTCTAAACTACTATTTATATTTAGATGTTTAACTAATTAGCAGTAACTACATATATGAAGATCTTATGGTGGGTGGCAATCTAGGATTCTGGGTTTCACATGTATCTCCTTTATGTTAAATTCATAATAATTATCATTCAATGTCTTGGGTTCGTTCACTAAAGATAGATATAGTATGTTGAACAATTGGTTCAGCCTCCATCCCTGCAAAATTCATCCATTCTATATCCTAAGCACATGAACTTTAATCTAGATGTCACCTAGATTTATGATCTATCTGTCACCTAGATCATGTATGAACCTGGTCCTAACTTATCACTCTCGTGCATCGATAGGTCCAATTTATTGTGATGGTGAGCCAGTGTACGACATATGCACATTGGTCATGCAGTTATCCGCACCTCTAGGCCTTTATTATTTGCGATTACATTCATTTGTTCAAAGCAAAATAATAAAGGGATTGATAATCAACACAATCAACAAGCATTGAATGAACATATATACGAATCAAAACATAAATTTGATACAAGTTACCTCCCACCTCCTAGATTATGGATGATTTAGTTCATCATAGACAATGAACAGCACATGGAGATGATCGGATACATGATTTGATCTTCAATACTTGTATTTACACAATCTAACTATGTTATACAATCTAAAAACTACCTAAAATCTACCTAAGACTGCTTCCAGCCGATTTTTTCTATATTGCTCTCGGCGTCTAGCTTCAATATATACTCGGGAGTTGTATTTCAATCGAATCACCGTGTGAAAATCCGAAAATAGCGCATTCTGACCACCTTGCGGTCGCAAGGTGTTGAGTTCCTTGCGTCCGCAAGGTCTCTAGTGTGTCTGGCCTTGGACTGCTTGACTTCTACCCATACTGCCTACCTTGCGGTCGCAAGGTCTGATGTACCTTGCGTCCGCAAGGTCTTCAGATTCTGACAGTCTTCACTTTTCTTCATTTTTCCTCTTTTGGCCCTTCTTGAAATTTGCACTTAAAACCCTGGAGTTTGGCATATTTTCACTAATAACCCTAAAACTTACAAAACTCACCGAAAACATATATTAGTAGCCAAAAGCCTCATGAAATAGCATAATTTAAGTCATAGAAGCATATAAAATCGACGTATAAAATACATCGATCGCTGTTATGCAAAAATGGCTCAGCATTTTCTGTTGTTGCACGTAACCCGTCACCACATGCTGTTGTATCCCCTTCATCCATGACCTGGCAGACATTTGGAGATTGATCATTACCGTTAGTAACCCCAGTATCCCCTTTGATTTTAGGGTCCAATAACTTATCCTGTGTGCCAGCTGTAGTGGCATGGCTAGGATCGATACTAACATTAGTTTGCTCAAGATTGAGAGTGTTCTCTCTATGAACTTTTCCTTCCATACAACCATCAGTGTATGGCTCACTAATTTTAGGAGCCATCTTATCCGTTTCTTGACCCTTAGGAGAGTCTACCACATCAACAAATTCAACACCTTTAACCTTACCTTCTAAGTCTTTAGTATGAGAAACTGAGGCAGCTTCTGGCCTCTTGAGAATTTCCACTGGACGCCATTGTTGGTCCGATTTAGCACTGGTCCCTACTCTTTGCTCCTGTACAGCTTCTGTTGCCTGTACTTTCTGCTTGCCCAAATCGACATTGTGGAATTGATATGTTGTTGATCATTGAGGCCTCTTTCGACATACATCTACAACATGGCCTAAAAGACCACAACCAACACAAAAAGCAATGTTACCTTCAAATTCCACAGCCTGCCAGAAGCCCTTATTCTTCGAAGTACCAATCCAAATGCACTTAGGAAGTGTGCGTGACACATCGATCTCAACACAGATCCGAGCATGCATTGGATGTGTCAAAGCTAAAGTTCTATCGTCAGCTCTCAAATAATGTCCAAATGAATTTCCAAAACACTGTAAATATGAAGGAGTAAAGAACAACAGAGGCAATTGTGGGAGTCGTACCCATAATGCAAGAAGCGAACAATCCCGCTTTGGAGAAAAATCAGCGTCCACCGAAAGGAGCGATACATACAACGTTGTATCATGTGTGATTCCTTTGATAGAGCACGTACCAAATCTTCCTTAGAGGCCAAGTGAACCATAACATGTCTAGGGTCCATTAAACCAACCACAAACTCTCCTGTTAAACCCCAAGACTTGGAGATATGATCCTGAATAGTATGTAAAGAGGGCCGACCAACAGAAAATTTTAAGACAAGGGTATTGGTAAACTGCTTGGTCGTCGCATCCAATTCCACCGGCGTGAATAAACAACCAATCTCATTATTAATTGACACAGCCGATCGTGGAGGAAGAGGTAAGTCAATCAAGGCAGGTTTTTGAGAGGGTTTTGACATTGCGGAGCACCATTGCAAGACACGGCAACCGCATAAGATGAAGGGGTATGTCCCACCGGAATCGTAGGAGAGGGGTTGTTCAGTTCCAGTGTATTGGTCTTCACTCCATCCGAGGAGCCACCCACCGGCACGGTAGTATCAGGCGGCATAGCCGCAAAACCCTAATTAGAGTTACAAGAGAAAGTAGAGAGAGAATTTAAGGAACAATTTTTCTCAATCTCTTCTAAGTATCATTTTTATTTATTATTATTCATTCATTTTTATTTTTTTTATGTGAGGAGAATAAAAGATAATAAACTTACCTTTTCCTTTTCTCTTCTTTTTTTTTCAGCTTCGTAGGCCCTTGACACGGGTTCGAGCCACTTGTGCCAATGTTGCATATATTTATCGCTTACTGCCCAGGGCGACACAAGTTTTGGTGGAGGGCTCTGGGTTTAGCACTTTCCTACATGCTTTTCGTGCCTTTCAGAGCTTTTTGCCCATATTTGACGTACTCCAGGATTATTGGTGGGATACTACCCACACATTCCATTTTAGCTAGGGGGAGGTGACCACGACTCCCTGCGACTTTGCTGCCATCACCGGTATTCCTAGTAGCATCGGTAGGACTTTGGAGCCGAATTATACTTTTCGTCGGCGTCATGACAAAGTGGAGGACCTCTTGGGCTTTGAGCCAGAATATAAGTGGCTTTTGGATAATGCTGGGAGAGTTCCAGAAAATGACAGCGTGGCCGTAGCTCGCGTCTCTAGGGCATTTTTATTTTTCTTTCTCGGCACATCCCTTTTTGCCAACTCGTCCACCATTCTCAGGGTTTCTATCCTGCCATGCCTGGTAGACTTTGATCATATTGTCGCTTATGACTGGGGGCAGGCAGGCCTGGCTGAGCTATATGCCTCGATGGATAGGGCCAACCGTAATTACTCACCGACCCTGAATGGGTTTGCCCCAGCGTGGGGGGTATATTCATTTTCCTGCTTTTTGCTGCTTTTTTTTCTTTTCTTTTTTTTACAGCATATATGTTTCTATTGGTGATGAATCTCTTTTTTTTTTTTTTTGCAAGTCTGGGCCTTTTCATTTTTTCACTTCACGCCGGGTCGGCTACGCCAGCATTTCCATACGCCACCTTAATTGGCTGAATTCGTGGATGAGAACAGAGCTCGCCCAGATCAGGACGGCGACTGCTCGAAGAAAGAAAGAGTGCAGGAGTGGATTGCCAGTTCAAGTGCAAGCACAGTGCACTTTCTTCCTTGGGAGGTCCTGGAGGGACATTATACAGTGGCTTTAGGGCTGAGCCAGTGTCGGATACTGATGGTATCTATCATGGTTGATTCGCTATATATGCGCGAGCGGGTTAACCGTCAGCATTTTGCAATTTTGAGACCTCCAGTTGTACCTCTTAGGCCTCCTTTCTGGATGATAGAGTCGGATCATTTGCCAAACAGGTATCAATACCTGTCAAAATTTATTATGCCTCCGACTGACTTTCCGACCATGGCCTACGAGGATTTCCTGCAGATCGTGCTTCATCCTCCCCCTCATGTTCAGGCTGCACCCAGACGAGCTTCAAATGCTTCTGCCAAGCCAAGGCCTTCCATCTCATCTCTCGACTAGAATCCGGAATTCACCGAGCCTGATGATGTTTTCTCCACCTTTCAATATCATTGGGGTGGCCAGATAGTGGAGGAAGTGCTTCCTGACGCTGATATTCCTGAGGAGCGTTGAGTCCCGGAGTAGGCCCGTTCAGTAGACACATTTCACTTTTGCATCTCCTCTTTTTTTCATCATGCATGTATTTTCATTCATTATCATTTTTTTATTATTTTCTTATTTTTTATGATTGAAGCATATATAAATTTTGAAGACTGATATATCTCTTTTTTTTGTCTCTCTTTTTTTTCAGGTGAATGTGTCTACCTACAAAAGGCTGTTGTGGGGCTTTTTCAGCATTAAAAGGCTTTATCAAAAGCTTGTGGACGAGCTTTCCTGTAGGGGGAACTATGCGGTACGGTAGACCAAGCGCCGGGATGATGATGATGACGATGAAGCGAATGCCGGGTCGAGTCGCGCTCGGGGTAGAGGACGAGCATATAGGGCTGGCGGCAGAGCGGGCCCTTGGGTCATGGGAGGTGGTCTAGACAGGAGCCAGTCTTCTCGCGCACCTTAGCTCTTAGATACCTGCACTTATTAGCTTCTCCCCTTTTTTTTTCTATTTTCGTACCAAAATTCTTACAAATATTTAATATGCAGAGCAATATAATCTATATGATGCAATAAATTAAGAATGCAGACTCAAAAATCACATGCATAAAATAAAGCTATACCAATGTCTAAGGGGTAGTGGCACGCTATATCTCAGAAACAGTTTTTAAAAGAATACACCTTTGGGCTCGAGCGGGCTTTTCTGATGATATGCGGGGAGGAAGAGACAACCGCCTCCTCATATTCTCGGCCATATAATTGCTTCGAGGCTACACCTTCTAGCCTTTTCATTTTTCTCCGTGATCAGACAGGGCAACAGACAGTGGTCGGAGCCGAAAATTCCAGGATACCAGGCTGTTTCGAGGGCACAGTAGCAGAAGTCTGGTGCCACCCATAGCTTGTTCAAAACAAAGGCAATGCTGATGATGAGGAAACTTCCGATGGTTTCCATGCTGATGAGGCTGGAACCTCTTCTGCGTCTCGCAGAAGGAGTATATGGGCCCGGCTGGGCGGACGCCGCAGGAACTGATGGACCGCTTCGGGGCTTAAGCTGCAAATGAAGGAAAATTGGGGGGAACAAGGGGGGTAGAAGCAGTAAAATAATAGATATGTACAGGCAAATAATGCATAACCTAAATATCTCAAATGGTTATTCCTAAGTTGCACCTTAGGACCTGTAATATTATTTTTAGTATTTTAATGCGAGCCTTTGTCGTGGTTTTTCTCTTTCTTTTGTCAGTCAAGCCCCTGCATGCTAAAGACCGGAGGTAGGATGTTGAGTATTCAAAGAGTGTGTTCATTCCCCTTTTCTCCTAATTTTTTTTATATGCTCTAACTTTTGCCTAGGCTGCCCTTTTCGGGTTTTCAACCTAGCGAGCCCTTATTTCTTCTTTTTTGTTGTTTCTCTTTTTTTTATATGCTCTAATTTTTGCCTAGGCCGCCCTTTTGGGTTTTCAGCCTAGTGCGGTGTAGAGGGAAGCACCTGCCGGATAGATCAGCTCAAGCATAATACCTTTTGAGCTTGTCGAGATTGAAGGGTTGAACAAGATCTTCTCCTTCTTGGTTCGTGAGGAGTACAGCACCTCCTGACCGGATTTCTATGACAACATACGGTCCCATCCATGGAGATTTCCATTTTCCCCTAGTATCAACATAACTAGGGGGTTTTTCCCGAAGCACGAGATCTCCGACTTGGATGTCGCGGCCTTTAACTTTTTTATTGAAGGCTCAGGCTATCCGCCTTTGATATGCTTGGGTATGCTCTAGGGCTAGCAAGCGTCGTTCGTCGATTAGGGCTAATTCTTCATATTGCCCTTCGACCCAGTCAACTTCTGATATATCGGATTCCATCATTATGCGTAGTGATGGAATTTCAACTTCTATGGGCAGTACTGCCTCTATGCCATATGACAAAGAGTACGGGGTAGCCCCAGTGGGTGTGCGGACTGAAGTGCGGTAGCCCTAGAGGGCTAGCGGCAATTTTTATGGCCAGTCTCTTCCTATATTAGCCATTTTTCTGATAATATTTTCTAGTGTTTTGTTGGCAACTTCAACGGCACCATTTGCTTGCGGCCGGTAGGGGGAGGATTTATGCCTTTGGATTTTGAATTCGTCGAGCAGACGATTCACGTCCCCTTCAAAATGCGTGCCGTTGTCAGAGATTATCTCGAAAGGCACTCCGTAGCGATATATGATATTGGTCCGGATGAATTCGGACACCTTTCGGGCATTCAGGATTTTGTAGGAAGAGGCTTCCACCCACTTCGTGAAGTAGTCGACGGCTACCAAGACATATTCGTGGCCATTGGATCCCTCCGGGTGAATTTGGCCTATGACGTCGATTCCCCAAGTCGAAAAGGGCCGGGGGGCTGTGGAGTTATATAAGATGTGCGGGGGCACCTGCTGCAGATTTGCAAAACACTGGCACTTGTCGCAATGACGCACCCACCGAATACAGTCGGTTTCGAGCGTACTCCAATAGTACCCCTACCGGATAACTTTCTTGGATAGCATATGGCCATTCATGTGGGGCCCACAGGTACCACCATGCAGCTGTCCCATGATTTGCTCAGCTTTGGCCTGGTCGACGCATAATAGGTTAAGGCCTTGATAATGCCTTTTATATAGGCGCCACCGCTAAATACAAATTATGATGCCCATCTCCGCAGGGAGACTTTCCTTCTTTTGTCTAGGCCGAGAGGATAGATCCCTTTCTGAAGCAGATTTAAGATGTTATAGTACCAAGGTTCGTGATCTGTTTCAGGGGGCTGCATTGATTTTGAAGCAGTATGTCGGGGTGACCTTTTTCCTGACTACAAATGGCTGGACATTAGTTTCTACGGGAATTTGGACCAATTATGCCAGAGTGGCCAGGGCATCGGCGAATTGATTTCTATCTCGCGGCAAGTAATGAAACGAGATAGAATCAAATTTAGTGGCAAGTGATGTTAGTTTGGCATGGTAGAGCTGCAGCCAGGGATCTTGGGTCTTCCACTTCCCCTCAACTTGATTTATGATTAGAGCAGAGTCCCCGTAGACTTCCAAGTCTTTGGCTCCCTTTTGGAGAGCTTATTCTAGGCCAGGAATACAGGCTTCGTATTCCGTTGTATTGTTGGAGCACTCGAACTCCAACCTTATAGCCAATGGAGTGTGGGAATCTGTTGGGTCAATTAGCAAGATTCATATGCCAAAGCCTCTTTTATTACCGGCCCTGTCAAAGAACATCTGCCAGCTGGTGTCGTGGTCAGTAATTTCCATGACACCTTCGTCTGGGAAGCCAGGCTCAGCTGCATCTTCGCTTTTTAGGGCAGATCGGCTAAGTGGTCTGCAATTACGCTGCCTTTGATAGATTTGAGTGTGACATAAGTTATGTCAAACTCGTTGAGAAGGAATGACCATTTAGCCAATCGGCTAGAAAGTGATGGCTTGCCGAAGATGTACTTTATAAGGTCCATTCTGGAGATGAGCTTGATGGATCGTCCTTGTAGATAAGTCTTGAGCCTTTGCGTTGCCCAGACTAGGCCGGTGCAGCTTTTTTCTAGTGCCGAATAATTTAGCTCGCTTCCTTGCAGCTTCCTACTTATGAAAGAGATGGCATTTTCAACGTAGGAATTTTCCTTTTCTTGGGCGAGCATAGCCCCTATTGACGTGTTTGTGACGGTTAAATATATGAGGAGAGGTTTATGTGTATGGGGAGGAGCTAGCACAGGTGGATTGGCAAGGTAGGCTTTTATTTTTTCGAAGGCTAGCTGGCAAGTATTTTTCTTTAAAAGTTTGAAGAGGGGCTCACATATTAATGTCAGATGTCTGATGAAACGGCTAATGTACTGCAATCGACCGAGGAAGCCTTTGACTTCGGTTGGAGTTTTTGGCCACGGCATTTCTATGATAGCTTTAACTTTTGCGGGCTCGATCTCGATGCCTTACTCGGTCACCAAGAATCCTAGGACCTTGCCTTTGGTAACCCCAAATGTGCATTTGGTGGGGTTAAACTTCATTTGGTTCTTCCTTAACCTTTCGAAGAATTTTCGAAGGTCTTTTATATGAGCATCGATGGCATCGCTGGAGTGCACGATCATGTCATCGACATAGACATCTATTTCTTTATGGATCATGTCATGGAAGAAAGTGGTGGCAGCCCTTTGATAAGTAGCCCCGTCATTTTTTAGCCCAAATGGCATGACATTGTAGTAGTAGGTCCCCCAGGGAGTAGTGAATGAGGTCTTCTCCTGGTCTTCTGCTGCCATTTTGATTTGATTGTAGCCCAGCATGCCGTCGACGAAGGATCTGATTTGGTGAGCAGCGACGACGTCTACCACAATATCAATATTGGGTAGAGGGAAGTCATCTTTGGGCGACGCTTTATTGAGGTCGCGGAAATCTACGCAGATCCGGACCTTCCCGTTGGGCATGGGAACGGTCACTATGTTGGACAGCCAGATCGGGTATTCAACTACCCGAATAAATTTGACATGTAGCTGCTTCATGATTTCTTCTTTCACTTGTAGTGACCATTCCGGCTTAATCCGGCGGAGCTTTTGCTTGATTGGTCGAGCATCCGGATATATGGGGATCCGGTGTTCGACTATGGATGGGTCTATCCCAGGCATATCTTCATAGGACCATGCAAATATGTCCACGAACTCTTTGAGGAGGTCAATGAGTGCTACCCTCTCCGAGCCTTGCAGGTAGTTGCCAATTTTGATTTCTTTTATTTCATTGTCCAGCCCCAGATTGATAGTGGACAAGTCTTCAGTTGCTGCTGATGAATGATGTTGTTCCTGGTGCTCAACTGACTTTACAAGCTCAAGCAAATAATTTTTATCTTTTGGGTCCATTTTATCAAATGACTTATTATTATAATTATTTAATGTGTCTTTTAATGTAGGTGCAACTAAGGAATAAGCAAAGACATTTAGATTATCATTAATAGCAAACTGTACATGGTTATTTACATTATTGAGGACTTGGGGTTTGAGATCCTCAATTTTAGGGAGCGGATCGATAGATGACCAATCCGTAAAGCTAGGGATAGGATATCCGAAGCGGTCCACCAGATCTGCGGGCGTCAAAAGCGGGCCGGTCGTAGTATCCAATTCTTCAGAGGTTTATCAGTAATAAGCTCAAACTCAGCAGGGAGTTTTTCACAATCAGTGCCTCCATCTATCATTCCCATGAAGCTGTCTCCTAGATCGTCATCATCTAATAGGTCCAGAGCATAATCATCTTGGTCTATAGACCAAGCATTTTCAATAGTGACAGTCTTATATGCAGTGCTACGGGGCTCCAGGGTAACCTGTTTCATTTTATCAGTGAGGAGACTAACATCTTCAAAGATTTCCCAATCAGGGCATCTTTTCTCATTCTGGTCTAACCAGGGCTCAGGAAACATGAGATAGGCTTCTGTCTCCCATTTCCTTACAAAGTAACCATTTAAAGTTTTTCTATATGGTCGGAGAGGGGGATATTTATAAGGACGTTTTTCTTTTTCTGCCTTTCTTTTCTCACGCTTTTGTTTCATAATTGCGGCTATTTCAGCTGGAGTAGGCGTGTATCCTAGACCAAAAGGAGTGATACATTTCGTAAGTTCATCCTGGACTAAATTAACAAGTCCTTGGTGATTTCTGCCGAGACCCATACCAAGCATATAATTCATTTTTCGAAACATGTTTAGAGGGACCATGTTTCCTAGGGAGTTGGCTTTCTTTCCTATAATGTCAGTTTCTCGCCCATATTCAATGGCATTGACCACAGCTTGGGGGATAACCTCAAAGCCACTGAGGAAAATGTTCGTGTCCTCATGCTCTATCTCGAGGATTGGGATATCCTCGCTTTCCTTATTTTCCACGATCTTATCAGCGAAAATAATCATTATGTGGTCATCGTGGATGAATTTGACACGTTGGTGTAATGAAGAGGCTACCCCTTTTACCCCATGGATCCAGGGGCGTCCTAGAAACAAGCTAAAAGTGGTTGGTATGTCCAGGACCTGGAATTCAACTGGCATGTTTAATGGCCCAATAGTCAACGTTAGAGTAACCACCCCTAGGACACGACTAGTGTTGTCGTATGCCCTTATTGTCTGCGATGAAGGAGCAAGTTCTGATATTTTTGTTCCCAGTTTGGTCAGCATGCTGGTGGGACATACATTTAGAGAAGACCCATTGTCTATCAGAACTCGGGGAACCCGTTTTTCCATTATTCCCACAGTGATATGGGGAGCATCAATGTGGTTGGTTCGTTCCCTTGGCAGATCTAGATCAGTAAACATTATCACATTCCCAAAGTGAATGTTTCCGATCATTTGAGTGAGCTCATTTGGGGAGGTTTCAATAGGAATTACCGCCTGACTTAAAGATTTAGCCAGTGTATCACGATGGGTTTTAGAAGCACAAAGCAAGCCCCAGATGGATATGTTGGCCTGAGTTTTCTTCATCTGAGCTAATATGGTATCTTCCACCGTCTTAGTACCAGTATCTGTTGTTTGGTCTTTGCCAGAGTGGTCACCTCTTTCCAGGTTTGGTTGGTAGGCTCGGCCAGATCGAGTAAGGTGGCTAACATCCCCACCGACCCAAGTGGCTTTTTCAATATTGCAAGTATTTTGGCTACCCGAGATAGTGTCCCAAGAGATCATACTGCAGCTAGGCTCTTTTATGGATAAAGATGGAGAGAAAGGAACAACGATATATGGTAATGGGTGTTTATTTATTTCGAACTTGGGTACACAAATTTTTTCATCGACCTCAATCATATTGATTTGAGGTAGAGGATTATTGACTATATTTGGTCTGGGAGGAGGCTTTTCAATAACCTTATCATCTATGAGGTCCTGGATAGCGTCTTTGAGTATATAGCATTTATCAGTGAGGTGACCACTGCAGCGATGATATTCACAATATTGGGCATGATTCCAAATCCTAGGCAGGGGGTTCGGTGGCTTATAGCCTTCCAAAGGCTTTAGCACTCCCTGTGCCATTAGCCCTTGTAATATCATAGACTGGGAGCTTGCAGTTCATCATAATACCGGTTCCTACTACGGTTTCAAATTTCGCCGAGCCATTATTCCTCCGATTGCGTTGATGCACTGCTGATCCGTAGGACCATGGAACAGTGCTATAGTTTTGGGTAGGAAAAGTGGTTGATGCATTTCCTACCATATTGACGGCTGGGGCTGGTGCGGCTAGGGTTGTCAAATAGGGCAAAAGCCCGCGGGCATGCCCGCCCCGCCACCCATTAGGGGCGGGTTGGGCTGATGCATTAGATACCCGTTTGAAAAACGGGCTTTTCGGGCTTTGCAGGTGCGGGCTGCGGGCTTTGCGGGGCGGGGGGCGGGCTGCCCACATTTTGTGGATTCTGGGCTAAATTCTTAAAAGTTTTATAAATTTGATAGCCTATCTGCCCAAGCCCAAGCGGCCAAGCCCATTAAATTACTAATTAGAGTTAGGGACTTATGGTTGGTTAGTTACTTAGTTTGCTGCAACCTGCATTCAATATTTTCGATCACTTCTCTTCAAAAATCAAAATACCCTCACCCAGTCACCAACTCACCCTCTCTCTCTCACGATGCGCAGTGCGCACAGTACAGCTTCGCAACTTCCTCCGGCGATTGCGTCACCTCCGACTCACAGTCACTGTCCAGTCGTCCAGCGCCTCTCTCTGGCCGTTACGTTTTGAGTAGTTCGTCTGAACTCTCAACTCTCTCTCATCTCAGTATCTCACGCGTTCTCTCTTTCCATGCTTCGCCGCCTCCGTATCTGCTCCTCCAGATTCGCCGTCATCAACTTCGTCTCTTCAATCATCCATTCTTCATCTCTATTCTAATCTCAGATCTAACGTTTTCTCTCTCCCATCTTACACCACAGATTGTAGGGGGTGGCCGGGTGGGGGTGGTTGCTCTGTGATTGGTTGTGGACCTGTGGTCCTTCAGTCCTTGTGGATCTATCGAAATGTATACAAGGAAAATTTTTGCATTTTTCTTTTATAATTGGTCGGTTTCTTTTATAATTGGTTGTGGATCTATCGAAATGTATATGAGGAAAATGTAGAATTGGTCAGTTTCTTTTATATTGTAGGAAGTTTTCTTGTTTGTTTCACTGGTTTTTTGTGATTTATAAATTTATTATTGAGATTTGAGTTCTACAGAAGCAGATGAAAGAAGGGCCAAAATAATTGTAAATATTTTTGCGGGCTTGCCCGTTTTGCCCGTGGGCTTTCGCGGGGTGGGTTGGGCTAGGGGTTTCTAGGACCGTTACATTTGCGGGCTTTCCCGCCCCCGTTTGGCGGGCTTTTCGGGCCCGCGGGCAAACCCACCCCGCAGGCTTGTTTTGACAGCTCTAGGTGCGGCTGCCTTCCCTTTAGAGTAACGAAAGAGCTAGGAGGCATAATGACTTTTAATTGCCCTGTCTGTATATCTTCATCAATACGGGTGCCTATCTCCACTATTTCTTTAAAATTGCTATAGGGGAGATGTAAGACCCCGAACCTTCGTGTATTTGACTTTCTCGTGTTGCATGCTTTGTTGTTAATGCATTGAGTGTTCGTCTTAGCATGTTAGCACTTAACTGGGTCTCATTGGAGTCTTAGTACCTTGCATATATGACTTATAATGTTCATCTTGATCATAGTATGATTGGTTGAAAGTTTAGAAGCTTTGTTGCTTCGTTTGAGTCTTAGGGTTTCTCGTGTTTGCCTTCGTTGCTAGTATTGTTTGTGCTTTCAACTTGCGAGAAGTTCATTTAAGTTCTAGACCAAGTGTACTAGTATTTCTCATGCTTGCACAATCAATGTTCATAGATTTGTTGCATTTGGAAATAAGATGGCCAACATATCACTTCACAGATTCAGTCCTGTTTTTGGGCGAACTTCGGGAAAATTCTGGTACCAATCTACTAAAGAGAATTTTCTAAAAATTTAGTATGTTTTACCTACATATGTTAGGATACTCCCTGTAAAATATGGTATTTTTCCAAGGTGTATAAGTACCTCATTTAGGTCTTGACTTACGGCTGTGCCAGAATTCTGTTTTCAAGAAATCAGCTTCTGTACTTGAACTTGTAGTAGTCATATTTTGATGAATATAAGTCCAAATTGAGTAATTTAAATGGCTAAACTATAGTTTAAAGAGTCTAGTTTTACAAAAATCAATAATAACCTCATTTGGAGGTGTGAGCTATTTATGGTCGATTTTACAAGATCGACTGTCCAGTAACAACAATCTGGAAATTGGGCAGTTTTCAGCCTTTGGTCATTTCTTGGGTGGTTTTGGCTATTGACCACCAAGCCCCTTGGCCCTTGGACGTCTTGTGGGTGTCAAGCCACCTTTGTTGACTTACTTTCAACCCTTGTGAACCCTTTGATCATTCCTTATCAATGGTCACCCTTCCTTGGCCAATTAGAAGCAAGATAATCACCATCACTTGGATTGGGGGTTTGAGGGGAAGTATATAAACTTAAATTCAGCCTTTCAGCCATTTTTGATCAAGAACAAACCAGAGATTCAGAGGCTCCTTCACCATTTTCGTCCATGGAGGTCACTCCAACTTGAGAGACCATTTCCCGGAGATCCGGTGGTCCGATCGACGAACCGAGACCGCCAAATCGAAGCCCTCGATCTTCTCTACAACAATCCTTGCTCTAATCAACCTTTCCTCCATTAATCTTAGGACTAAGGTACGTTGAGAAATCCCTGAAATTTTCATGTTCAATAAAATGACATGACCCCTTCATTATAGTTGCTCTATTGATGATTATGAACATCTTTTGTGAAGACAAATCCTCCAATTCAACCTTTGAAACATGTGTAGGATTTTATGAATTCTCTATGAAGTTGTGATTTTGACATTTTATAAAGCATGAATGTCGTTTATAATGAGCTTAGGAATAACTCTTGTGAAGGAATATGTTTCAATTCAAGGTTTAACAAAATCTCCGATTCTAGGGTTTGAAACTCGGGATTGTGTTTAAGGCTAGTATAAGATCATGAACGGCCTAGTTATCGAGTTCTAAATGAAAGGAGAACTTAGGAAAGGGCAATGTGATGCATATGGTATCAATGCTCTATTTGGTTGAATTTTAGTAAAACTCACCGGAGTTGAGATTAGGGAGTTATTGAACAATACCGACTCCACATTCAATCCCTACAATGTTTGTAGTGCGTTAGACTAATATATTAGCTTACGTGACTTTGGGATGGATTGAAGGGCATGTTTGATATGAGTGATTATAAGACTCAATCGAGTTCTTATGTGGTTTATGTGATTGTGTGAAGCAAATGCACAATTGAGAGCATGTTGTAGAATGATGTATCTACTTGACAAAGTTGAATTCGCTCTTGTCGAATTCCTACTTGATTCTTTAATGAGTAAAAACACCTACTTGTTGAATAATGAATTTGAGGACTATTCTATGAGAAGATTTGGATTGGGGCTTTCTTAGTACTCTATACATGGAGTCTACTTGTATAAGTCGCTAGGATGACCATGTTGTTATCTAAGACTCACCGGTATGGTTTGACCTTACGGGTTACTACCGATCTAGTGTCGCTTAAGTCTTTAACTACCATCGACTTTTGTGTTATTGAATGAGTTACTACTCTAGGAAGAGTTTAGTAAATGGCTTCATGATCCGAGACTAACGGAGTAGTCTTGGATAGTACTTAATGGACTGATGGTTAAGTTGTGACTCTGTTGAATTTCATAGGTGAATGTGGAATACTGTGTATATTTTATATTATGACTAAATGCATGATTTCCTACCTTGTCAAGAATTGATTCTTCTATGTGTTTCTATGATATGACTTATGAGCATATTGAATGTATTTGCCTTCGTGCCTGATCTGTTCTATGGTTAATGAATTGTGGTGAACTTGGATTCTACTATTAAGTGGAATTATGAATCAAAATTGAACTAAGCTTGATTTCACAATAATCAACTTGGGCTTCACTTATATAACTTACTTGGGACTTGAACTAAGATTCCTAAATGGAATGAGAACCTTGCTATGCCTCAAACGAGAACATAGAAAAGAGTCTTGGGACACATATAGTGTTCAAACTCTATTTGGTTGGAATTGTAGTAAAGACTCAACGGAGTCGAGTTAAAGAACAATTGAACCTTACGAGGATCGTGGTGAGAACCTATGACAATTATATTCCAGTTGACTAGATTACTAGCTTTTCGGACTTGAATTGAATAGAGTGAACAAACTTGGCACTTACGATTTAGAGACTCAAATGAGTTCCTATTGTGGTTTTGTGATTTATGTAACAATGTGCATAATCGTATGAGTTTAGTAGATCATTATATCTACTTGAGAATTAGCAAGTAAACATCTACTTGTGCATTGCATATAAGTCCAGCTGGCATTACTTGAGTTTTCATGATGATGGTGGGACGATGCATTGTCTTCATGAATTATGGGATTCGTGGTTGCAATGTATCGCCGTACCGGATTCGGATTTCACACACACCTCCACTGCTAGCTACAATGGGGAAGTAGCCCCCTTTGTCGTAACCAATTGAGCACATTGGCTAGTGCTATTTTCCTGAGAAGAGAACTCGCACCGAGAAGAGAGCTCGGTACTTTGATACCCGAACACGTATCATTGGCACGATATGATTAACTTGTGATTGCGTGAGCAATACGACGACAGTGATTTGGTATCTCTCTATCCCTTATGTGGCCTCCTATGGGCACTTATGTGACAACAAAGTGTTAGTTGAACATGAGATCTTATTGACCATGTTTGTATTGGCTGATGTTATTTGAGAGATTTGATATATGTATATATAGATATATGCATACTTGTATATGAGATATATATAAAAGACTTGATGTGTATATATATAGATATGCACACTTATGCATGATGATTTTATGGGAGATTTGATATGTATATTTAGAGATATACATACTGATATAGGTGTATATATATAAACATGCACCCTTACACGTGGTAATAGTGTGAATAGCTTGATTCGTATATATAATGATATGTATACTTGCATATGATGTTTTGTGGGAACTACCTTCTAATTCATTTGATTTGTGTGTGAACAGGAATTACACCCTCGGTTCATTTGGACGGTTTAGTAAGTAAGAAGGAGTGGATATCTTGTGGAGTATCGAAACAATACGCCTCTTCACGGGTTTTTCGTCATATATAAAATGACACCCGTTATGTTTATGTTACATAATTATATGTTGCAAATATATTGTAGTAGCGCATCGGGTCATTATGACTCATCTCGTACTTGTTTTTAGTTGAATCGATAGCCGCACCGAGGTCGAGTAGATCGTGGTATGCGGTAGTGGTCGATAGATCGAGGTTAGATCGTGTGGTTCGTGTTTGTAGCGGACTTTCCCGAGTAGCGCCTTGTGGAGTCTTGTTCCTTTTTAGCATTGTCATTGATTTCATGTACTTTGCTATTCTTGTGAGATCGACATTTTGTAAAGTTATTTAGACTTTACAGTCGGGTAGAATACTTGGGTATTTGTATTGGTTATTTCTTGGGCCGACATGTAGTGTCGTGCCTTGTTTGTGGTTTTAGTATATATTTCAGTTGTCTCCCGGGCACGCAGTAGCTTTGGGGAATTTCCTTATTCTAACTTTTTATAGTTGTTGGTTGACCCCGGTATGCTTTAGCCGTTGGGTATTTGTTATATCAGGTTGGTTCTTTGTTGAAACGCCACCGAGTGCCGATGGTTTGATTAGCGTGCGCAATGTTGCGCACGCGAAGTTTTGTTTTTCCTCCTTTGAGAGATAATGTCTCTCTTGGTTTCATTGTCGTTGGTTTCGAGCTTCATAGCTTGGGACTTCTTTCTTATATTGCTTCCGCTGATTTGATTTTTGAAATACCGTATTTTAGTGCGGCGTTATGTTCATGTTTAGAGCGAGTTTGCTCGATTGTTTGACTAGCACTACTGTTTATCAAGTGCTTGTCCTCTTCTTAAGTTAGTTCCAGCGGCACGACCTTGGGATTTCGTGTTGGAATCCGGGTCGGGTCGTTACAGGAGATACCGCATATGTTCCAGGTATATGGGTTGGAGATTTTTAATAAACATCCTGGAAGACTCAGCCGGATCAGGTATGTCAAACGTCTGGGCCAGCTTTCTTTTCCACCTGTCTGCAAATTCAGCACAGGTTTGTTTTTTCCCTTTGGGTGCACAAGTCAAGGTCTCTTTTGTTTTCAGGGCTGGTGTTGTCCTTGTATCTTTCAAGGAACCTTTCAGCTATTTGGTCCCAAGTATTCATGGTGCTACTATGTGATAACATTAGCATTGCTTGGCTTCCCCTATTAGGGTGAGATGAAAATTGGAAGCCATAGCTTCAAAGCTAGCTCCCCTTAACTGGATGCCAGTGGAATAAGATTTTAAGTGGGATATAGGGCATCCAGTCCATCAAATTTTTCTATGTCAGGCATTTTGAATTTTGAAGGTAGTATTGCTGAAAGTTGCAAT
Organism: Codonopsis lanceolata; assembly: GCA_013146195.2. NCBI lineage: Eukaryota > Viridiplantae > Streptophyta > Magnoliopsida > Asterales > Campanulaceae > Codonopsis > Codonopsis lanceolata. Next base: position 81,125,146 of record CM028381.1, read on the forward strand.
GCCAATGCCTGCGTAGAAAATTCCCCTTTGTTTAGAAGCTTGAGCATCATGCTTTTCATGTTTTCCATGTCAACCTCCATTTTGGTGGGCGGGGAGTTGGTTTTTGGTATATCTTTGGCGGGATTAGGGGAATTTGGGTTAAATTTAAATTTGCGGTATCCGTAAGGATTTTGGGCAGGGTAAGGATTTTGGGCAGGATAAAGATTCTGGGTAGGATAAGGATTTTGGGCTGGATAAGGATTTTGGGCTGGATAAGGATGTTGGGCTGGATAAGGATTTTGGACTGGATAAGGATTTTGGGCTGGCGGATTATTGGCGGTTTCGGTTTGACGGCCAGGATCATTAAAAGGTAAATAGGTGGTAACTTGGCCTGGCGGGTTATAGCTTTGTGGGTCCATATGTGGGCTATTCTGGAGTGGATTGGTTATGGGAAAAGGGAGGTCATTTGGATTCTGGGGTATATTGGTGCTTGGGAAAGGATATGGGGGGTAGGATGGGTAAGGGTTGATATTTGGCTAGCAGGAACTTGGTGGAGGATTTGGATTTGGGGTAGTGGCAGTATTTGGTGGGTTGGTGTTTGGCTGAGGGTTTGGTTTCGGAGGACCATGGGAGGTTGATGCTTCTTGGGGGACTGCAGGGGAAGAGATTACCTCACCACTGGATTTTAAATTTTGCACCAATTTGCCATCTGGTTCATTATACGATCAGTCTGTGCACCCAAATTTTGGTCTAACTACTCTTGCATTGCCGGAGTCGGAGCGTACCCTAGAGCCCTTGTATCTGTACCCAGAGCGGACTGCTCACTTTCTGCTGCCATCGCTCGGATCTCGAACCCTCAGGCGATTTTGCCCTTATACGATCCCCTCGATATTTTCTAATCTGATTTCTGCACCCGTATCCCGTATCAACCGGCCAGTACTATCTCTGCCTTTCCAAATTCGGGCCAAGTTTCTGAGGAAAATGGGTTTGGAGGTATCAGAAGGCTGGCTGAAGGCTTTCTGGGCTTGGAGTACAGCGTGCCTTTATTAGTATTTTTATTATTATTATTTATTTTCCCTACAATTGACCGGATAAGCACCTATTTTATTTTGACAATCTCAGGACTTTTCCTGGAACAATAGATTCTTTCTCCAAAGTATAGGACCAACGTATTCCACCTGCCTTTCGACTCCCCAAGATCGGACTGATCCCAGGCAAAGGGCCTATACTCTTCTAGGATCCACTATTCAAAATGGTCTAGGTCAAGCATCAAAGAATAATCAATCATCCCTTGTGTATTTATTTTTTGTTGTTGTTTTTTTTATTTGCGCAATTTTTTTATATATCACCATTTTTTTGACTTCCGCATTATTTATTTTTTCGATCTTTTTTTTCAGTTTTTTCAACATTTTTTATAACAGGGGCTGACTCATGATTCAGAGATGCAAAAACCGGTCGATCTTTGAAGTGTCCTGAAAATCTATATGCATTCTAACGATGGCTTATGTAGGGGGTAGGCTGGCCATGGTGTAGGGTAGCAATTCGGAATATATTTACATGTGTGCGCGTGTGTGCGGAATCTAAAAAGCAGTAAAATCTTTTTTTTCAGATATAAAAGCAGAAAATAAAACAGATATGACCTTTCTTGTTGTTATGCGTTGATTTTCTAGGCTTTTTTTTAGTTTGAGCGCAAGCAAGCAAACAACCACATCAAGAAATAAAAAGAAAAGCGGGGAATCTACCTATTCCTATTAATTACAAATTGGTCATAATCGCCAAAATAAAATGGCAGAATGAATGCAAATATTTACATATTTTGCGGAATAAAATAATAATATAGAGCTGAAAATGAAGCAATATTAAAAATAAAGCCCCGGCCCTTTTGTTGTGCTGCCCGGAAATTTATTGCATATATATACTTTTTTTATTATTTTTATTATTATTATTTTTGCAAAAATATATATTTTTAAGCATATATGTAACAGTTACTGTAACGAAACTGCTAAAAGATGGAGGATCATATCCACAAATATAGACACGGATGTATAAGAACGCAATATTCAAATGTATAAATTAATATAACAAGCATACTTTAGCCAGAAATAAAGAAAAACAAAAAAAAATTATAAGTCTAGCCCTCCATTTTTATTTAAAATAAAAACAACATCCCCATCAGAGTCGCCACTGTGGGTTCCCCGGAGTGCGTCTGCGTCCCGCGCACCCTTGGATAGGGGTGCGCATACGTGCGGAATCGGGACATCACGCTTTCCATTCCACCCTCCCTTGTTAAGGGGAGGGCAAAATTAAAAATGCGGAAATGGTGCTGTCTAAAATAGCGCGTTGAATACGCCTCGGTAATTTCAGTGAATTTTTGGTCCAATATGGGTGCTTTGGGTTTTCTGTATCAAGTTATCCTTTTTTTAGGGGATACCAGGATATAGGAATACATCACCCTTTCATTCATATTCTCCCTTTTTTAGAGAAAAACGAGAAAGTGCAAGAAAGGATGTTGCGAGGCCCCATTATGGAATTTATGAAAATTGTCTTATGGCCTATTTCGGATCACTATGAATGCTTTGGGTTTTCTATATCAAGTTATCTATTTTTTAGGGGATACCAGGATATAGGAATGCATCACCCTTTCATTCTCATTCTCTCTTTTTTTAGGGGAAAACGGAAAAGTGCAAGAAAGGAGTGTTGCGATGCCCCACTCTATTCAAAATGTTTTATAGAGTCGCCATCTTTATTTTAAGGAAGAAATAAAGAAAACCCAAAAAATAAAAACCAGAGATTGCAAAAAAAAAAAAATGGGTTCGGAGGCTAAGTTACGAGTTGGGAAGGTGCTAGGCACCCAACTCGCCATTTCGGTCTCAAAAGTGGTTTTTGGCTAAAGTATGTTTTTGTTATATTTATCCAGCAAATAAATAAAGCATTAAAAGACAGGAAATAAAAGCAAATACATCCATGGCTACATTATTTACAGACTTGCAGCAGTCTCCTTACAATAATTACAAATACATTTAAAAATATTTGGGCATAATAACGGCTCTTTTAAATAGTATATCCTAACTAAATCCAGGCAGCACAATGGCTTATATTTTTTACATTGGGCCGATTTAAATATAACTTTTTATAAATAAACGCTCTTAAATGTTTTACCTTTTAGAGCGTGGTGTGTTCATTCTATCCTTCTCGAGAGAGGGAGTCTTTTTTATACTGCTACTGATGCGGTTTGGGCAGAGTAACGACTTGTTTTTGGTGGTTTTGGCCTTTTTACTCGGGCGAGAAACTGCTCTTTCCAAGGTTTTTCAACCGGGGAAATAGGGTGGAAACCTAACTAAAGGGCTAAGGATCAATTTGACTGGTTGGATTTGCTTTTGGCGGAGTTTTGGCAGGGCTTCGATACTTTATAGAAGGATCGCTCACTATCTCACTTCGCTCAATATTTTCTCAGCGTAATAACGACGCGAAGTGTTTGTGATCACTGATCGGTGTACTGAAAGCGAACCCCAAGCCTTCTATTTATAGGCTGAAGGAAGGACTCATCGGGGAATTCTTTTTCTCTCAACGTGCTTCATTTCCTTGTACACCGCGCTTCAGAAATTGCACAATGCGCTAACTGGGAAGCCACAGTAGCCGTACAGTAGCTCTTTGGGCGCGGCCATAAGGCTCCTTGGGCGCCGCACCAAGGACCCCTTTTGGCAGCGCCAAGGCACTGTTCCAGCTTTCATTTTTGACGCTTTAGCCCCTGCATTTTACTGTTTTGCGCATCATGGTTTGCCTTTTGCATTTTTTAACTCCTGTAACTTGACATTTGTTAAGTTTTAACAGGTCTTGATATCACATGCCAGAGTTACATACCAGGGGTACGAAATTGGGGTGTCTACACTGAACAGCCGGAAACACTAGAGTCAACTGTAAAAAGGTCAATGAAAAAAGAGAGCAAAAGTCTTAGAAAGAGATTTTTTCTTAAACCTGGTTTATGTAGGAAATAATTAAGTTTATTAATAATGGCATAGCCTTCCCATTGATTGAATCACTTATTTATATAGAAATTTACAATTACGGTTGCACTAGAAGTGAGGTACAAGAGACCTTTACAAGGAAAGAGTTACACAAGGAAAGGAACTATACAAGGAAGGTAAATAAGAATGAATAATAATTACAATAAGCATAAATATATTATTCTCTTATATGCCCCCACAAGATAAATCCTCACAAGGAGAGTCCAATCTTGTTAAGTAGGAGCAGAAAGCACTGCCGAGGTAGCAACTTAGTGAGAGCATCAGCGAGCAGGTCTACCGAGAAGACATGGGATACCAGTAAATCCCATCTTGAACCTGTTGGCGGATGAAATGATAATCCAGAGCAACATGTTTCATGCGAGAGTGAAACACAAGATTGGAGCATAGATTGGTGGTGCCAACATTGTCACAATAGACAGGTTGCTGCGAGGAGGAGATGCCAAGCTCCCTAAGAAGCGAGGTAACCCAGCGAACATCCGCAGCAGCCATAGCAACAACTCAGTACTCAGCCTCTGTCGAGGAGTGAGCAACAGTATGCTGCTTCTTTGAGCTCCATGAGACAGGATTGCAAACAAGATACCATTATCAATGGTGCCACAAAGATATCGAATGAGACGTTTAGTTACAAGTCAATGATCCGTGGTCGGCCTATGCATGAACTGGGAGAGCTTTTTGACCACATAGGCTATATACGGGAAAGTAAGGGAGAGATACTAGAGACTCCCTATGACAGCTCGGTACTCGGTGGGATCCGTAAAAGTCATGTCCGATTGGAGAGAAAGAACTCGAGAGGTGGCTAGCGAGGTTGCCACTGGGTGAGCATCAGTCATACCAATGTGAGCGAGGAGGTTGGCAATGTATCCTCGCTGAGAGAGAAGTATACCAGTAGGGAAAGAACCACTTTGACACAGAGGAAATAATGAAAAAGTCTGAGGTCCTTGAGCGAGAAGCAAGCAGCAAGGACATCAATGAAGTCCTAAATAGCCTTGTTGTTATTACCCGTGATGATGATGTCGTCAACATAGACGAGAAACATGAGAGTCATACCCTGCTCGGTGATGATGAAAAGCGAGGTATAAGCCATAGAATTCTTGAAGCGAGCAGCGAGCAGAAACAGTCGAAGTCCATTGAACCATGCCGAGGGTGCCTGCTTGAGACCATAAATGGCCTTGCATAGATGACACACATGTTAAGCGCAATCAGAATCTACAAACCCCTGTGGTTGAGCCATGAAGACTTCCTCGGTGAATGTCCCTTAGAGAGATGTATTGTTGACATCCATTTATTGAAGAGCCTAACCCCAACTGACGGCAATTGAGAGGATAAGATGAACTGTGGTGGGGTTAAGGTTTCATGGTAGTTAACCCCTGGCCATTGATGAAATCCTTTAGCAACCAGGTGAGCTTTGTACCTATCAATTTTTCCATCAGGTAATTGTTTAATCCGAAATATCCATTTGCAATCAAGAATGTTAGGAATCCCTGTAGGAGGTTCCAAGTCCCAAGTGCCATTTTTAATGAGAACATCATACTCCTCAGACATAACCCGTCGCCACCTGTTGTCTTTAATGACCTTACACAAGTTGGTTCAGTGTCCGAGGATAGCTGGGCAGAGAGGCTAAGTTTGTGAATAGGTTTGTGGATGTTATTTTTGGAGCAGGTGATAATAGGGGAAGTGTGAGCTGCTTCTGGGAGAACAGTCGATTGGGTAAGGGTAGGTAGAGGGATGTCATTGATATGGGGTGATGTATCCTCAGTGGAGGGTGGTTCTATTCGTTGAGGTAAAGGATGCTCGGTGGATGGTGGTTCTATCTGCTAAGGTAAAGGGTGCTAGTAAGGTGGTGAGGCTGAGCTGGGTAGAGGATCTCAAGTAAGGTCGTTGCAAGGACAAGTCGTCGGTGGTGTGTATGATGTCGCTAGGATGTCATGAGGAGGTAACCAGGTGAGTGGACTCATCAGGGCGAGGAAGAGCCAAGTTGACCTTGGAGAAGCGAAATTCTGACTCGACAAACCGAACATGGCGAGATACATAAAGTTTTGATTTGGACATGTCATAACAGAGATAGGCACTCTGGGTGAGAGAGTACCCGAGGAAGACACAAAGGGTTGACCGATTATCAACTTTCTGAGAGGTGTATGGTCACAACCATGGGTAGCAAAAATAGCCAAAGGCACGAAGCTTAAGGTAGTTAGGGGGAGACCCAAAAAGTTTATGATAAGGAGAGGACATTTGGAGAGTAAGTGTAGGAAGCCGATTTATGAGATAGGTAGCTGTAAGAAATACATGCGACCAGTAGGTGAGGGGAAGCGAGGCATTGGTCAGAAGAGAGAGACCAGTCTTGACTATATGGTGATGGCAACGTTTAGAGAAGCCATTACGCTTGGGGTGTGAGGAGGTGAAGGTAAGGTGCGAGATGCCTTTGTTGGCAAGGTAGCTGACTAACCCGATGGTCTCGGCAATGCCAGTATACTCCCCTCTATTGTCCAAGTAGAGAGTGACTATTTTATGTTTGAAGTGCAACATCTGATTTCCATTTGAGAGGGTAGATCCATATGTAATGCATTTAATGGTCAAAAAATATAACATAATATTTCAACCCATCAATAGAGGTAAGGGGTGAGGTCCAAACATCAGAGTAAATAAGTTGAAGGGGATGAGAAGAGACAATAGTAGGTAAAGCAAATGGAAGTTTGTGACTTTTATTGCTCAGACACGCATTACAAAAGGTGGAATCAACTCTATCATGCTTAAGAGAAAACTTAGACTCTAGGTGACGTTGGACTAGGGGAGAGGGGTGGTCGAGACGATGATGCCAGTCATGCGATGAGCTCGTGGAACTGGTAAAGACAGTGTGTTGATGAGGAGGGAGAAAGTTTGGCCATTCATACACACCATCCTTAGATTGTCCTATCAGCAGCAAGGTCCCGGTCTGTAGATCCTTCACATAAAAAGAAGTTGGTAAGAATTCAATAGATTCTTTATTGGATGTACAAAATTGGGAAATAGAAATAAGATTTTGTTTCATTCTAGCAACAAAAAGAACATTATGTAATTGAAAGGTGGTTGAGGGTGTAGGAAGAAAGGTTGAACCCGCGTTGGCGATAGGCAAGTCAGTGCCATCACCAATGACCATGCCATCGTTGCCCGAGTACGGGTGATGGAGAAACAAATTCCCAAGATCATTGGTGACATGGTGATATGTTCCACTATCGAGGAACCAGCTCGGAGAAGGGTTACCCGAGGTTATGGTTATATGTGCTCGCAGGTGGCAGTTGTTGTTCATGGGCGAGGAGCGAGCAGGTGTGGATGTCGAGGCCTGAACAAGTTGAAAAGAGAGACACTAAGAGACCGTGTGACCTTGTTGCCTGCAGCCTTGACATTTTTCAAGGTAAGGGCGGCGAAAGCCCGAGTTGGTGGTCGATGAGGAGCGAGATTGTTGAGCAGGCAGTTGTGATCGAGGATGCTGAGCAGATCCATGTGTCCTCGTGGTCATGGTGTTGGTAGTGGCAGGGTAGGGAGTCGGAGCTAATTACTTTAGAACTAGCTCTTGATTGATGAGCTTCTCGTGGAGTTCATCAAAAGGGATGGGAGGGTCACGGCCTTTAATGACGTCAGCGACCTTGCGATAGTCCTCTCCGAGGTCGGCCAACACTGTTTCTATGAGATCTTCATGGTCGAAGGGTTTGCCAAGGGCGGCAAGTTCATCAAACTTGCCCTTGATGAGATGCATATACTCTGAGATCGACTGAGTGACTTTCGTAGCCCGTTTGAGTTGGTCCTTAATTTGTTTGATGTGACCACGGGAGGAGCGAGCAAAGGGGTTAACGAGGATGAGCCAGGCATCCCAAGTGGTGACTGCTTGGCCAATGAGCGGCACTAGAAGGTGGGGTGAGGAAGCCGACAAGAGCGTCGAACAGCAGTTTGCCTTGGCACATCCACGGGAGGTATGTTGGGTTAGGGACAGGGGAATTGTTAGCAGTGATAGTGGTTGGAGGACATGGAAAGGTGCCATCGACGAACTTGTATAAATCGTACCCGATAAGCATGGATTCAACATGTAGTTTCCAGGTGAGGTAGTTGGTAGGGGTGAGCTTGGTGATGTTGTGATTGAAGATGTTGATGAGTTGGTAGGTTTTGGTGGCATCGGTGGGGTCTTGAATGGTGATGATATTGGAGGCCATGCTGAACCTAGGGAGGGATGGCGATGATGGTTTTAGGGCTACGGAAGTTTGGTGGTTATAGGTTTTGGGAGCGAAGCTCTGATACCATGTAGAAAATAATAAAGTTTATGAATAATGGCATAGCCTTTCCATTGATTGAACTACCTATTTATATAGGAAGTTACAATTAGGGTTACACTAGGAGTGAGGTACAAGAAACCTTTACAAGGAAGGAAATACAATAAGGAAAGAGTTACACTAGGAAAGGGACTATACAAGGAAGGTAAATAGGAAGGAATAATAATTAAAAATAAACATAAAGATATTATTCTCTTATAGTTTAAGCTTTAGGCTTAAGTTTAGATAATTGATTATTAGTAATTGTTAGTAACTTTTCATCTTCTACTCATGTGAATAGCTTCAGCTCTTTATAAAGAAATCCCACAGTGTGTAATGAATACAGATTGATGATCAATCCTACATGCATTAAGTTTGAACATAGGTATGGCCCACATTTTTTTACTTGTCCAATGATTGCCATCATTTGGCAATACAATTAATTTTTGGAAATTTTCGGCTCAGATTTCTCTCAGAGTTGTGCACACCGCACACATCGATGTGTATAAATATGAAATATTATACACCCTCCGTTTCAGGCAAAAAGTTCTCGTTTGAAAGTCAAACTTTTTAAGAATATGACACTTTTAGTAGCTTATTAGTTATAAAATGACATTTTTATACATTAATTTTGGAAAGTGGACTCTTTAAGTGAAACATGTCAAAATAGAAGTGTGAGCTTTTCGCCCGATACGGAGGAAGTAGAAATTATATATATAATATATATAATTCTAGAAAGTGGTCTCTTAACGTGAAATATTTCAAATAGTATAATATATTTTTTATCTGGAACAGAGGGAGTATTTGTCTTCAACACCTGAATTAAGAAAAAATAATTGAATCTATTATAAATGTTGATATAATATGTAATTTTCTTTAAAACCAAATGCATGTGATTTTATCATTAAATTCCTAAAAAAATTAAAGATAAAATAGTAAAAATAGTCATGGTTCATTTTGAAATTTTAACAATTGTATGAGGTTTGTATTGCATTCAAATTTGTGAAAATCTGGTCAAAGATTGAGTTGTTTTTTAAATTTAAAAATCAGACATGGTTTATAACAAAATTATTTTTGGCGAGAAGAATGACGTGAATGTGAGCTCCCCTGCCCAGTCCACATAGGCTACCACTGAGATGTCCAGTCACCTTCCCGTTACAAAAACTAACCAGTTTTTTACAGAAAGTTTTAATTGGAAAAAAAAGTTTGGTTGAGGTTTTAGTTTTACATATAAAAAAAGCAACACACGGTTTAAAACGAAAAAACCAAAATAGGTCAAAGTTTTTTATGCAATTAACCCTAATATCAATTATGAGGGTAAAGTTGAAATATTATAAAGATGATAAACATAATTTTTTAAAAGTACACTTTTAAATTGAAACATCTCTAAATAGTATGGATTTTTTTTACCCAAAACGGAAGAAGTATATAACTCGTATTAGAGTTTATTATAATTATAAAAATGTTTGACCATAATCAATATATTGATATCAAATACAGAGTCAAAGATTCTGTTGACATAATTTTTTTAAAGTGTAATTATTAAGTGAAACATTTAAAAATAGTATACTTGACTTTTTGTTTGGAACAAAATGATTAAATTATATGTGCGTCTAACTCACTACACCCATATAGATATACTATTAAAAAAGAATATAAGTCTCATGTAATACCGTCTTACGGATCTTAATTCCTAAAATAGAGCTCTCTCGCAACTCAACTTACCAACACACGGTGAGTTGGATCAAAGGGATTCATCTTACATATACCCGTTAGATCGTCTAAACTAAGTTTTTACCCAAAATAAAACCCCTTCAAAATTCAAACTCTCCATATCATTATTGCATGTAAATAATCAAATATAAATAATCACCTAATGGAAACCACATATTCTACATTAGTTATGGTTTGGGTTGTTTTACAAAAAAAAAATAATAAATAGATTTTAAAAAATTAAAAACAATTAATGATGTGTCTATTAAACGTCTTTTGCATAATGCATTAACACAAAGACAACCTATTGGGTATGGTTTCATAAAGGTGGCTAAATATAAAAATTGAACATGAAAGAATGCTAATAAATCAATAAATTTGGCAAAAACAAACACATGACAGTCCAATTGTGGTATCCCTTACATGACAACAACTTAGGTTGCATGATGCCGTGATTAATGATAAATGTGTGATATATACATAGAAATATTCCATTTTAGACTATTACTAAAACTATCTGCTTCTTATTATTATTTTTATCAAGTTGTTAAGGGAGGGAAAACTATATTTGAGGGGCTGGTAAAATGAGATTTGTACAAAATCATTAGACTTGGGATATTGGAGAAAACTAAAATTTCACTATCTTTTGGGTGGTATCGACATTACAAGAAAAATAATTATTGTTGGTATTGAAATTAAGTTACATTACTCAAGTAAATGTAACTTGGTGTTTGTTCAGGCGAGGATGAGATGATGATCGGAATAATGTTTTCAGTTTCGCCGCGAACCACCTAGCCCCACAAGAACCGTATGCTAGCCGGTTGGAGTTATTGACCCCTACATTTAATAATGACTAAATCATAGCTTCAAACCAAAAGGCTACAAACACTCTCAATTAACATTGTTCATAGATGACCCATAAATTGAGAGTTCATAAAGGTCTTGTCCATGAACAATATAGGATGACAATACTTGAAACCATTTACACATCCCTGAAATGAAATGAACAACCTACTTAAACGATTTGTGACATTGTCCAATTCCAGGTAAGCAAAGCTACCCCGATTACTCTTATGCAACGCTTTAACATATCATTGCAGCTCCTGAAAAGATTCTTTATAATCAGCAAAAATCATCTCGCGAGCCTTTTAAACGCTCCTTCATGCCTTACTATATTATATCTCTATGCCATAATTGATCCTCATGTGATCAACTACATCAATCAAAGAATAGATTGGTTAACTACAAACATTTTCAAGAATATGTACACAATTATACCACAATGCATCCTTTTTTACTTTCTAGTCAAGTGCATGTGCATTGAACGTATAGTTATTGGTTTTTTAATAGTGTATTATGGTACCTAAGAGGAGAAAAAAAATAACTAAGGCTTTCAAGATCTAATAATTAAAGAATTTCATTCATTATATTTCTTTTTTGTACAAACATAAAACAAAATTAAAATCTCATTTGCAAACTAAGTGACCTTACTTTGAAAAATGTAAATATTTCATAGTATGATTGTATTTGAAGATAAGGATTGGTAATATTTTTTCTATTTATTTTTAAAATATTATATAATCATATATTACAAAATAAAACAACTAAAGCCAACATATTTACTTTAATGTTAATATTTAACATAAGGGGTTCTATACACATTTAAACATGGGAGAGTGATCTCTTCGAAAATTTCAATAGTTAAAGGATAGTGGAAATCCTAACAATTAATAGTTACTTAGCTAACTGATTTGAGGTTCTTGTTATGTAGCAATATGTTAGTCTTTAATTCTATTTATAGTAGTCAAAAATTCAAGGGAGCAAACTATAAATTTTAGCTTTATTCCCTAGCAAAATACACAAATTCATAAATTGGGTTCTCCATTTGTTTTCTTCATCTTCTTGAAACTATAGCTCTTTTACTTGACAAATTTCTCATAGTTTGTTCATCGATAATTAGTAAACATGCCACTAATTTTCTTAATATATCGATATGCATCAACAAATCTATTACTCCCTCCATTCCGGGCAAAAAATCAACTATTTCATTTTGAGATATTTCACTTAAAGAGTCTACTTTAAAAAATTAAAGTATAAAAATGTTATTTTATTACTAATGAGTTACTAATTTTCTTAAAAAGCTTGACTTTCAAATGAGAACTATTTGCCCGAAATGGAGGGAGTATTATAGTTAAAAACTTTCATATACTTCTAGTAATGCCTGCCCAAATTCTACACAACAAATTTTAAGTATAAGTGAAACATTACCTCAAGATATAAAGTTGATTATCCTTATTATTCACTCTAATAATTGCTGATTTGTTTACGAAATTTCTTCCGTTTTAGCAATATTTCAAGCCCCCCCCCCACTCTTCGATGCTATTTGTCATCTTTTGCGTTTCAAAAGTTTGAAATGTCTTTCACCTCCACACACTTATATAATTCCATTGAAGTAAAACCTTTATATATTATTTTGTTTTTTCTCTTACCTAGTGCATTTCATTTCATACACGTCTCAATAGCACTATATCTCAACTTTAAACTTTGTCATATTAAATCATAAACAAAAAAATTTTGATAAGTACTAAACCACAAACTAATGAACCTCAAATTTGCTTCTACAAAATTTACGAAATGGACACAATCTTCAGCGACAAGCTCTTCTAAGAAATCTTTCACCACCTCCCACCCCTTAAACGGTCGCTCTGCCTCCTCCGCTCCTCTCTAACCCCCCCTATTTTTCTCACAATCACGCTCTTCAGATCCAATCTCTCTATTTTTAATTTGTAAGAAACCACCCATTCTCTTATAGATAAAGATATTTTTTTAAGTAAAAAATATCATTTTTTAGATTCATACACATTTTTGGTCCCTCAACTGAGCAAGGGTTTTTTTTTTCATATTAAATAATATTGGACGATATATCTAACGGTAACAGTAGGAAGGGATATATATCTTACAAAAAAAATTACATAAAAAGACCAAATGAATACAATTCAAAATGATAGGACCTTACTTAAAGTTAGATACAAATTGATAGACCAAATTGTTAGTTGATTCTTCATGAATTGATTAACTCATAACAAATTTATTTGTTTGATCTTAATTCATGATGAGTAGTTTATTAAATGTTGGGCTATTTTTTTCTAAACATAATTTTTTTTTCTCATGGAAAATTTACTTGTTTGACATTAATTCATGGTGAGTGGTTTATTACATGTAATAAGGCTATTTTATGATATCAATTAATTTGTAAGAAACAACTCACACTTTTATAGATAGAGAGATATAAGGCCCTAACAAAAGTTTTTTAGTTAACTAATTAGAGATTTATTATTAAGATCTATAACTTAGTCATTAAAAAATGAAGGGAGCAAACTATAAATTATAGTTTTCTTCTCCAACATAACACACATATAGATCGACTGTTTTCTCAATTTTCTCTTCATCATCTTGAAATTTAAGAACGTTTTTTTAACTCATTTTTCTTAACATGTTCACTCATAATTACAAAACAAATTAGCTTAGTATCTCAATTCCCACTAACGAATCTACTATTAAAGTAAAAATTATAGTAAAAACCTATAGAGCCTTGAATTAACCACTCGAACATGTTTGACATAACTACTCTTAAGTTGTTTTGGATGAGTTGAAATGATGATGGTGTTACATGAAGAATTTTGTTGATGTTGATGTTGCTCTAGTTGTGTTGCATTAATATGATCATTAAACACGTATGTTTGTGTTTTAGGATGGCAGTAGCTATGGAGCTGCGAGTGGCTTCAGGATCTTCAAACTCCTCTAGACAACATAGGAGAGCTAAAGAAAGAGAACATAAAAAAAAGCCAAAAGAAATCTCAAGAACAACGTTCTCTCAATAATGATATGACAAATTCAAACAACAGGAGTAAAGATAAAGATGTGAGCATAAGCAATTCAGTGGCCCCTGTAAAATCAGAAAGATGTGGATGAAAATCACTGGAGGTACATATTTGGTTATAAATTGTACTCTCTTGAGTTATTTTGAGATTGTGGATCCACTAAAACCACTTCAGGCAGATTCGATTGAACCTTTGTTTTTCCAAGGGTCCCAAGGGATTAATGGATATACAATAGTTGCATTTGATTTTGGGGATTGGTTGCTCTTTAGAAAAGAGAACGACTATCTTTACTATCATCTTGTTATTGAACTACCACCTACTGTTTGGGACCATCACGAGGGGGTAATGGTAGCATTCAAAACAGAGACATATAGGCAGTCCATCCTTACCATACTCTTATGGGTAGTAGGCATAATGCTCTAAAGATTTAGTACAAGGTATGGTCGTTATGAATTTTTGGTTATGCCTTTTGGTTTGACTAATGCGCTAATTGTATTTATGGATATGATGAACACAATTTTCAGACAATATATTGATTGATGTGTTGTTGAATTTATTGATGACATCCTTGTATATTCTAAGTTCCAGAAAAAGCATGCTATTCATTTGCGATTCGTACTGGAGTTTCATTTGCGATTCATACTAGAGTTTCTTCAGGAGAAGCCTTAAACCACAAACTAATTAACCTCAAATTTGCTTCTACAAAATTCACGAAATGGATATAATCTTCGTTACAAGCTCTTCTAAGAAATCTTTCACCACCACCCACCCCTTAAACGGTGGCTCCACCTCTTTTGCTCCTCTCTAACCTCCCCTATTTTTCTCACAATCACACTCTCCAGATCCTCTCTCTACATTGACTTCTCCATTTTTAATTTATAAGAAACTACTAATTATTCTCTTATTCATATACATATTTGGTCTCTCAATTGAGCAAGGGTATTTTTTTTCATATTAAATAATATTGGACAACATTTCTAACGGTAATGGTAGGATTGGATATCTTTAAAAAAAATGATATAAAAAGACCAAATAAATAGAATTCAAAACAATAGGACCTTACTTAAAGTTAGGTACAAATTGATAGACCAAATTGTAATTTGATTCTTCATGAATTGATTAACTCATAATAAATTTATTTCTTTGACCTTAATTCATGAAGAGTAGTTTATTAAATGTAGGGTTATTTTTGTCTAAACATAATTTTTTTTCTCATGCCAAATTTACTTGTTTGACATTAATTCATGGTGAGTGGCTTATTACATGTAAGGCTATTTTATCGTGTACATTAATTTGTAAGAAACAACTCACACTTTTATAGATAGATATATAATGCCCTAACAAAAGGTTTTTAGTTCAATGAATAGAGATTTATTATTAAGATCTATAACTTAGTAAGATATAGAACTTAGGGACCAATATAATAGTCTTTTAAGGCTGTTTATATTAGTAAAAAAAATCAAGGGAGCAAACTGTAGATTATAGTTTTCTTCTCTGGCATAACACAAATATTCATCAACTGTTTTCTCCATTTTCTCTTCATCATCTTGAAATTAAAGCACATTTTTTAACTCGTTTGTCTTAGCTTGTTGACACATAATTACTAAACATGCTAACGATTTACTTAATATTTCAATTCCCACTAACGAATCTGTTATTATAGTTTAAAAAAATAGTAAAAATCTTACATATATTTCTAATAATGTTTACTCAATTTTTTGTAACAAATCTTAAGCGTATTTAAAAAGGTAAAACCATATTATTTCTTAAATTCAAATAAATTTTTGGTCCCTAAACTTAGTAAGGGTTATTTCATCGCATTTAAAAATATTTGATGATATTTATAATGATAATGGCAGGCAGGAAAATAAAGTTCAAAAAGATAGGATCTAATATAAAGTTACATACAAGTAGAGGGACCAAATTATTATTTCATTCTTCATGAAATTGATTAGCCCATGAAAATTTACTTGCTTAGCCTTAATTAATGGTGAGTAGTCTATTTAATCTATGGCTATTTATGTCTATACATTATTATTTTTACTTATGACAAATTTACTTGTGTAACCTTAATTTAATTGTGGGTGTTTATTAGATGCATGGTTAGCTTTATTCATATATTAAGTTGTAAGAGACAACCTAGTTTTTTAGTGTAGTGTAGTGTGTAGTGTAGTGTAGTGTAATAGATAGTAGATAGTAGATATTAGATACTCCATTCGTTCCGGGTAAAAAGAGTTCATTATTCCATTTTGGGATGTTTCACTTAAAGAGTCTATTTTAAAAAATTAACGCATAAAAATGTCATTTTATTACAAAAGAGCTACTAAAAATGTCATTTTCTTAAAAAATTTGATTTTTAAAAGGGGACTCTTTATCCAAAACGGAAGGAGTAATAGATAGTAGATAATAGATAGTAGATAGTAGATCGTAGATATTAGATAGTAGATTATCAATCATAGTCAAGTTAAAACTGTTAAAAGATCGCACTTGTATCTAGATACTTGAAAAGGGTTGCATTGGTAAATGGATATCAATTCATCAACAACTGAGACAACCCCTTCATCCTCTTATTATTGTTCTTCAAGAAAATAAATTCAAGTCCAATGTGAATAAATACTTTATAAGTTATATGCAAAAATCTTTCTTTCTTCCTTTAAAGGTTTGCCCAAGACCAGAAATAAGATATGTCCATCCAACAACAAAAAAGATAATTTCATGTTTCAATAGGACATATATCGTAACATGGACACTTTCATCCTTACTTTCCAAAATCGCAGAATTGTTACACTTAATTTGGGGGATGATAATACCCCACCACGATGTGATGCTAAAATATAATTGTCATTTCCATTACATTTCGATTCTATGTTTGTGAATCAAAATGGATACATCACAATTTCAAATCAATGCATCGTGATTATGATACGGTTACTTCCACTTCCCCACTTTCTTGTGTACTAGTTAACAAGACTACTATAAATAGTCTTAACACTTGATGGTAAATTAAAATAGGGATATATATTGATAATGAAGTAAATTACTTCAAGTCTCTCTCTAATTTCTCTAATTCTCTCTCTCTTTAATTCTAGTTCTTAACATTGATATCAAAGCAGTTCTAATCATGGACACTTGGAAAAAATCCAATGTTGAGTTTCGTAACGAGGCTTACGAAGCCTTGTCCCGACACGAATCCAATTTCCTCCGAATCAATTCAACTTTGTAAACAAGGCTTATTGAATTGCAAGCGTTGTGAGCTTCCCGTGCTCAAGCCCCCAACACCATCGACATCAACCTCTTTTCCCGAGGCGACGCCTCTACCCACACCACTACTACATCTATCTGCAACCAATCCATTGATCATTATCCTCCCTCACCTCTAGCATCTTTTCTCGACTCTTGTTCCCACGCTGTCAATACATCTAATTAACTCAATGCCACTCCCAAAAAACGGGCCCCGTGTATTACTAGCTATTAAGATCACCACCGTGGAGTACAAGACTACTAGCCGACCCTTCGGCCATATTGACCGCCCTGAGCACGCTAACTACGTCAAGAACATGATTACCACCGCCCAAATGGCCGGGGTGTTACTCTCTCCGTCTTTAGCATTAACGGACCCGTTCCCGAAGATGACAACGTCTTTATCCTTGCGGAAAATGATGATACAAGGGCGAAGGAATGATGTGGTTACATAACTAAGTCAATTAGGAGTTCTTCTTGAGCATGTTAGTGGCTCGTTATGTTAGTTAGTTCTTAGGCATCTAGTTAATTAGTGGAGATCATGCGCATCATTGTTAGTTAGTGTAGTTAGTGAAGATCATGCCTTAAGTAGTTAAGCTCTTGTCCCTTCATTGTGGGTTCTACTCAAGACTATAAATAGTCTTAACTATGTTGAAGAAAGGGAACGTGATAATATGATTAGAAGACGGCTATAGCAACTCCTATGGTCATGTTGACTGCACCGGACACGCTAATTACGTCAAAGACATACCGGTGCCGCCCAGTTGGCCCGTGCTATTCTCTTCATCTTTAGTGTCAACGGCCCCATGCCCGAAGATGACTCCGATCTTTATCCTTGTGGACAAGGATAATTAAAGGGGGAAGGAATGATACGGTTACTCCACTTCCCCACTTCCCCCACTTTCTTGAACTCTAGTTAACAAGACTACTTTAAATAGTCTTAACTCTTTATGGCAAATTAAAATAGGGATATATATTGATAATGAAGTAAATTCCTCCAAGTCTCTAATTTCTCTAAATCTATCTCTCTTTAATTCTAGTTCTTAGCAGATTAAAACTGTGTGCATCGTTTGTATCATAACATGCATTGTGTACATTCTACGAAATAACATCTTCATGTTTGCCGACTCTATTCACTATGTACGTTTAAGCATTACCAGAACCAAAAACATCAACAACTATATCGGCCAACAACACCATGTTTTTGAAATAATCTTCATTCAATAGACAGCAAATGTTGTGAGATCTAGTGAATATTTCAAAGTACAGTTATCGAATTCAACATTGAAATATTTATGTGTAAATTGATTGAATCAAATCAGCTAAACAACAATTTTTTGAAACATTTGAAACAATGATATCTCCTCTTAATTTCAGCAACAACTTGATCTGATTTTTCAATGTTGGCAGTGAAATCCTCCCTCCCATTGCAATGCAATTTGTTTCCAAAAAAATTTCCTCCATATCACAATCGCATAATATGTGAATCATTATATTTTGGGAATACCACTTTTTTTACCACTGTACAAATTGGGGAAAACCAACTTGACCAACTATGTTTCATAAAGATCAAATTAATCAACAAACTTTTAATTTGGTAGCAATATCGTCCTCATCATTTCATAACGACCAAATTAACCAACTAACTTCTGTCAATATCGGGCTAAGAAATTGTCATAGAAGGAAGATATTGACAGAAGTTGGTTGGTTAATTTGGTCTTTATGAAACGGCGAAGACAACATTACAACAAAATTAAAAGTTGGTTAATTTAGTCGTTATAAAATATTGTTGGTACAAATTGGGTTTTCCCCAATTTGTACGATGGTCAAAAAGGTGATGTTCCCAAAATATAATGATACACATATTATGCGACTGTGATATGGAGGAAATTTTTGGAAACAAATTGCATTGCAATGGGAGGGGGGATTTCATGAAGAGATTTTAGGAAGATGATATCAGCCCATGAGAATGAATTTTTTTTCTGAAAACGAACTTTACGTGGTGGGGTATTTTCGAAATAATTCAAAGAATACCCGCTCGTAATTTTTTCTATATATGGTTCCCCCGCCCCCTTCCCAAAATATGTTTGACTTAGGGAAAATTATCTAAATAACAATCGTATTATTTGTAAGTAACTGATTTGACCAACCACATTACAATATCCTAAATATAACCAATGTACTCAGTAATGTTCGATGTGGTCCTTGCCGTTAATGCCCCATCTAATTTTGTAATAAATCTGTTGCCGTAGATTAACGAAAGGACTATACGAAGGGTATTTCTGTCCATCTCTATTGAGAAAGAGAAGTAATTACCCCTCATTAAGTATATCCGTTAGTCCACATCAATAGTTATGTTATATAATTGGATGGGATGTTAATGGCAAGGACCACATCGCACTCAAATCGTGAGTATGTTGGTCATATTTTTGGATATTGTAATGTAGGTCAAATTGGTTACCTACGAATAGTACGATCACTATTTGAATAATTTTCCCTTTGATTAAAGATAATTGACTCTATAATAATAATTAAGATAATGTGTATTTTCGGAGATATCCATGTGAAAATCGGTTCAACAAAAGTATGAAGCAAATCAAGGGTGAAATTATAAAGTAATTTCCAAAAAATAATAGATTAGAAAGGGGACCTTTTTTTTTGAAGCATAGCTACAAAAGGAAAAGGGAACCAATTTCTTAGGAGGGAGTAAATTCAATGTTTTCTACGATATCATAATAAGCTCACCTAGATATATTGCTATAAACAAAAAGAGTGTTGAACCACTTAAAAAGACAAATTAGTATATAGTCTTACCTCCTAATTTAAATAAAATTAATTTATTTACACAAATCATTTAACGAAAATAAATAAAATTAAGAGGGCGTGATGACCTAGGCGGCTCTCCACCATGATGGTGGGCAACCTATGCGGCCATACCTAGTCAAGGTCGGCCTACCTTGGCGGTCATAACCTTTTTTTTTAATAAAATTGAGTTTTCCAACCCTAGCGAATGAAGGCCGCACCACGTGTCTAGCTCTAGCCTATGAAGGTCGTCCCGTGTGTCCAGCCCATGCCAATGGAGGCCACCCACGTGTCCAACCCTTCCATTTTTCAGCCTAATTTTTTGATTTTTTAAAGAAAATAAATACGAGTAAATTAAATAAAATACCCGTAAAATAGATATCGTCATCATCATGGTTATGGTCAATTGTTTACAACCGTCAAGATTATAGATTTGGAAAGAAGTATATAAAAAGAGACAAAGAAATGATCTACAATCTATTATACAATATAGCTCAGTCTCATAAAGAACGGTTGAGATTGATTATTTTACTTTATATCAAACGGCTGAGATTGCATATTTATACTTATATCAAACGTCTGTAATTTATTCCGTCTGGCACATGTGTCCCCCTGAATCAGGACTGTCAAGAAGATTCCTAATCTAATCTAAACTATTTTTATCTCATATATAAATCTCATCTAATCTGTTTTTATCTCATATAACTGATTTTAAATAGGTCTCTATTTAATTTACGACTTATTGAATCGACTTATTGGATAGTCGAATTTCAATCTGACGCTTGCACAGTGCCTTGAGATCCTACTTAACAGAGTCCAAGATAGATGAATAAGTTAAGTCCTTCATTTTCTTTTGAATAAAATTTTGATAAGAGAAATTACGTAACGAGAGAATTTGACAATAAATAAATAAAATAAAAGATAAAAATTTAGATAAGACAGTTTTATAGATATCTATAATACAATACAGCTGAGTGTTTACTGTTTTACAGTGATCCAACGGCCCTTATTTCCCTCAGCTCTTACATGTGCTAATGACTACATTATTATTTTACATTTACTCTTTTACTGAGATTTTATGGTTTTACAGTTAATATTTTACGTTTTTATAGTTTTACGGTTTTATGATTGCAAAAGTTTGTATTTGTATTTGTATTTTTTTTCTTTTTAATTGTTATCGTAATTAACTTAATCAATTAAATTTTTTTCCGACCCATAATTTCATATACAAATTTAAAAAAATTTTAAAAAAAACGTAAGTTTTGTAATTTGAATTTTTTTAACTGTTATCGTAATTAACTTAAGCAATTTAATTTTTTTCCGACCCATTTTGTCCGGCCGCAATTTCGTATACAAACTTTTAATTAATCTCTCTGTTCCGGACTAGGAGGACCCGTTTGAAAGTCAATTTTTTTAAGAAAATAATATTTTTAGTAGTTCATTTCCACAGTATATTTTTGTCGGCCCGTTTTGTCCGGCCGCAATTTCGTATACAAATTTTTTATTAATCCCTCTGTTCCAGGCAAAGAGGCCCAGTTTGAAAGTCAATTTTTTTAAGAAAATAATATTTTTAGTAGTTTAGTTCTACAATATCTGCTTCATTTATTGATAAATTTTCAAATTAGCGCCGTGTCATCGACACTGGCAAGAGTACTAGTCTAATATACAATAGTTTTCATAATCACACATGTGTAATTGAATAAAGCTATTTAGAGGTTAATATTAAATTATCTTAAAAGATTTAATGGTTGTGATTCACTCTCACATTCACATGTGTGAGAGTAGTTATTTACTTTTAACTCTATATTTTCTCACCCTGTTACAAAGTCATCCTCTACAATTAATATTATGAACAATCACACTTTGAGATTAATCTTCTAAACCATTACTCCTTACAAAACATTAACCTTACATTAATATAATCTCACAATAGAGCTCAATTATCAGTTGAAGTAATGTACCCATCAATTGTAACATTTTTTAAAATCGTATTTTTTATTTAGACGTTGACATTTTAATTGATGAAATCAGCATCGTGACATAGGCACGAACACAAATATCTAGTTCATATTATATAGAAAAATGGATGGATTTTGTTTTAACTAGAGGCAAGGGATCGGAACAATAATGATTTTCTTATTTAAGTGAATGCAACGTTTAGTGCTTTAAGGTACGACATTTGGCACCTATGTACAAAACTATCCAAACTAACTAAAGCAACTAGGATCCTTACAAAATCAATTAACAACGATATTATTCGCTAAAACAAATCATCATGCTGGCTATCCTCGGGAGATGACACATGGGTTGTTTATTGGAAAAATTGTAGGTCTCTTTTTAGAGATTTTTAACGGTTCTAATACATTTTTTTTAACCGTATAAATTTATTTTTGTTAAATTCTTCCTTAAATATCTCTTTGCTCGAAAAAGGATAAATATCAAGGACAACTCCTTTTTTAGATTTGAAGAACACGAGTCTAATCTTTCTAGCAACATAAAGATTAAATTTGACAATTACAACTCAAAATCCGTTAACCCACCCAACCCGACTTGAAAATTATCCGACCTAACCCGATATGTTATTTTTTTGGGTCGAAAAGGGTAACATGTTTAACCCGTTTTAACCCGACCCAAATCGACCCGTTAATTTTTTTGGTCAAAATGGGTTATCCATTTCGATCCAAAAAATTAGCGGGTCATTTTGAGTCGGTTAAAACGGGTCGGACCCATCACCCTTTTCAACCCGTTATTTTTTTGTTATATAAATGTAAGTTTTTTTATGGAAAATTATGGGTCGAAATCTGACACCATTATCATTTCAACCCAACCCGTTTCGACACAACTCATTTCGACCTATTTAATTTTAGGTTATTGCAAGTTACAACTTATTTCGACTTATTACTCATTTCGACCCAACTCAACTCACTCAATCGCCAACCCTAATAGAGACCTCTCTACTTCTTGTTTGCAGACCCCTTCTAAATTGGGGGCTATCACATTACTAGTTTGATTTGTAATTTTGAATCTCCTAAACGTGCAAGCATGTACTACAATGTAGTACAAACACACGATCCACATCACAACTACGGCTTACTTTAAAGAAAGCTAACTCCTATTTTCACTCGTTGAATTGTAATGAGAACGATTACGAATACATATATGAGAGGAATTAAGGTCGGTCTTTTTTGGTGAAATTATAAGTGTTAAAATTCAAGATATTTTTATTTAATCGTTAAAGTATATTTTTGGGGCAAAATGATGAAATTACCCTTAATGAAAAAAGGCGCACGCACAAAATCTTTCGTTTAAAATTGGGCATCGTAATACATAATTTGAAGTCTACCACTAAATATGTCTAATATTGGACATCATAATGCATAAATTGAAGTCTGCCATCAAATATATCTAAAATTGGCCATCACAATGCAAAACATTGGGAATCGCAATGCATAAATAAAAGTCTGCCACCAAATATGTCTAAAATTGGGCATCACAATGCACAAAATTGGGCATAGCAATGCATAAATTAAAGTCTACCACCAAATATATAGTGATGTATAAATTATGGACAACTTAAGCAGATAGATAGTTAATAATGAAACATATGTATTGTCAAATACTAAGTAAATTATAAATAAATACAGAGAATAAACTACAACAAATAACAAATGTGGATTACAAATCAATACATATTTATTCCCAGTTTTTTCTTCGTTCTTGTTCTTTTTTTTTTCTCCTTCGCCCGAATATGGAGTTTTTTTCCTTTCACTTTGCTAGAATTCCTTTAGTCTTCCTTGTTTAACAGAGAGCCAAATCTGAAAATTCCCAACATTTGTATCTAACGATTCGTCAATTAAGAATTACAAGGCATCGATTAGGACTTTAGATGCATCAATTTTGAATCCAAATATAAAATTGTGAAGATGGAAGGAAATAGTAAAAGATTAAACTAGTATTAGAAATAACAAGATTAAACTGGAAAGAAAGAGGAAGAGAGGGATGGTTTATTTTGATTTTTTTTCAAAATCATGCATCCAATGCCCAAATTAAGGTTGGGATGCATACATTGCAATTCAAAATCAAGCATAAAATTGGGAAGATGGAGAAAGAGAGGGATGATTTATTTCTCTTTTTTGGACGAAAAGAGATATGGTTAACTTTGATTTTCAAAATCAAACATTCAGCTGCACAAATTAAGATTGCAATGCAGACAACCAAACACATAAAGCTGAAGAATATCCAGCATCGCAATTCAAAATCATACATCTCAATGTACAAATTGGATTTCCAATGCAGACAACAAAGTAAGGGAACCGGGGTACAAGATATTAAAGCACCACAACATGGCAAAGAAAAAGCAAACGTAGTTACACGCATATCGAGACACGCTTTTTGCATATCAAGATCTATATTTAATGGATCGAGGACCAAAGCTTAATAAGCCTTTAAGATCCTATGAAACAAAGTTGGCTCTAGAAAGAGAGAAGAAATAACACAACAAAGCAAAGAAACCAAACGTATACACGATTTTTTGCAGATCAAGATCTATGTTTGTTGGATCTAGGACCAAAGCTTGACAAGCCTGCAAAGCGGACTCTGGTTTTCGATCTTTATCTTCATTTGCTTCGTCTTCTTAAGATCCTTTGGACTAAAGCTAGATCTAGAGAGAGAAGAAAAAAATGGAGAAATGAATAAAAGAGAGCAGTGTTCTAAAACTCCCCGCCTAGCTCCGCCTAGGCCCCGCTTAGGCGCTAGGCCCCTCTCTACCGCCGCGACTTTCTTAGTCGCCGCCTAATCGACAAAGTCAGTGCCTACGTTGTCGGTCTGCCAGATAGATAGAATAAAGAAGAAGAAAAAAAGAAGAAGAAGAAGGTGGTTGTCTCGAAACTCATAATTTAGAATGAGAATGGATTAGGGAGGATATGTTATATTGTGGGTTGTAGGAGTAGTAGGTAGGTGGTGTAATTTTATTTTATTTTCATTCTAAATTTGGCTGGTTTATTACTTTGGGGTTGTTGAGAATTGAGATTAAAGGTAGGTTTGTATATTTTTGTTCATTTTACAAATATAGACAAATGTTTGATAAAATGACAAACATAAAAAAAAATTGTAGTCAATGTGTTTGATCTTTGATGTAAATTATCAAAAACAAAAAGGTAATTATGCCTTAATTCTAGGCCCCGCCTAAGCCCCGATTACGCCCCGACTAGTCCCCTAGGCGCTAGGTCCTAGTGTGCCGTCTAGCGGCCGCCTAACGATTTTTAGTACCTTGAAAGAGAGTTATGAAGAAAGAAGGAAAAAAATGAACGAAGAGATTGAAGGACGAAAAGAGGGATTGGCATATTAGGAAGAAAAAAAAAGACTTTTTCTGTTTTTTTAAGAAAAAGGTACTTGGGCGGTTATAAATTTCAAAAAAGAGACCGACCCGTAATTAATCCTACATACATTTCTATAAAATTGTGTAGATATTTATAAGGTGTTAACGATTAAGATGTAATATCCAGCTATGTATATTGTAGGCAATATGTATATTCTATTTTTGGTTGTAATATTGTCAACCTTGTAGTTTTGGTCGGACTTTCAATTGTAACCTTTTAATTAGCTCTTGTTATTGTATAAAGATGTAACCAAATCATTCAATAATAATTATCTTCTTCCTCGTTTGTTTTCATGGTATTAAAGTTGTTTTGATCCTTATCAAAACTCACCATATCTTCTCATACCATCCTTAATGATGTGGATCCAAAATCACATCTAGTCATTCTCTCTCTCTCTCCAACATACTTAAGCTCTCCTCCACGAATTATCTTTCATGGAAACTCTAAATAGAGGCCACCCTCATAGGCTATGGTATGTTCAAGTTTCTGGACGGCACTCATAAATCTCCCTCTCCTACGATCACCAAAGAGTCCACCTCCACGCCCACTTGCACACCCACCTCCGAACCCAACCCCGATTATGTTACTTGGGTTCGTCAAGATAAACTCCTCTTTTGTTCTCTCATAGCACTTGGATCCCACAATTATACCTCTTGTTGCTCGATCTCGTACCACACAAGAGGTATGGAATACTCTCTCCCATACTTATGCCCGTCCCCTCCACTCGTGGCCACATCAAACAATTGAAAGCTTCCTTCAAATCTCTCACCAAAGGACCGCTATCCATAAATGACTTCATGAACTCAATCAAAGCTTATGCTGACCAACTTGATATCCTTTGCAATCCCCTAGATCCCAAAGACATCACCGACAAAATTCTTAACTATCTTGACTCCATGTTCCAAGGTGTCGTGGATTCAATACATGCTAGGGACACACCATTTTCTTTTGATGAGCTTCACGAAAAACTTCTCAATCGTGAACTCACCAATCGATCCCAACCCATCATTCCCACTCTCCTCCGCTTCTGCCCATGCCATAACCACTCGTCCCACCCACCATCAATACTCATCCTTTTCTAATACCAACTCATGTCATCCCACCACCAACAAAAACCCTCTTCCTTTCACTCCAAAACTCCTAATCAATATGGCACTCTTGGCTACCAAGGGCGTTGCCAATGGTGTCACACAATCGACCATTCCCTTCAGGCTTGCTCTCTCTTTCAAGAAAAACATCCCACCATTCGCCCACCTTCTCGCCCTACTCAGCATTTCTTCAATCCCAAAGTCCTAGTTTCCATTGCTTCGACTCCCTCCCAATCCACTTCTTGGCTACTGGATAAAGAAGCTATGCATCATGTAACCAATGATCTAGCAAACCTCTTCCTTCACCATGCTTATGACAGCACTGAAGAGATAATCATTGGAAATGATATGGGTGTACCCATAACACATATTGGTTCTCCTCCATCTTCACTTCATCTTCTCAAAGTTTATGTTTATCAAATGTTTTATATGCACCATCAATGTCTAGAAATATTATTTCGAATCTTCATTGTGAAAAGTTTAAATGTATGTGAAAAGTATGTTGAGATCTTCATTCCAAATCTCTTAATCTTCTTCTTCTTCTTCTTCATTGTGTTTGCGTCTGATTCAAAATAGATTCATCTTGTGTGTGTTGTCATGCATTTAAACTATTTGATTAAATGCTCGAATAGAAACTTGTTCGTTGTTTCGACATCTTTTTGAATTGGGATGCATCAATTCTGAATCACGATTATAACGATCAAAGCTTCTCTTACGTCTCATGTCTATATTGTTAGGCATATCATGTTTGAATGCTTGCAATTGGTGTGATAGGTTCATGTTATAGACATTGCAAAGTTAGATGGCATAGTTTGGTTTCGGTTTGGAAGCTCGACTCGGTTGTGAGCTTGAGTGCTTGGTTTTGTGCTTAACCTTAATAGGTTTACATTTTATGATTTCGTACCAAAAATCACACAAACACAAGCAGGAAAAGAATAAAGAAAGATGAAAAATGCAGACTACAGAGGACTGGAAGAAAGAAGATCCCAACTTACCTTTCGTATAGTGGGATTGTTTCAATATATAGGATTACAGCCAATCAATCTCCTATAATTACACAATCAATTTACAATCAGACTTACTGTGATATTTATTTTCCTAAATAACTAAGTCAATGCCAAGATACAGATTTATTTATGGCTAGTGTCGATTGGGGATTTATCACCCCCCCTCAAGCCAAGGGGAACATCGTTGAGCTGCAGCTTGGAGGAGAGCAGATGCAAACGAGGACGAGTCAGACCCTTAGTGAAGATATATGCGAGCTGGTCACCTGTCAGAACAAACACAATTCGAAAAAAAACCTCTTTGTTGTAACTCGCGAACAAAATGATAGTCTATTTCTATGTGGCGAGTACGGGCATGGAAAACAGGATTCATGGACATGTTGATAGTCGACAGATTGTCACAATATAGAGTTGGAGGAGCCAAGGGAAGACCTAGTTCCCTGTACAAATAAGAAAACCAGCGAAGCTCAGCGGCGGTGATTGCAAGGGCTCGGTGATTCTTCCTTCACCGCTAGAAGCGATCGCCGATGTTTCTTTGCAGTCCAAGTAACAAGATTGGAACCAATGAACACACAAGCACCTGTGGTGGAGCGGCGAGTATAAGGGTCACCAGCCCAGTCCGCATCAAAGAAGGCCCGAAGAGAAAGATCAGCGGAAGCATGAAAGTAGAGGCCTAGAGTGATGGAGCCTTTAACATACCGAAAAATTCGTTTGACAACTTGAAGATGACCGGTAAGTAGCTGGTGCATGTGTTGGTAAACCTGGTTGACTGCAAAGGAGATGTCGGGACGGGTGAGAGTCAAGTATTGGAGTCCCCCAACCATACTTCGATAGAGGTTTGGATCAACAAGAGGATCACCGGAACTTGAGGAAAGATTTGAGCCGGGGACACAAGGCGTGGGGACAGGCTTACAATTCTCCATTTTAAACTTGCGAAGCAAATCCGAAGCATAGCGAGCTTGACTAAGGGACAATGAATCAGGTGACGGAAGTGCTTCTATACCAAAAAAATATCCCAAAGGACCGAGTCGGCGACTTTCAAAGGTTGCACAAAGGATCCTGTTACAAGTATATCGTCAACATAGACCAAAATAGCAATAGTAGAAGAGTCAGAGTGACGGAGAAATAGGGAGCTATCTGACTTGCTGTTGAAGAACCCAAGGGTAAGAAGAAAATCGTGTAGGCGTTGAAACCATGCCCGTGGAGATTGCTTAAGTCCGTACAAAGCACAATGAAGTCGACAGACATGATTAGGATAGTTGGGGTCACTAAACCCCGGAGGCTGAGACATGTAGACTTCTTCATGCAAGACTCCGTTAAGAAATGCATTCCGTACATCAAGCTGTTCGATATCCCATGAACGAGATACAGCTAAGGCAAGCACTGTCTGGATTGTGGGGGGTTTAACGACCGGGCTAAAGGTCTCATCATAATCAAGACCCTCTTGTTGCGTGTAGCCTTGAGCAACAAGACGGGCCTTATGACGGTCAATGGATCCATCCGCCTGACGTTTGACCTTGAACACCCATTTACTGCCCACAATGTTCATATGTGGTATCCGTGGTACCAAGCTCCATGTTGAACTTTTGTGGAGGGCAGTAAGTTTCTCAACCATAGCATGTTGCCACTGAGAGCGCGGGGCAGCCTACTTAAAAGTTCGTGGCTCAAAGTTTGGATCTGTAGTGGAGATGACAGAGAGAGCTTCTGGAAAAGGATGTCTGTATACCAGGTCGTTGATGTTGCGGTAGCGTAACGGAGGTGTGATGGATGCAGAAGAAGAGGGCTCAACATCAAGTTCGAAAGGAATTGGGCTCGAGGTGAATGAAGGCTTATCAGTAGGGCCTGTCTGACGAAGGCTGTTGTTGACTGAAGGAGGCACTGGAGATGAGAGCATGGGCTCAGCAGTGGGGTGTAAACTGTCATGCCCCAGCGAAGGAGTAAACTCAGTCGTAGAAGGAAGAGTGGACCGATGCAGTTGACTGGGTCCTGAATACAAGCTAGGGCCTAGAGTGATAGTGAAGATGGGCTGGCTTGGGCCAGTATGGCTGCTGGAAACAGGAGGAATAACAAAGTGGCTCGGGCCATTGAAAGAGCCTGTGGAAACATTTGTAGAAAAGGGAAAGAAGTTTTCATCAAAGTATACATTTCGTGAAATATAAACTCTCCCTGAATTACGATCGAGACACCGATATCCCTTTCTTTGTAAATCATAGCCCAAAAAAACGCAAGGAGTAGACTTGGGCATTAATTTATTAGAGTTGTAAGGGACCAAATGTGGAAAGCAAATACACCCAAAGGTTTTAAGAAACCTATAGTCGGGAGTGCGTTTGAGAAGTTTTTGATACGGCGAAATGTAGTTGAGTTGCATCATTGGTGTTCTATTAATTAAAAACACCGCAGTGGTGAAAGCCTCAACCCAAAATTGTTGTGGGACACGTGATTGTGCCAACAAGCACAACCCCATGTTTACTATGTGACGATGCTTTCTTTCTACTACCCCGTTTTGTTGGGGCGTGTATGGACAAGTAAGTTGATGTCATATCCCATGTTGTAATAGAAAATTGGAAAATTCTCTATTCACAAACTCACCTCCTCCATCAGTTTGAACTGTTTTTATAGTGTGTATGGCTGAGATCTTACGAGACAATTGATTTTCAACTTGGAGTTTAAATAAAGAAAACACATAGACAACATCATATTTATGCTTCAAAGGAAATAGCCACATATATCTAGAAAAATCGTCAACAATAGAGAGATAAAATCGAAAACCACTATTTGATAAAACTGGGGATGGACACCATACGTCTAAATGCAATAAATCCAAAGGGGCACTAGATTTAAAATTACGAGAAATAAAGGGCAAAGTACATGATTTCCCTAACGGACAAACATGACAAGCTTGTTGTTGTTTCACAGTTCCGCTAATCGGAATCTGAAACTTATTCACTAAAGAAGCAAGAACCTTAGGGGACGGATGACCAAGACGAGCATGCCATGTGGAGGAAGAAGCACGTTCACCAATTAACGCCAATGGATTGAGGTGAGACATGGACGCGAAGGAGAGATTATAGAGATCGTTCGAGCTATTGCCATAAAGAATAGTTTGCCTTGTCCGGTTGTCCTTCACACGAAAACCAAAAGCGTCAAGCTCAAAGAAACAATTGTTATCTAGAGAAAAACGACGAATAGATAAAAGAGACTTATGCAAGTTAGGAACACATAACACATTATTTAAATGAAACACGCGATCATTATGTTTAAGATGAGACTGACCAATTGAAGAGATAGGCAAAGATGAACCATTAGCAATGATGACCGAGTCATTACCTGAGTACGGAGTGAAATGAGAGAGTGTATCGGTGGAAGAGGTCATGTGATTCGTAGCTCCAGAATCGAGAACATATGAAACCGGGGCCATGGCAGACTGGGTATGGGTAGAAGGAGACATGGTTTGGGAAGGATATGAAGGGTGGTAATTGGGTACAGGACATGGGTATGGTGCTGGATTATATTGCACATGATATGCAACATTCCCACGGTTATGACAAGTCGGGGCAGTATGACCGGGGTGGTTACAAAGCTGACAAGTAGTGTTTGGATCGACACTTATGAATGGGTTTGGAGGAGTATAGAGAGGTTGCTGATTTGAGTGAGATTGACCAGATCGAGATATCATGGGATTTGTGGGGATAGCATAGTTCGGTGTGGGAAGTAATCCACGCCCACCCTCACCTTGATTTTGACCATTATTTTTCCACCAACGTTTTCCTCTCCCACGATTTCCCCCTCCTCTATGAGAAAAAGACATACTTTGGAATGGACCATCCCCACCTTGAAAGAAACCAGAAGAAGCTGGCACAGGACTTGGAGGGTTATTTTGTTTGGAAATGGTGATTTGTTCTTTGCTAGCTGTAATAAAAACAGTAGTGGTGTGAGATGTAGGAGTTGAGATTTTTTGTTGTAAAGCTTCTTCCTGGAGTAGCAGATCCTGTAGATCAGAAAGAGTGGTATCCCCCCTTGAGTTTTGGGTGGTAATAAACTCTTTATAGGACACGCCCAACCCACCAAGAATTCTTTGTTTTAGTGTTGCGGTGGAGACCACCTCACCAGCAGTAGTGAGAGCATTGGATATTGTCTTTGCTCTGAGAAGGTAGTCACGGATGGATGTTTCATGGGCTTTAGACAAATTATGGAGGTCATCTTGTAATTTTTGGACATGAATTAGGGAGGCAACGCCAAACTCTTTGGCCAATAGATCCCAAGCCTCGTGGGCTGTTTTACAAGGATTGACATAGGTTTGGACATCGACAGTAACCGTGGCTTTAATCCAACCTAGCACTAGACCAGAAGCTTGAACGAAATAGGAGTAGGTGGGGGATACGATCACACCATCGGCTAAGTATTTTGAGGGAGGTACCGTGTCAACAATGGTGAAAGAAAGCTTGTGAGTGTCGAGAATGGACCTAAAGAGAGAGCTCCAATTTAAGTAATTATCATTAGAAAGATGACAATGAGACATAAAGCTTTGAATATTAAAGAAAACAGGGAGAGAGTAAGAGGATACACCATTTTCGGGTTTTTGTGAAGAAACTGACTTGCCTGACAAGACTGAAGATTGTTCTGCCATGGCCTCTAGTGGCTCTGATACCATAAAGAATCACACAAACACAAGCAGGAAAAGAATAAAGAAAGATGAAAAATGCAGACTACAGAGGACTGGAAGAAAGAAGATCCCAACTTACCTTTCGTATAGTGGGATTGTTTCAATATATAGGATTACAGCCAATCAATCTCCTAGCCAATCAATCTCCTATAATTACACAATCAATTTACAATCAGACTTACTGTGATATTTACTTTCCTAAATAACTAAGTCAATGCCAAGATACAGATTTATTTATGGCTAGTGTCAGTTGGGGATTTATCAGTTTACATGCCTTGGTAATGTCTTTCCCATAGTTTAATTCATGACATAAACTTGCTTTGTTTGTTGGATTGTTTGCGTTGTTGTTGTTCATCGTCGTGCTGGTTGTTTCGACTATCGTTTGAGTTTGTTTCAACTTTGGTTTGATCATATAATCATCTTAGATTAATGGGTTAGCTTTTGGCGTCAACCGAAGCTTAGTTTGGAGGGTTTTGTTTCAAAACTAGACGCGCCCGCGTCGTAGCTTGCATCATTTACTGTAACTCAGAAATCTGGAATCCCTAGCAGACGCACTCGCGTCATATGAGGGACGTGACCTCGTCCCTTCAGCATGACATATAATTTGTTTACATCTTTGGCAGAGGAGGGTGCAGCAAAACAAGATTGTTTTGGACATGTTAAGGAAAGTTGAACATGGAACTTATGTGATGATTTGTTTGACTTGCATGAGATATGGGATCTAAGTGCAAGGTTTCATCACAAGACTCAGTCAATCGAGGATACAAGCAACAAAGGGCTTGGTAAACTAACTTGGTCTGCCTCTCTCAATGACTCAACATTCCTCCCTCATTTGGGTTCAAGAACTAAAGTCTTTCATGAACAGTATTAGCTGTCAATTATGTGATTGCCTATCAAATATTGTAGCAATATTGTACTCAGATTAGGATACCATAATTAGTTGTGATTAGCATAATTTTAGGAAGGTAATTAAGGTATGTTAGACTTTGTATTCAGTATATATTCTTCCCTCTTGACAGAATAATAATCACGGTGACAATTCCTTGTTAAACCCGTCTCTTTCTTCACTTTGTAATTCCGAACTGCTTTCTTCTTCTTTGTAATTCCGAACAAACAGAATTGTTGCAAACTCTCAAACAAACTCTGCCCTGAGAAGGAATTTTCTGTAAACTCTCAAACAAACTCTGCCACGACCAAGCCATATACTCTCCCGCGTGGTTATCATGGTGGAGGAAATTGGCAGAAGTTTACTCCAGTTGGTCTTGGTCGTGAAAACCCAGGTCGTGGTATTCTTCCTACCCCTTATAGTTCATGCCAGAACTCAAAAATCTTAGACACTGATGTCACATGCCAAGTTTGTTTCAAAAGTGGTCACAGTGCTCAAGTTTGTTCGCATAGGCACAATGCAGCGTACGTTGCTCACACCGAACCTTATATTCTGGACTCAGGGGCAACCAATCACATGACCTCGAACCCGTCATCTCTTTACGAATATTCTCCGTACTCAGGTAAAGAGTCAGTAGTTTTTGGCAATGGGTCTGGTTTACACATATCGCACATTGGTAAATCTTCACTTCAGTCTAGTAATCGTTCTTTTTCTCTCAATAATGTCTTATATGTCCCAAGTTTACATAAACCACTATTATCCATTCATCAATTTTCAAAAGATAACAATTGTTATTTTGAACTTGACTCCTGTGGTTTTCGTGTGAAGGACAATTTGACGCGAGAGACTCTTATCTCTGGAAATAATTCTGGCGGATTATACAAATTGTCTTTCAAGTTCAATTCGTCAGAAAATCCTATCGCTCTTCTCGGTGAACGTTCAAGTCAAGATATTTGGCATGCGCGTTTAGGTCATCCCTCTAGTCAAATTCTTAAAGTTCTGTGTCAACAATCTAATTTACCTATTCATGGAAAAATAAATGATAAACATTTTTGTCATGTTTGTCCTATGGGTAAATCTAGAAAATTGCCTTTTAATTCTCGAACGTTTAATGCTTTGAATTCTAGCTCTTGATATGCTACATTTGGACGTTTGGGGTCCTTCCCCAGTTAAATCTATACACGGATATCGTTTTTACCTATCAATTGTTGATGATTTTTCTCGTTTTGTGTGGTTATTCCTTTTGTATCATAAATCTGATGTTACAAATGTCTTTGCCACTTTCAAAACACAAATTGAAAATCAGTTATCTCGTATTCTATTTTGTCACACCTTGTGGCATTCCAAGCGATGGGGGTGAATTTTCGGGCGTGCTTTTCTTGCTTTTTGACAAAATCTGGAATTAGGCATCAACTCACTTGCCCTTACACGTCTTTACAGAATGGGGTTGTTGAATGAAAACATCGTCACATAGTCGAAACCGGTTTGTGTCTCATGTCAAAATCTCATGTTCCTTATCATTTTTGGTTAGAGGCATTTAATACAGCGGTTTATTTCATTAATCGACTCCCAAGGCGTCAACACAAATACATCTCTCCGTATCAAAAATTACTTTTAAGAAAACCAGACTATCGGTTTCTTAAAGTCTTCGGTTGTTCGTGTTTCCCTCACATCACTGCTCATAATTCACATAAACTCATGCCAAAATCTATTCACTGTCTTTTTCTTGGGTATGATAATGTTCGTAAAGGATACAGGTGCTTGGATATTGCAAGCGGTCGGGTTTACATTTCACGGCATGTGGTGTTTGATGAAACACATTTTCCTCTCCAACAGCCTCGGCATGAACATGTTTCCAGCACAAGGCATACTCATGTGTTGTCCCAATTACACCCCCATGAACAGCACCAAACCGACCCACTACCGCAGCCTAACCCAATTCCCCCTCCACATGTTCTTATGACTCCTTCTCAGCCACATAGTGCTCAACACTTGGCCTGGTTTGCCTTGCTCGAGACCCCCATATCCCAACCTACTAGTCGGCCCACTTTCTCTCATAGCCCAATTACTCCCCTTCCTTCACGATTCTCTTCCACCAAATATGACCTCACCTCCTCCCAATACCAACCCCAAGTTACTCCTTCTCTACTCGGGTCTTTCCTCCCCATCGATACTTATTGCGTCCTGCCCACAACTCCTCTTCGGTATCGGAACGTGAGTGAACTTCTCCGAAACACATCTCCTTACTCTCTTCCCCATGCCTTGGCTACCATCCGCAATGATCCTCTTCAACATGAACCACGGACATTCAAACAAGCAGCTAAATTCCAGCACTGGCGTGATGCAATGTCCGAAGAAATGGGTGTTCTTCATAAAAATAAAACTTGGCATCTGGTTCCGTATGATCCGCATATGAATGTAGTTGGTTGTCGGTGGATTTACAAAATCAAACGGAAGGCAGATGGCTCGCTTGAACGGTATAAAGCTCGGCTCGTTGCACATGGCTTTAGCCAACAAGCTGGTCTTGATTTCGATGAAACCTTTAGCCCAGTTGTTAAACCCTCTACGATTCGTACGATTCTCGCTTTAGCTCACTCTCGTCAATGGGACATTAAGCAACTTGATGTTCGAAACACCTTTTTAAATGGGTTCCTTCAAGAAGATGTTTTTATGAAACAACCGCCGGGATTTATCGATGATTCTGCTCCTTCTCATGTGTCTAAACTCGACAAAGCTTTATATGGTCTTAAAAACGGTCCCATGAGCTTTGGTTCCACCGTCTACAAGAATTCCTCCTTGGTCATGGATTTTTAACGATCGCTCAGACTCATCTTTGTTCATACGACACCTTTGGTACATCTACGGTACTACTCTTAGTCTACGTTGATGATATAATCATCACTGGATCCTCTACTGATGTGCTTGATTCAGTTATTCAAGACATTTGTGCTACCTTTGATACCCGTCAGTTGGGTGATTTGGGTTACTTCTTAGGCATTGAGGCCACTCGTACTCACAATGCTCTCCACTTATGCCAAACCCGATATGCACTGGATCTGCTCGATCGATTCAATATGACTGAGTGCAAATCCGTATCAACTCCGACAGCTTCGGGTTCTCGGTTAAGTGTGTCCGATGATGATTTGTTGACCGATGCTACGTTATTTCGTAGCATGGTCGGTGGGTTACAGTACCTTACTTTGACCCGACCAGACATTGCTTTTTCTGTAAATCAGGTTTGCCAGTTCATGCATCAACCTCGCACCAGTCACTTGCAAGCAGCCAAACGAATTCTTCGGTTCCTCAAAGGTCTTTGAGTATGGGTCTCATGTTTTATTCATCACCGGATGTCTCTATACGGGCTTTCTCGGATTCGGACTGGGCAGGTGATCCAAATGACCGAAGGTCTACCACAGGTGCTTGCATTTATATTGGCCCTAACTTGGTCTCATGGACGGCTAAGAAACAACCAACGATCTCACGTTCTAGCGGTGAGGTGAATATCGTGCATTGGCCACTGCGCCTTGAGCTTAAGTGGTTTGCATACTTGTTCCGTGAGTTAGACATTCCCATCTCTCTCCTTTGTTACATTGCGATAATATCTACGCTCTTCATATGGCTCGTAATCCAGTGTTCCATGCACGCACGCGCCACATCGAGATTGATTATCATTTTCTTTGAGAGTTGATTACTAGTGGTTTTGTGAAACTTCAGTATGTTCCATCCAAAGACCAACTTGCAGACTTGTTCACAAAGGGTTTATCTAAACCTCGGTTCCAAGTCTTATCAGTCAAGCTGCGTCTTCCTTTTGGTCGTCTAGCTTGAGGGGGGGTATTAGCTGTCAATTATGTGATTGCCTATCAAATATTCTAGCAATATTGTACTCAAATTAGGATACCATAATTAGCTGTGATTAGCATAATTTTAGGAAGGTAATTAAGGTATGTTAGACTTTGTATTCAGTATATATTCTTCCCTCTTGACAGAATAATAATCACGGTGACAATTCCTTGTTAAACCCGTCTCTTTCTTCACTTTGTAATTCCGAACTGCTTTCTTCTTCTTTGTAATTCCGAACAAACAGAATTGTTGCAAACTTGTCAAGAAGGCGAAGGTTCCTTTTGCATTGGAAATAAGAGACTTACGATAGTGTTCAAAGCCCAACTGTGGTGGTCGCTCAATTACACTTCATAGCCATTAATCTTGTGCTTCATAGCAAGCCCAACTGTGGTGGTCGCTCAATTACACTTCATAGCCATTAATCTTGTGCTTCATAGCAAGTTTTGGTCCTTGTTCATATATTTATATATTTATATATATATATATATATATATATATAGAGAGAGAGAGAGAGAGAGAGAATCAACTTAGAATCAAATTTCTCTCTCTAAAACTCACTCCATCTTCTCTGTTCGCATCCTTTCGTTTTCGGCGACGGCACAAGCTGTCTTCAGGTCTTTCTCCTCGTTGTTTCCTTTAAAATCCTTAGAACTGACCAGCGTGTTGACGTGTGGATAAGCTCTATGTCTAAAGTTTCCTTTGGATTCTTTCTTTAAGCAGGAGGTGTTGACCTATGTGTTTATTTTGTTAATCTCTCTTATAAAATGGAGGATATTCTTGAATTAAGGATTTTAAGTGTAATATTTCAATCACACGTCGGGTAAATGTGAGACTTGTGTTTAATGTATAAGGTAGTTATGCGCTATTACTGGGCACCCACATCATCCATGGAGGACTTTTGAGTCGACTTGTGGTGAGCCAGATGATCTAAGGTGTTGTGTGCTCAGTGGGCTACACGTAGCGGACCGGGCTCTTTGGTTCTATTTTTAATATGAAGGGCAATTAAAGGCAAGATACTAAAAAATATAACGAAATAAAGCAAAAAGAAATAAAGAAATTTACTATAAATGAAGATATTACAATAATCCAAAATAGTCACCGTACATAGAAAAAAGGTTACGAGGATTGACATTATTCCACAAATCTAGTACTATACTTCTCATTATCCAAAATAATCACGCGCTATTTTATTTAACACTAACAAGACCTAGAGACCCTTGAACACCAATTGTGTCGGTCATCCGCCTCTCACTATTTGTGTCTCACTCTTCTTGGCTTATCTCTAACTGAAATCTTAACACCTCTTTATATAGGTCCTAAGAAAAACCTAATTTAATAGAGATCAAAACTCCTAATATATGTTAATAAGGAAATCGTATTATAATTAGAATTAACTTGTTTGACCTTCTGTAATTCCACTATAGATTTGAGACATATTTTAACGATCTCTAATATTGACAATTTAGGTTATGTTTCTGAAGTCAGGTTTCGACCATCACCTTCTTCATTAATTTTGAAGGCAAGTCTTAACTCACCTTCTTTGTTACATAATTTTGGTTTAAGATTTATCGTTATTGGTAAACCTTAGGTAGGTCGGTCTTAGATGGTTAATCTTTCGATTGAGTTCGAACCTTATTTGGTAAGTTTTTTCTCTTGTAAATTTCCTAATGTTAATGATATATCTTTGTTTGTATCAAAAAAATTTGATATGTCCTTCCATTTATCAAAAACAAAAAGAGAGATTTCCGCTTTCAAAAATATCTCTTCTCTCTTCTCTTCTCTCTACATATAAAAGTCAATATTATTTCTTACAAATTAATAGATTGACAAAAATAATCATTTATCAAATAAACTACTCACCATTTAATTAAGGACAAAACAAGTAAATTTATCATGACAAAAAGTAATGTTTGTTCAAAAATAGCTCTAACTATAATAAATCATTCACCGTTAATTAAGGTCAAACAAATAAATTTGTCATAAACTAATTAATTCCATGAATAATTAAATAATAATTTGATCTCTTAACTTGTACCTATTTTAAATTTAGGTTCTAAATTTTTGAAATCTATTCATTTCGTTCTGTATTTTGATTTTCTTATCAGTTTCCCCCTCCTATTATTATCGTTACAAATATCGTCCAATATTTTCTAAAATGACAAAAATACTTTTACTCGGTCGAGAGACTAAAACTTTATTTGAAACTAAAAAATAATATAATTTTATTTATTAATAATGTTTGGGAAAAACATTATTAGATGTATATAAAAAATTGTAACTATATTAATAGATTTCTTGGTGAGTATCGAGATATTAAGCGAATCTGTAGCGTGTTTAGTTATTACCATAAACAAGCTAAGAAAAATTGGTTAAGAAAATGTGTCATAATATCAAGAAGATGAAGAAGATGAATAACCAATTGATGAATCTATATGTTTTGTTAGAAAAGAATGTCAAAATCTATTGTTTACTTCTTTGAATTTTAACAAGCAACCTTAAAAACTATCACTCGCCCTTAACTTATATATATTACAAACAAAACCAATGTTAGTAATCACAAATAACTAGGTTCAAAATATTTTACTCATTTTCATTATTGGGTTCCAAACATCTAACATCTTTTGGTTTTAACTTGTTTGCTCCTCTTCATTGAACTCGAGGTAGTTACATGTGATAATTAATCTCTTTATTCCCCCCTCTGGCTATCGACTTTCTTTTCTTCTACCACAACTCTCTTTTTATTGAAAGAGGTTGCCACCAACTGGCATCCTTTTAAGTAGTCTCATCCTAAAATTAGATTTTCTCCTTAGTATTTTGCACTGAAAGTGGATAGGGACTAAGAAATGAGAGATGTTCGAAGAAAGAAGTTCAACTAAACGGAAGAAAAATAGATTCTATGTCTCCATTTGAGCAAGGTGAGGTGAGTGTGTTTCTTGGTGGTGGTGATAACGATGCTGACGACTACAAAAATCGTGGTATTAGAAGCGGTGATGACGGCGATTGTAGATGACAGTGTTGTGGTTTAGATGAAATACACCATTGTGAGATTTTCAAATCATCACATTTTCAAATATCCATATGGGTTTCGGTTACAATTTGAAAATTTAAAAATTCAAAAAATTGAATTTGGGTTTGTAAAAAGTGAAATTTAAGGTTGTGGTGGTGGTGTGTCCATAAATGATGGCTTTTGCAAATGGGTTACTTTGAAGGAATGAGTAAGGAATTAGAAAAGGAAATAAATAAAATTAAAAATTAACTTTTGTGCTAATGGTGAAATTAGAGGTGGTAGTGGTGG
Organism: Codonopsis lanceolata; assembly: GCA_013146195.2. NCBI lineage: Eukaryota > Viridiplantae > Streptophyta > Magnoliopsida > Asterales > Campanulaceae > Codonopsis > Codonopsis lanceolata. The sequence goes on from CM028381.1 coordinate 81,165,217, forward strand.
TGAGTCTATGAATGATGGGGTTCCGGTTGACAAAAGAAAGTGAAAGATAAAATAATAAATAAAATAAAATCTAAATTTCATTTTTTTGAGTAATGCATTTTTTTCGCCTTTAAATTTAAATGAGACAAAGTATAATTATTGAAATAAATATTTATTGTTTTAATTTAAAAAATATTTTAAATACCAAATGGCAAACTAAATGATGAAATTGTAATCAAATCTCACTTTGCGTCACAAGTAAAATATGACCAAAATAATCCTAAGGTGTATGATATTCCATTACTGCTTTTAACGCCCGTGAATGGGAGAGGACAATATCGGACAAATATAAAAATTGTGTATCAAAGTGAGACATAATATCTTGGGAAAGACATTATTACAGGTATATAAAAAATTGAAACTATAATAATATATTTGTTGATGAGTATCGAGATATTAGGCACTTTTGTAGCATGCTTCGTAATTACTTGTGAATAATCTAAGAAAATGTATTATAATGTCAAGAAGATAAAGAGAAATGGAGAATTTAGTTGACAAATCTTTGTGTTTTGTTAGAGAAGAAAGCTAGAATCTATAGGAGATGTGTTTGAAGAAAGTAGTCTAACTTAACGGAAGCTAAAAATATTTTATTTTTCAGTTTTTAGCAAGGCAATGTGAACGAGTTTCTTGGTAGTGGTGATACCGGTGGTGGCAATTGCAGGGATGTTGGTGGTGGTGGTTAGGGGTGGTGGTGGGGGAAATTGTAACCGTGACAGTGGTGGTTTATGTGGAATACGATATTGTTAGATTTTCAAATCATCAATTTTTCAAATCTTCATATGGGTTTGGATTTCAATCTTCAAATTTGAAAATTCAAAAAATTGAATTTAGGTTTGTAAATAGTGAGATTTAAGATTCTTGTGGTGGTGAGTTAATAAATGATGAGTTTTGCATATATGTTAATTTGAACGAAGGAGTAAAACTTAGACAAAGAAATAAAATAAAAAATTGATATTTGGGTTAATGGTGTTATTTGAGGTGGTAGTGGTGGTGAGTCTATGAGTGATGGGGTTGATGGAAGAAAGTGAAGGATAACAAAATAAATTAAATAAATTCTAAAATTTATTTTTTAGAGTAATACATTTTTTAACTTTAAATTTAAATAGGAGACAGTTATAATTACAACATTACTAGATTTACAACTAACTTTATAATTTTCCTTACAACTAAGTCTTGAAAAGGGGCTAAAATGTCTTTGTCCAAAATAATTTTGCGCTTCTTTAAAGCTTAATTGTAACTTGTAAGGAAAGTAGTATAATTAGTTGTAAGGATAGTATTTTCTTATAACTATGTCAAATTACAATTCCACCGCAAAGTATCCACCAAATCACATAGTGCACTCCAACCTAAGGTTTGTCCCATAATGGTATCTGACAATATATTTTTTTCCTATTTTCCACCCAATTCGCGACAGATTAGAAAAGTCATCTTAAATAACACGTAGTCTTCCACATGTGGGGTATTTTTGACATTTCCTTGTGGGCATTAACTCGAGGGAAATATTATAAATTTGGTGTAAACTTCAGGGTGCTTAATATTCAAATGTTAAAATGGAGTGAGATCCACCATTCCATTTTTTCCTACTAAAAGAAAATATAGAGAAAAGACCAACCATTTTTTTTTATCTTTACTTCCAAAACAAAATTAACCCAGAACCGGATCTCCGTTTTTTCCACTCCCTCCAAATTTCTCTCTTAAATTTCTCACTCTTAACCTAGATGATAGATATGTATTTCCATTTTATTATCAATTTTCTTATCTTGATAATGAAAACAAAGTAAATGAAAGATATGAAGAAGAAAAAACTCTTACTCATAGTTACACATATCCATCTCCAATTTACTGTATGAAATTGGATCCACCCATCTTCTCTGGTGAAACTCATCCACCACTAAAATCAATTAATTTCTCATCCCCCCTTTCTTCCTCTTACACGACTTTACATTACTTTATCTTTCCTAATTCTTTAAATAATCCAACCTGGCCGCCATGGGAGCTACTCTGAGGTCGAAATCATCTAAAGTCATAGCTTCTTCAACATCTTCTCAATTTTGATATTTTGTTTTAAGTCATATGCATGTCGGTCATATGCCCGCCGATCATATGCCCAATTTTCTCCCACAAAATTGTAGAGTATTTAAATAAAACCGCTAATTATTTCTCTTTATTCGCATGTCTCTCTCTTTGATGAATTTGTCGATAAGGTTTATGGGTTTTCTATTAATTGCATGTTTTTTAAAAAGGGTTTTTAGTAAATATTCTCTATAGCCTCTGATTTCTACTTTCGGCACGACTTTTGCAAGGGAAAAAATGAGGGAGATCAGTGATGGAGTTTGGCTAGAATTGAAGGAGGACGGCGCCAGAGCTATGATAGACATGACCAGAGTGGGAAGAGTTTGGGCCGGATATGGGAACTTGCACCGAAGATGAGAACTTGCCCCGGAGATGGCGGCGACTATGGTGGGGCTAGGTGGAGATTCCGGCTATTACAGTGGATTCAGAGATGTGAACTTCCACCGAGAGAAGAGAGAAGGAAAGGGTCTAAGATTAGAGATTTTACTTTTAATGCATTTACTCCTAAACCAGATAAGGGGAATGACATATTTGTCTCGCAAGTGGAAGACCACGTGCTATTTAATGTGAATTTTCTAACGTTCATCAGTGGTAGGATGAAAAATGTGAAAATATATATATATATAACGTTACATATCATTATGGGACAAACCTTAGGTTGGGGTAAACTATACGACATTTGCATACCATTTTCCGTTACTATTTTAATTGCTCATAGACAAGAGGGGCAAAGTGGGACAAATAGCAAAATAAGGTAAGAAGGTGAGACACTTCTTAAGTTGGGGTGCAATGTGAGATTTAGTGTGTAATTTTGGGAGCTAATCATATTTTGGCCCCCATCGAAATTAGTCCAAAATATAAATTTTCCCCTAAAGTATCCACCAAATCCACTTTGGCCCTCAACGTAATTTTGTAACATTTTCATATTTTATGTCAAATTTGGTGAGAGGATGTCACGTCCGGTAATCGTAGTAATATACATGGTAGTGAATAATATTTAAGATCGAAAATTAGCTTCAATCAAACCATAAACAATATCAATAGTGCCGATGAGAAATTTGTTAGAGTTGAAGCTAGGGACGATGAAGACAGATTGAACCATGGTTTGCCTCATCATTGTCGTATACATCTGTGATGGATTCAAATATGAGATTTGAAATTCATGGTGTATACTTGTGTATTGTGTTGTACGAAGGAGAAAGGGAGAAATGAATTGTGGAGTTTGGTGATCATTCAACATCGGCGACTGTGACGTCTTTAATTTTTGTGGATTCTTATTCATGACGGCCTTGACACCAGAGTGTATTTATCTGATCTTGAGTTCTATATATGATTCCACTCTATTTTTATTTATTTTTCTATAAAATAATTCTAATAAAACATTTTTACACTCTTGAGTTTTATCTCACTTTAAATTTACATACGAGGTTATTGACGAAAAAGATGCAGATAAAGCGGTGCGGGAAAAGAAGAAAAATAAGTTTCTCTTTAGGTAATAAAAGTAGAGAAAGCGTTGTCAAAAAATGACTAAAATGCTCTACACGTGAAATATCATGTGCACATTTAGGTCAGATTGGTAACTTTTATCGTGGCTAGGGAGCAAACTATTTAAAAAATATATTAAAAAATGAGATATTTAAATGACACAAAACTTAGGTTGGGTGACAAAGTGGAACTTTATAGATACTTTGGGGAATTTTATATTTTTTAGTGTAAGATAATATATTGTTTTCTAAAGAAAGTCATAAATTCCAGAAACGATAAAAACAAATTTTCCAACAACAATATATTTATCTAAAATAGTAAGTGTGAATTTTTTTTTCAATTCACACACTCGTAAAAGTGAATGAATTCATGTTTAGTAATAAAAAAATAGATTGAACATAACCAACAAAAAAGACAAATGTATAAGATATGTTACTATACAATGACTAAAAACATACATTAAAAATAACTGGAAAACAAAGTATCAAAAAAACTAAAAACACAATAGCATAATTTATAAGTTTCAAAAATGGTAATGATTTAAACACAAAAAAAATCCAATAATTAAAAGTAAAGAAGAATGAAGAAACTAACAAATCACTTTAAAAAATCATTAACACCACGTACAACGACGTGAATCTTACTAGTCAAGTAAAAAGGCCAAAGAAGTACAAGAAAATAATTCAAATTTCAGGTTATCTACTTTCTTAATAAGTGGGATTAGTTGGTTTAATTAAAAGAAAGATAAGTTCAGTAGTACTTTGAAATGGTTAGCCACTGCGTTATTGTCTAATTCCAATTAAGGTTGCAATTTATGTCCAAACAAAACATGCTAAATTGGAGGTTCTAATCAGACGGTCAATGGTGGCTCTACATGTAATATGTGCATTTTTTTCAAGCATGGCAGTAGAAATATACTTGAGAACATCGTATTTAAGTTTGAATAGAGCTCAATTAAAGTTCGGTCTAACCAACGAGCTCTAATGCAACTTGTACCGTTCTGTTGTATTTGATGACTCAATTTTATATCTAAGGGCCAAATCTTTGGGGGAAACTTTTAGATATGACCCAGACGCGCAGTGAAGTTGGGCGCAGACGCGCAAGTAGAAGGGAGACGGACACGCCATAATCAAGGTGCGAACTAACACAGCAATGATCACATGATTCTGTAAGGGGCAAGGTCACACCATGGGGCTAGGTGCAAGCACACCGCAACGGATTTTCCAATGGTAACGTATAATTATCAATAGGGCTTGTATTTACAATTTGGTTCTTATATAAGTTTGCAACCCTAAAAACGAGTTGAATAATACAAAAGTACAAAACATAGTCTATTTGTTCTTTGCTATTATCAATTGCTTGATTGCTTCCACTACTGCATAACATGCTCACTTCTTTTAACGAATAGATCGACTATTCAAGCATCACCAAAGGCATCCTCACACTTCACAAAACCAGAGACACCGTTGTTGTTTAAGCCTCACCAAATGCATTATTGTTATTTAACCCTCACCAAAGGTACTATTTGGTATTACTAACCTCTATTAACAGATAGGTCAGGTATTCAAAACCTCTCAAGAGGCAACATTTGTTCAGGACTGACAAAAGGCACCTGAGTTGTAACCTTTCAAGGGATTAAATAATACTTCTTCCATTCTGAGCAACGAGTTAACTATTCTATTTTAGGATATTTCACTTAAAGAATTCACTTTCAAAAATCTATATATATATAAAAGCTAGGTAGTCTAAAAGAGGTAAGATCCCGCCAAAATGCACTTGCTAAAAATGAAAAGTCAGCTTTGAGTATTATTATATAGTAGTTAGCATGCATTAAGAACAAAAATTTGATTAATTGATTACACAACTCTCAAGATGTATTGAAAATGTGTAAATATCTACATGTGGTAGAAAATATCAAGTTTCTATGTAGTAGTATTTAATAGGAGTAGTCACACATTAAAAATCTGTAAATACAAATTTCTTTTGGTGCATATTTAATTTACCGATTAATTAAAATGAACAAATAATATTGTAATAAGAACAAATATGCTATAAAATTATGTTCATTGAATACATGTGATTACAAAATAAAATATAACTACAATTAATTATAAAAAAAGTTTGCTATGTAAATCTTCATATATGACTTGTTTGTATTTGAAACTTTTCTGTCTCTTTCATCGTATCCGAAATTATAATATCAAAACAAAATTTATTTTTGTAAATAACCACAATTAATTATAACTTATTGGTAAATCATTTGGATGTATATGATTAAATCATAGTGATAGATAACAACCACAAGTTATAAATATTTAATAAATCTATATGTTATATAGAGAATAGTATACATCTGAATTACTATTTATACTACTTAAGATCCTAAATTTTAATAACAAAAAATATCAATTATTAAACTCTAGAAAATTATAAACGAGAAAATGATTTAAACAATTATAAAAATAATGAATTAAATGATATCAATTATACGCTAACGATTGGGTGGGTTGGGTCGAAACGGATCGTGTCCCATTATAATCCAAAATAAAACGGGTCAAAATGAGTAACGGGTCGACCAGTTTTAAACCATATTTTCCGTCAAGAAACCTACACTTACACAGTAAAAATATGGGTAACAGACCCGACCCGCTATTTTTTTTTTTTGTTGAAACGGATAACCTGTTTTGACCGGGAAAAAAACGGGTCGGGTTAAGCCAAACAATTTTCAAGCCGGGCTGGGTGGGTTAACGGGTTTTATGTTTTAATTATCAGACCTAATTATACCGATATAATTTGTTTCTTTCATCATGTTTTTTCTTTATTTTTAAATTTTGTTTACAATCTTCATTTTATTTGATTATAATTTAATTAAAATAGATATATGCACGTGCGTTTAACGCACGGGTGTAAAACTAGTTAACATATAAATAATGAGCTACTAAAAATCTCATTTAAAAAAAATTAACTTTCAAACGAAGACTTTTTACTCAAAACGAAAAGAATAATAATTAGGGTTGAGTAATGTATATGCCCCCTCTAACATTTCTCTCTTAACTTGGTTTATTTGCAGCCCAGTAATCATTAAATATTTGGTTACTATTCGCTGGCGTTACGAATATGCCTATTGAAATAGTTAGTAGGAGATAGGGAATATAACGTAAAATAAATGATTAACATAGGCAAAAACTTTGGTAAAACGATTTTATGGATATTTTTTGTAAGACGGGTCCTCCTTACCCAACCTCCTTAATTAAGATCGTTAAGACGGTCTTACGCGTTGATCTCTTTTGAGTACCATTTTTCATCTACGCCATTGCATCCCAATCATTGCATCTCAACCAATGGTGAAGATGAAAAGTGGTACACCAGTGGTACACACAAGTGGTACAGGAGATCTGGACTCCTTACAAGAGACCTACACAACAACATATGCGAGAACCTTGTGCCTTTCAGAAGGGTCTACAGAAGCAGCCATGTAAAAGCTTCATGGATAAAACCAACGGCCAACACCAATTTTGAAATTCGTTATAATCCAATAGTATCAACAAAGGAGATGATAATGCTTTTGCAAATGATTTCAAAAGAATACATCCACAGCTCTAAAAATCAATGATCCTCAATCTTCTTCAAGCCTTTCATATCCGTTGTTTCCACTCTGCAACAAACAAAGAATCATCATCATGACCAGAATCCGGAAAATGGCTTGTACGTACAGAAATTAAACCCGAACGACCAGTAAATGCACACACGAGCATTATTGACAAACTGAAGCCCGGGGATGATCAACAAGCAAAAACTCGGCGCACACACTTCTGCTTTATCTAAGATTAGAAAAATGATCAAATACTAACGATGTATTGAAAGGGTAAAGCAACAAACAAACCAAACTACACACTGCTGTGAAGCTTGTCAGCAGTAACAGACGAGCATCGAGGACCATTAAAAATCTGTAACACTAAGCTACATTAAAAGAGCCGAAATCAGTAGAGGCAAGGGAGGACTTCGCAGCTACAATTTGCAATAGGCAAGCCAACTCGTAGTTGATTTAACTGACAATAGTGCCCTCTTTCCCACAAACAACGAACAGGTATCCATTAAAAATAATAACCTTCCAACTTAACATTACATTATTTCCACTTTTCCTTTACTTTTTATTTTTTCGGCTTAATAAACAAGTACACAGATTCTGTATTTACAATATAGTATCATGCAAAAATACGTCAGCAACTGAAAATAAATAGTTACCAAAGTAAATGAAATTGAAGTCATGGAAATCGAAAGAGAACTAAAGTCATGGAATGTAATAAGTAACGACTAACAAAAAAAAGTAGTTTCTATACCAACATTTCTATTCAAAAGGGAAAAAGACAGAAAAAAAAAAAACCGAATAATAACCAATTACTCAAACAGCAACAGCCAACAAGATTTAATTATATTGAGTACTAATTAATAGTATTAGTTACAGAGCATTTACTTTTGTATTTTTGGGAAACGAAAAAAAAGAATATAATTATGAGTTATAAACAGAAACTAATTATTAACTTAAAAAATAAATATTTGAAGACTTGTAGTACTCCCTCCGTTCCAAACAAAGAGTCCATTATTCCATTTTGGGACGATTCACTTAGTGATTCTACTTTCAAAAATTAAGGCATAAAATTATCATTTTATTATTCATGGATTACTAAAAATGTCATTTTCTTAAAAAGTTTGACTTTCAAACAGGGACTCTTTACCCGAACGGAGGGAGTACATTTTAATGAAAGTAAAAAAAATAAGTAGTTCTATACCCAAAATAAATAAATAAATAAAAATAGAAGTGTTGAACTTTATGAGAGAGACAGTGTAAAGAGATTTGACCCCAAGAGGTGGGAGAGATGGCAAGGGCACTCCGGCAAAGACCTTGAAGTCCATGGTTCCAATCCCCGTATCAACAAGGGGTCACACTTATCTATAAACAAAAAAAAAAAAAAAACAGTGTGAAAGAGACTGAGAGGCATACCTCAGTAATCGAAGAATAGAGCAAGAGATTGAGAGCTGGAACTCGAAACCCTATGTCTGATTTCGATGAAGAAAACTGTCGGATTAGGATTTAGGGCTCGTAAATCGTAAGTCGAAGTGTCGAACAGTCTTTGCGTTCGTCGTCTGAGATCTGATTTGGGTTTGGGGTTTCTCTATTTATAATAACCTTAACTACATCGTTTGACAAAAAAAAAAAAAGATTTTTTTAGCGTGCGCCTTCGTCAACATATTAGCACCTCTCACCTATCAACAAGGCGAAAAGGCAGCCGTCTTCCATCGCTTCCAGCACATCAACTCCCGCCGTGGCCTATTCGGACACTGAACCTTCGCCTTATGGCGCCTCTGGTCACAGGCGAGAAAGGCGAGCGCCTTCGACAACTATGCTTTCAACTTAGTTAAAAATTTGGAGTAGATAACATAAAGAGTAGCACCTCTGTGCCAACAGGACCACTCCATGTAATATTGATGTTGGAATCTAATTTTAACCCGAAAGTAAGTTGTTTATATAGCTTTGGTGAAGGCTAAAATCTCACATCAGTACTGTATAATGATAACAGTTCGTATTTGGCCTCATCATTAAATATGCTTGATTAAGCTGACGAAACTAAACTACACAAGATACGAAAAGAATATTTGGACATCTCTAGCAGTCAAACAGAAAGGTTGACGTACTATTATAAACATCCAAAAGTATCCCAAGCCCATCCGCAAATTATAAGGGAGAACATATTTTATTGCTTTTCGATAAGTACTAATGATAACCGAGAAAGTAAACTGATATTACATGCATAAACCGCATTCATTCCCCAATTCTGGTTGCCATTGCTACTCAAGTATGATGATTGTTTTTCAATCTTGACGGCGATTCTCAATAACTAGCACCTACAAACCATGAAGAGCTACGTAGTCCTTTACCTAACCTAGAAGGCTCAACCACAAAACAACAGGAAGAGAATAAATTAATATACCACTTCTTAAAGATCCCTCATAGGGAAAATTATTCAGTGAATCCGTCATTCCAAGTCATCTTGCTAACATGGTGTAACGTTATATTTAGACATGTGAAAATGTCCTAACAAAACAAAGAAATGCCTTAGGGATAGGGCAAGTTATCATCACTATAAGATCACCCACCGCACGTGTGGGTAATAGATGATCACATCACCGTGGTGACATAGTGTCACGTACTCACGTCTAATGGAATAACCTCTTCACCTTATAGTTTAGTCTAGCAACACTGGAGACCATGTACAGTTACTGGCAAAAAAAAGAAAGGAAATACTCCCTATGTTCCAATCAACAAGTCATGCTTTCTACTTTAAAATGTTTCACTCAGAGTGTCATGTCCGAAAAAATCACCCTAAGTTCTAAGATTTCAAAATTATCCTATACACAAAATTTCACATTAAGACATATTTTAATCAATAAATGTTCAGAGTATCTATGAAAAACTACTATTTACATATAAAAAATGTACGAAATACTATTTTAATCCTTAATTGTTTTCAAACATGGAATCTTTTGAGTGGAACAGGAGTAGAGGAAAAAACAATATATAAATATATATATGAACACACACACAATTGAAAGCAGTTAAGGTAATACAAAGCAAAAGATGAAGGTGGTACAAGAAACTTACGTCGATCCATGCAGGGCAATTTTTTGAACTTTCGTAATTTCAGAACCAGACTGATTGTCCTCGATAAATATTGTCAAGCTGAACAAAAGGTCATCGGTGAGGCTATTCATATTTTCTTGACAAGAAATAGAATTAAAGAAACCCTAATGATCTAACATTAGGATAGCCAGTCTACCTGCGAACATTTTGAAACTTGACATACTTTAAGACAACTGGTTTTCCCTGCAATAGATAATTATTAATTCCAAGTTCTCTTTCACGCAGGGGGGAGGGGTGGAGGATTATAAGTAAATATATATTTATAGCACTAAAACTCTACCTTGAGATTATCAGAAGATAAAACTACTGTATCACTTGGTGGAAAGTCACTGACATTACTGCATATATTGTCATACAATTAGGACATCCGTAGAAAGTGCAAACAGGAGAAATAGCCATACAAAATATTTTTTCCACTGTGCTTGTCAAAAAGAAAATGTTTGATCCACTGAAGAAATCACGTCTCGGTTACCTAAATCCCATATGCTCCTTGTTGGTATACAGCTTCACAGTCTTGGGAGCTAGAACATGAGTTTCATCAGATCAATAAATACTTTATGAAGATGCAAAACAGTTGTATTGCATGCAATAAAACCTATTAGTAATGAAATGCAAGAATGAACAAGACAACATGATCACTTCAATAGAGACATGGCACTCACAAACTTAGCTTGAAATACGAAAAGAAAAGGAGCAATAATGTATTTTGCATCACCTAAGTAGTAGCTTTGACAGAAGAATTTCGTCTAAATTTAGCTGAATTATGAGGAAATACAAATACAAGTTAATTTCGGTGCTTGAAATCATATTAAAATATACAACCACTGTATATCCAAAAAATAGTGTTATCAATCCTAAAACTTCGAGGATATTTGACACTTGGGAGTATGGTAGATCAAGTCTCGAGATAGAGTGATCTTCTACTCTGAAAATGCTATTTCATGCTGGCAGATGCAGAACTTGGAACAAATGAAATATAATAGTAGCTAATAAAATACCAGATAAAGTAGATATATAGGAGACATAAACCAGATTAAGTAGTTAACAGTAAGGAATCAGCAATTCCTGCCTTGCTTAAGTGTGTTTTTTCTTCCATTTTGAATTTCTACAAAATGAGACTTGTTCTTATTAACTAGGGACTTGTTCTTAAATACTCAAGTTACCCAGACCAAGACATCCCTCATCCACGGGTTCGCAGACAGTCTCCCAACTCACCAAGTGATCTCTCTTAGCCTCCCCCACTCACCAAGTGATCTCTCATTAACTAGGGACTTGTTCTTAAATACTCAAGTTACCCAGACCAAGACATCCCTCATCCACGGGTTCACAGACAGTCTCCCAACTCACCAAGTAATCTCTCTTACCCTCCCCCACTCCTGACCAAAGAAAATCCCTCATCAGTTTTTCTAATGTAGTGGCAACTCTATGAGGAATTTTATTAACGGAAAGGTATTATGTGGGAATGCTTGACAAACAAGACATAATAAGAGAAATTCCAACCCCCTGGTACCCACCCACACACACAAAAAGAGGGGAAAAAAGGCCCTTTCCAACTGTCCACCCTCCTACTCACCCTCTCGACAACAGGGATTTCCTACCTCTCCTCTCAACATACACCACCACCTCACTAGCAATAAGAGCACGTAAATGATCCTGACTCCCCCCAACAAAGGTACTTTCCCAAGTAGCAATCGTATCTCCCAACACCTGACTCAATCTAGTAGCAGAAACTTTACCCAAAATTCTGTACACAAGTCAAAAGACTAACTGGTCAAAAATACAAAACGCTGATAGATCTCTCTTTCTTAGGGACCAGTGTAATGAAAGTGGAATTTATGCTCTAGCCACAATCCCATCCCCATGAAAGTCGGAGAAAAACAGAAACAAATCCCCCTTAAGGAAATTTTTTTTTTTTGACAATGGTAAATTTATAGATAGCAAAGCGTCAAAACAGGTAACGCGACCTTTGAAGACTAGAAGTATACTCTACCAAAAATCTAACTAATATATAGAGAAGTTATGCACAAAATTTACAAAAGAAGCTAACGTGGGGATCTGTGATTGCTCAGCCCCTGCACACCATGCAAACAGGAAATGGAGCAGAGAATTCTTCAAATCTGAAATGGACCCTTCTTCATTGTCGAAAGCCCTACGGTTTCTTTCCTTCCAAATCGTCCACCACAACCCCAAGGGAACGGCTTCCCAAATACTTCTTCCTCCGCCAAAAATATCTCCAGCTCCATAACAAGTCTTTGGATGTCTCCGGAATCACTCACGCCACATTGAACAACCCTAAAATTAAATTCCACAATTTCCTAACCATCGGGCAATGTAGAACCAAGTGATTAACACTTTCCTCACTCTTCTTGCACATAAAGCATCTGTTAAAATATATCAGTCCTCTTCTCCTTAGATTATCACCGATTAGAATAGCATCGTTCGCCACTTCCCACGCAAAAAAGTTCACTCGGTTTGGAGCTACCGACTTCCATAATGATTTCCGTGGTGTTGGAGAATAAGGGGTATTCTAAAGTGTGCTAAGTGTAACATTATGTTCGATATTCATGTATAGACCTGGCCTAACCATTTTAAGGGTTACGGCTTCCAAACCATACTATGTTCTTCTCTTCTTCTTTATTACTTTACATGGAATCAGAGCTAGAATCTTAACAATAAACCTATACTGATCGGGCTTTATTTTCTTCTCGTTCTGTTCTTTTTCTTTTTTCTTTTGATTCTATATCCATGATTTAGTAGACCTCTGCTGCAGTAGAGTCGGCTTTGGAGTTGTGATGCCCAGTGTGTGCGTCCGTGAACAACGGTAGGCCAACCCAACCCAGGAGTACGTGGTGTGGCTATCAGTCCCTGTCGTGTACTCGTACCTGTACGGAACAGGGCTTCGGGGGTCGTCTTCACGCAGACAAGAATACAGAAGCGAACAGGGAGTATCGCCTTTGACGTTGCTTGCCACAAAGGACTCTTTCTGTCCTCGATTGGTCCCACGCGCCTGCCAGACATATTTGCTGGACTGAGGTGACTTCAGCAGCACGTTTCCCGTCGACAGAGCTCCGGCGACTCACCGGTGCATCAGCCAGAATTTTGACAGTTTGGTTGTTGGACATGCTCTCTTCTGCTTAGTCAGTGTGGTTTGATTTTCGGATTGGAGGTGGTGTTGAATTCTCGCAAGCCTACTCTGTCTGAAGGGTATCTGGGTGAGAGGCTTCTGCCCTTATGAGTTAGTCGTTTCATGGGTCTCGAGGTTCTGACCATGGAGGTCAAGGTGGTGGCGGCCACAGGGGTGGTAAAGGAGATCGTAGTGGTCCTGGTGATGATTCATGTGGCAGTCATGGAGGGAATCAGGCTATTCGAGTATGATGGTTGTGGGGACACAGGACATTTGCATGGAAAACCTACTGGTACTCAGTTTGCGCATAAAGCTTCTCATTCTGATCATATTACTCAGTCATCTCCACAGGCGGAAGGGAGGATGGTTATGATGTCAGATGATGAGTTTGCTTGGTATAGCCAATTTCAGGTTTCTCAACCGACTTCGTCTTCCTCCACAGCTACTTTTGTCCATAAACCTACTGCATGTCTTTCCTCCTCGGATTGTAAATGGGTCATTGATTCTGGTGCAACCGATCATATGACCGGTGATGCTGGTATTTTATCATCCTTTACTTCTCTATATTGCCTAGTGTCACTTTAGCCGATGGGTGTGCTGCTTCTGTTACGGAGGAGTGGTATTGCTTGTATTACTCCGTCTCTATTTTTGTCTTCTGTCCTATACCTTCCTGGTCTTCGTTCAATTTATTATCCATCATCAAACTTACACATGATTATAATTGTTGTCTTATTCTATTATGATTCTTGTGTGTTTCAGGATCTTATGACAAAGAGGATTATTGGTAGAGGCTATGCATTATTTTCTGGATATGGTTCCCTCGCCGGTTGCGTGTTCCAGTGTTACTTCCCTCACTCCACATCAACTACATTGTCGTTTGGGTCATCCATGTCTTTCGTCTCTGAAGAAATTATGTCCTACTCTCCGATCCGTGTCTACGTTAGATTGTGAAGATTGTCAGCTAAACACCATAGTGTTTCATACTTTCCTAGGGTCAATAAAGGGTGTGTGCCCTATTTGAGTTAGTACATTCGGACGTTTGGGGTCCATCTCCGATTGTGTCAAACTTGGTTATCGTTATTTTGTCACCTTTGAGGATGATTTTTCTTGTGTAACGTGGATTTATTTAATGAGAAGTCATCGTGAATTATTTTCTATTTTTTGTGGCTACTGTGTTGAAATTCCGACTCAATTTGCTGTGCCTATTAAAATCATTCGTAGTGACAATGCAAAAGAATACTTCTCCACTCCTTATTCCACTTTTATGCATGATCACGGCATGACTCACGAATCATCTTGCACAAATACCTCAACAAAATAGGGTGGCGGAATCACCACTTAATGGAGAGTGATAGGGCTCTCTGCTTGTAAGTACCCAAGCCATTTTGGGTTGATGCAGTCTTGACTACGTGTCATCTTATTAACCGGATGCCCTCTTTTGTTCTTCGGGGGGAGATTCCATAACGTGTCTTGTTTCCTTCTCATTCGTTGTTCTCTGTGTCCCCAAAGACCTTTGGATGTGTCCGATTTGTTCGAGATCATCGTTCACAAGTCACTAAGTTGGATCCCAAATCCCTCAAATGTGTCTTCCTCGGTTACTCCCATTCTCAAAAGGGATACCGTTGTTATTCCCGACCTAAATCACTATATGGTTTCTCTTGATGTTACATTTTTTGAATCTCAATCCTTTTACCCTACGCCATCCATTCCACCACCACCTTCAGACTTAAGAGGATGATTTCCTTATTTATCACGTTGTAGGGTCTGGTAGTATTCCTGTTCCCACATCTCGTCATCCCATTCAGCATGTCTACTCGTCATCGCAAGCGGTGCCTACATCTACACCTCCTGATGTCGTCTCTACTGAGCGTCCTCTTGTCTGCCGATCCTCCCACTCCTGCGACTCCACCAGCATCTGATATGGATGTTCTAATTGCTCTTCGAAAAGGTAAGAGCAGTTGTGCACTATATTGAATTGCTAACTACGTTAGTTACTGTGGCTTGTCTCCTACTTGTTCATTTCTTGGTTCACTTGAGTCTTATCCTATTCTTAAGTCTGTGTGAGGCAGTGGCTCACCCTGGTTGGCGAACAGCCATGGAAGAGGAGATGCATGCTCTTGAGCAGAATCAGACATGGGATTTGGTTCCTTCACCAGATCATAAGAGAGCAATTGGTTGTAAGTGGATATTTACAGTGAAAGTAAATCTGATTAAAGAAGTCGCTATATGGTTTGAAACAGTCTCCAAGAGCTTGGTTTGGACGATTTAGTGAGGTTGTTAGAGTTTGGTCTTATCATTATGTGTTTTATCGCAAGTCAGATGCTGGGTGTATTCTCTTAATTGTGAATATCGACGATATCGTCATTACCGGTGGTGATAGTGTGGATATTCTTACTCTAACGTCCTTTCTTCAGGAAAGGTTTCAAACAAAAACTTGAGGAACTTAAAGTATTTTTTGGGAATTGAAGTTGCCTGTTCGAAACAAGGCATCTTTCTCTCTCAACGGAAGTATGTACTTGACCTTCTTACTCACATTGGGATGTTAGGGGTGAAACCTAAAACTCCTATGGATGCTAATGTGAAGCTGAGAGTTGATGATGGTGAGGAATTGACTCATCCAGAGCGATATCGAAAGCTTGTAGGGAAGCTGAATAATTTAGTTGTGACTAGACCTGACATTGCGTTTGCAGTAAGTAAAGTAAGTCAGTCAATTTATGTCGTCTCCACGAACTACTCACTAGGAGGCTGTAGTGAGAATCCTCCGGTATCTTAAAGGAGCTCCAAGCCGTGGGTTCATAGTTGTCAAAGTCGATAGGCGCTAAAAAGGCGAGAGGTCCATATTTGAGGCGAGAGGCGAGGCGCTAAAAAGGTGCTCACGGAAACAAAACTAAGGAATAATACATAAAATACATATAACTTAACAAATATCAACAATTAATAAGTGAGCATAATACATGAAACTAAGTTCTAACATAATAACAATAACACAATTTTTTCATTCATAGTTGAAATTCCAATGCATTAGATGAACTTAAATAAAAATTCAAACAAGAAAATAAATAGTTATCAAAGTAAATGGCTAATGAAACTTAGAAGTCTGCAGAATACAAATTCATGACTTAGAAACAGAGTAATGACAATGAAAATAAATAGACCGACTAAATTTGTTTCAAAATAGTCTGTCTATATATACAGATTCATGTCTAGTCACCAGTGTCTACAGAATACAGAATAAGATTAAAAATTTGTTTAAAAGTCTTGGAAACAATTTTTTTAATTTAAAACAGAGTAATTTTTTTCAAAAAGAGAAACAATTTTTTGAAGTTGAACAGAGTAATTATAGAACAGAGCAAACTATCCTTTTCCCTAGCCATAGAGAAAAGCTCGAAAAAGGATCTAAGCAACTCCGCACCATTTTTCTTTCCAAAATTTCACAGACGACCCTGACCCGATCTCAAAAGCTATGTTTCTACCAAAAGTATTTCATCCTTTTCTAATACCTTTCCACACTCCCACCCCCAAATGACTTAGTAACCTCTACCGAAAACCACAAATGATTCCATGTGTCATACTTACTCTCTACCACTTTCCTCCAAAAGGCTCCCTTATCCGACACATACCTCCACAACCGCTTCCCTGGCAGTGCTTCATTAAACAACTTCAGATTCTTAATTCCTAAAACCCCTTTCCCTAAACCTGAGCAAACTGTACCCCATTTGACAAGGTGATATTTCCGCTCTGACCTTCCCACGGAAATCCCTCTCCAACTTCTCTATTTTTTTCCGAATTGAGGCAGGGACCACGAAAATAGATTTAAAAAAATATGTAACATGCTTGAAAGCATAATTTTTACCTAAACAAGTGATACGGATATTTGGAGGAGTTGTTCAACGTTAGGAGTTAAGTGTTCAGTGTATGGAATACTTACTCTGTTTGCTACGCATAGGGGCTGCTTGGGAGAGTCTTATGGGAAAGGTTGGTATTGCAATTCAAGGCAGCCTTGGGTTGGTAAGCATCTCCAACAAAGAGGGCACGGATTGGACGTTTAACCCCAAGGGGATAGTCATGCATTTGAGCACTTGTGATGGTGCGTTGGAAGTTATAAGGAATGCATGGGGAATACTTGTCGAAGGAGGTAAAACATGGGGAATAGGCTGTTCAAGGAAACCACAAACTACCAAAGGGAATGCATGGAAGGGGCACGTTTGGTGGGCACACTACAAGGGGGACAGCCACGGTTGTAGGCTCACATGGGGCATGGTGGTTCAAGGAGTCTGCTTACACTACAAGTGACGGTTTAACCAAGATGTTCAAGGCAGCTTAGGGCCGTGCACGGTTACAAGGAAGACACGACAATCAGCTTTAACCCTAGATGTCTATTGTGCAACATGGGCTCAAGGGACTGTAGAAGGTTGCATGGTCATTCACGCACAAGGAAAAAATAAAGGAGGCAGCCACTTACAAGCTCAAAGGGGCGGCCAAAACTAATCCTTAGGCTTCAAGGATTCATTTAGTTAAGAGGTAATTCGAGTTTGAGGGAGGTGTTCCAGAATTTATATGAGGTCTCCACGGACAAGGATTGAAGAGTAAGTTTGGTATTGTCTATGGAGGAGGGTAAGCCGGTTTGGAATCTCCCACGTTTAGAAGGAATTTTCATGATTGGGAGATTGAGACAGTAGTGCAGCCGTTGGAGAGGCTTCATGAGCAGTATATAGACAGATTGCAGAATAAGGTGGTCTGGATAGGCTCAAGGTTGCTTTCTCAGTCAGATCGTATTACCTTTTTTTCTTTTTTTTTAAACTGATCGTATTACCTTAAGCTCATCAATTGCGATAGAACTTCCGTCCCTTGGAAAGCAGTATGAACTCTCAAGCCCCTAAGAGAGTGGCTTTCTTCATGTGGGAAGCATCCCATGAAGCTATCCTTACCGGAGACAATTTGCAGAAACGTCACATGATTTTCGTCAATAGGTGTTATATATGTAAGGCTTGTGAGGATAGTGTGAATCATCAACTCCTACTCCTGCATTGCCAAGTTGGTGCTGAGTTGTGGAATTTTATGTTGGTTCAAGATATCTTGGGTCATGCCGAGGTCGATCCTTGATCATGTTTGGGGCTGGTCTATCGGGTATAAGAATAGGAGAAATCATGTTTGGGAGACAGCTCTTTTGGGAGTGTGCGATTCTATGGAGGGAAAGGAACCACAGGGCCTTTGACAACGAGGAAATGGCTGTCCCGGATCTGAAGAATTTGTTGAATCGCACCCTTCGCTTTTGGTGTTCCAAGGCAGATCAATCCACTCCTAGTCCTAACACTACTCTTGTAGATTTTGTAAATAATATTGATATTAGCTAATTCTTTTGGCTAGGTATACTCCTAGTGCACATAGACCGCATCACCTGTTTTGATGCTTTTTATATAATTATTACTTATTAAAAAAAAAAAAAGAGGACTTACTAGTTACTACCTAATTTGGCCAATTTCAGAGTGCTACGGCAGAATATAATGAAATTTTCACACTAAACACCATTACTTATCAACGACATCGCAAACAATTCTGTGTGGTTATCATGCTTCGTGGTCTTCCTCATCAGTATGACCCTGCTCGATCTCAGATTCTCTCCGGTGCCAATTTGCCTTCCATAACTGATGTATTTGCCTCTCTAACAGTCTGCACTCTTTAGTCTAGGATCCTAGCCAAGGTAACCAAGCTACAAGAAGAGGTTGTGGGCGAGGATGCAGATGAGGAGGTCGAAGAGGCAATCCGTCTCGCCCTTGGTGTACATATTGCAATAAGATGGGTCATACCTGTGATACTTGTTGGAATATGCATGGCCACCCCTCTGCTCATTCGGCCCATGTGGAGTCCAGAGATATCTCTTATACAAATCCTACTTCTCAATCAAGTGTCCCGCACTCAGCAACTCCATCTTCTTGCACATTATCTGAGACTTCAGTATTATTTTCAACTTCAAGCTTCTCAACAAGCCACCAATCTTCGACAGCATCACTTGCCACTACTCCTTGCCACCATTCCTACTACCTTCTTATCTCAACAATCCTCTCACTCTGGCGAGTGGATTCTCAATTCTGGCACCGTTAATCACATGAGTGGTGACATCTCTTAACTCTCTATTTTTTCCTCTTCGTCATCCTTTTCCCCTGTTACTCTAGCCGATGGCACCTCTACAAGTATGCTGCTCCTGTATATTCTAATCCTCTTTCATCTGTTTTATATCTTCCTCATTTCCCATATAATCTCTTGTCTATCAATCAATTAACTAAATTACTCTCTTGCTTCATCACTTTTACATCTCACTCAGTGGTCGTGTAGGATGGCAGATTGGCACAAGAAATGAGGAATGTGCCTCTCATGTGATGAATCGACTTCCTTCAAAGACTATTATGATGAGAAATCAATGAGAGATTCTGTATGGAGCAAAGCTCCCAATTGGTTCCATCAGAATTGTTGGGTTGATCTAACATGTTCGTGTTCCGAACCAAATGAGAACAAAGATGATGCAAAGGTGAAGAAATGTCCTTTTGGGTTATCATCCACATAGAAAAGGCCGCTGGTGTATGGATCCAAAAACACAGCACTATGACATTGCGAGATGGCATTGTTGAATCAGTTTCATCTTCTTATGTGCAAGTACGTATCTTCTTCTGTAGCACCTTCAGGTGAGGAAAGAGAGAAATAACATATTGGTATTGGAAGACCTTCAGAAGGAGTCTCATCTTCATTATTGAGTAGAAATAAATATATATGAGGGAACAAACGATTTTTTGACATTGAATATTTGACAAACAAGCAGAAACACTGTCTAACTTGGTGAAAGTGAGCGGCAGTTTGTTAAAAAGCTTCCATAGAGTGTCCGACATTCAATGTGACTAATTTTTTCTATAGGAAGCTACTTGAAGCAATGCTGCAACAGAATTCAATTTACTGAATCATAGCTGGCTACATTCTCAGCAAAACCCTCCTTTAATTCGCCCCTTCCCTCTCTCTTAGCATTGAAAGACAAACAGGCATCTTACTACAATAGTGTGAATCTGGACATTTATGGGGATTCAAGAACTCTCATATAGAAGGTATTGAGATAATTCGATAACTGGACTCTGCATCATTACTTACTGAATACGTTGCTACTTATACTACCTGAATTGAGAATGATAATCCACTTTAATAATAAAATAAAAAATGAATTCAGCCACATACTCTACCTTCTTCCTCATCTCCTTTGATGACAATCGAGTGCAGTTTGATGACTTGAGTAAAAGGTATATAAATCAAGAGCTGCTCATCTGCATCACTCTCAAGATTCAAGCCTTCATCCTCTCTATAACCCTGGTTAAAGAACATAAAACAATTAACATATTATAATAATATAACTCTGAAAAGGAAAAAAGTTGGGGAAAACTACAAATGTAACATTTACTACGCATGCAATAACTATATAGTTGCAACTTGTAGGGTAGCTAGCATGCGCCCTAAGGACACACTTAATCTGTTTTCTAAAGTTAATGCAGTTGAATTATCTCTAGTGGCATTGGAATTCATAACCATGAAAAAAAGTTAAAACTTCACAGCACAAAGATGTTTCCCTTAAGGAAAATGTTGGCTTTACCTTTACTTATATGTCCAAGAGTGTACAAAAGAGTTCAAACTTTTGGTGTTCCCTCACCTTGAAATCAGGGGACGCTTACCCTTCAATAACTATCTAACTTAGCTCTGGAACAATAAAACAGCAAAAAAAAAAGCAAACGCTACTAGATTTTAGCTGACTTCAGTAAGTCATAAACCAGCCTGCTTACATCTAGTCCACGAAACCAACGCTCAGAATAAAAATCGGTGGTTCTGTTCAGGGTCAACTTCATGGCAAAGTTCAGTTTCTTTTAGTGGGATGGCTAACATGCTGCTAACTCCCACAATGATACTTATTGCTATTTCTGCTCAGCTTAAAAGTGATGTGAGAATGTATGGATCTGTGTAACAAAGGAATTCAATGATGGCCTTTACGCTATAAATTAATTCAGCAAACAGCAAAATATATTCAGCAATTTAAATAGACAGCTAATACACTATTCCTGGCAAAGGACAGGGGAATAAATACAAACCAAAAAGAAGACTGATGTTGCACAAAAACAGTCTTTAACTAATAGAAGCAATCACTATTGAGCACAATCTGTAACTCCAAAATTGTTCACCTGAGCCTGGACATCATCTCTAGCAGAATTAACTTGAGGGATGGAAGTAATTCCTTACTGGAATAGATATTGTGTTAATTTCCATCTTATTTAGTCCACAGTCCACTACAAACATTAATAGCTTGCCCTCGTACTGCCCTCTCTAGATAATAAATGTGGTGAACGTTAACAGCTCATTACTTCACTCATCACTCAAAGTATCTGAGACAAAAGTTCAATATCAAGCTTCGAAGCATCAAATCTTCCGTGGAGTTGACATACCAATTTTCCACTTCCAACCATGCCGCTGCTAGTTAAGAAAAATAATACCTCTCCCTCACTCTCTACAAAGTACCTATACTATAAATGGACAACATGGAAATATATACATATTGGGTGTAGGTGCACATGGGATGCGGCTGGGTGCATATCGTATTCGTCTAAAACATATCTGAATTTACTTTTTTATTCAGACAATACCGTTGATATGTAACGTACATGATGGATATGCGATGAATAAGGCAAGGTCAAAAACTAGTTATCTTTTTCTTTCGTAAGGGCAGGATTTAATGGCAATTACTACAATTATTTGTTTGATGAATTGATGATACATATAAAAGCCACAAAGGGGGGTTAGTGAAAAATATCTAGGAGCAGGAATGAAAAGTGTGTGTGGCTGTGTGCCCTTAAAATACTTTTCTAAATATTATTATGTTGGCAACAATCCTTTATTGTTTGATAAGTTTATGGGTAAGAGAGTCCCACTTTTATTGTTTCTTCTGACAGTGATCTTCTTTTAGCTTAATAGAACCTTCAGAACAAGAAATCTCTCTCTCTCTCTCTCTCTCTCACACACACACACACACTTGATATCTTGATATTCACTTAAAAGAAGACAGTATACAAGGACGGAGGACAGAAAGTCCATCTCTGAAAATGGCAGCCCTCCACTCTAACACAAGATCAGTAAGAGCGACACTTTAAAAGACCACAAGCGCCTTGTCCCCAATAGAAACCAGAAATCACACTTTTTTTATTTTTTTATAAGTAACCAGGAATCATACATATTACCAAACTAGATTAAGATTTAAGCAAAAGGCTCTTATCGCCAACAATTTATTTGTTTCTTTTGGAAGATAGACCAAAGAAGAGCAATCATCCTTGTATTTCTGAAGCAACTTCTGTTCTTTTCCATACTGAAAGCCCTGTTCCCAAATTCATTCAAAGTTGAAAATAAAAAAATAGAGAAATAGAGAAAAGATGAGAGTGCAATTCATGCCAGCGCAAGACACAAATATCTGAACTCAATCCTATAAATGGCATCCTCCCTATTCACCAACATGCAATAATATGTGGAAAAGGCATTCCCAAAGGACCCAAACGTTTCTCCTGAAACCACAAACTAAACGCTAGCTATCTCCAACTGTAAAGGCGATGTATCATTCCTCAACTTATCTCTATAAATTTCTACATAACCTTTAATCCATATATATATATATATATATATATATATATATATTTCTACATAACCTATAAGCTACTAAACTTGGTCCAAACCAAAATCCTTATTCAAGGCCCTAAAGCATTGACACTTCAGATGCATAATTAACCATACAAAATTCAATCACACGTTGTAAGTGTTCTAAACACAAGCTAATCTAAAGCTCTTCGACTACCAAGTCTAGATTATCGTTGATAAAACTGAAATGAATCCAAATTTTCAAGATTGAACTTTCCAAACCAATATGGGCAAGTATGCCTCCTTACGAAAAGTTCTAACTCTTCCAACCAGCTAGCCTTTTTCCAGATCACTTATAATAGCCACAACCCCGACACAGGTTTTCAAATGAGAAGCACAACTGCAAGCCCAACAACGTAGGATTGCAGCATCATACCAATATACCATGTGATCACCTTGCAGGCACAAAGCAAACACTGCCTTAACCTGCCAGTCAAACGCCAAACCTATTTTCCCACCATTACAAAATGAGTACCATAATTCCGTTACAGTCCATCAAGTTAACTTTCTGAAACTAAAGCACTTTTTTCTTCCATCCCAATCCTATCCTTTAATTATAAACGCTACATGTGTCAGAATAAGTTGAGAAAATTACCGTAGACTGGCCTTCCTATGGCAGTTTTCAACAAAGAAGTCTAAGTTGGAAAGATATATCACCAAAGGCCTAATGGGCCTAGAGTTTGAAAATGCTTAACTATACTTTGATAGTTGTCTCCAGGATGATTATATATCTGCTGTTTAGACATGAGATTTCAAGTGCATTCCATCGTGTGTACACCTACCTGAGCTTAAAGACAACTAGACTTGTTAGCTGATACAGCTGAAGTAGTGGATCAGTTTTGCTTTAATTACTTTACATGTGCAAATAGGTCCTGTTATCTTTACTCATTTCATTCGTAGGATTTTATATTAAACATGAGAATTTCGCATTTTTTCAACAGCATGTACATATTCCATTTTCTTTCCGTTCATTGTGACAGCTTGCGGGTATTTGGGTCAGTTACACTTTTGAAGTCAAAATTGCACAAGCTTCGGCTTAATAAGCAGTAAGCACCAAGGCTCATTCACAGTTAACAAATCACAATGTTACTAACAATAACCATTGACTCTACCAACTAGCTACCATATTTTTTTATTCTTATTCTTGTCTATTTTTTTTGATAGGTAAGTAATATTAACAGGCGTCAAATGAGGTGACGAGTCCTTGTACAATGGAGGTATACAAGATCGAAACTATACTAAACAAAAGGTTTAACCGAAACTATCCACAAAAAGGGTCCTCAAAATTAGGGTCAGTTATGGAGCACCAGAATCGCAAAGACATCATAAAGTTCGTTTTGATTCCTTCGATAACAGATTCGATATTCTCAAATCGAGAGAAGTGTTTTTGAAGCCCTCTCAATCTTCTTTGGAATATCAAAACTGTCCTCAAATGTAGCTAGTAGAAATTACCTACCAATTATCCATGCTATTATCCTCTCCAAACTATGTAGCCAATAAGTCCTCTACTCTAAACATTAACAACCCAAAAGTAGCTGACTTGAAAAAACTTCAAAAAGTATTAAGAATATTAGAAACTGCAAAATACAAAAAATACAAATTCAGCAAACACTCACAACCCTAGATTTTGACAAATACACAAGCAAACATTCCGTATGTAGCTCTTACCTGTTTATAGAAATCTCACTTGCAACCTAAGACGGCCTTACGTAAGTTTTTGCCATATATGTATGTTAGGAGCTTGTATATATTATGTTTTGACATTTCTAAATAGGTTAGAGTAATTTCCCAAAACATTAGGCTTATACTCCCTCCATTCCAGGTAAAGAGTCCCCGTTTGAAAATCAAACTTTAAAAAAAAAATGCACTTTTAATAGTCTATTAGTAACAAAATGACATTTTTAAGCCTTAATTTTTCAAAGTGGACTCTATAAGTGAAAGATCTCAAAATGGAATGATGGACTCTTTGCCCGGAACTGAGGGAGCATTAAAGAGTTTGTATAACAGAAAATATCATAGTGATAGTTAATTCATAACTACTTGCTCATAATCCCACCATTCATCTTCAAAAAGGCTCATTGACATGCTGAAATATGTTTCAAGTATTCTTATAAAGTTAATAAAGGTTACTTATATAGTTATATTAATAGAATGAAACAGCTATCGCATTAAATAGATAGGTACTGTTAAAAAAAAACAGAAACAATTACTCCCTCTGATTTCAAATAATCGTCTTCTTTTCTTTTTTTTTCTTTTTGTCCATTCAAAATAATTGTACTCTTTCAAAAAAAATCTTTTTTAGAAAAACACTTTTACCACTTTACCTTGCTTTTTGTGCATACTGAACTGATCTATGTTCAAATTTGCTAAAAAAAACAAAAAAATACCCAAATACAAGGCTACAGGATTACTTCATTTTAGCGAACAATCACAACCTTAGATTTAGAATAAATTAAAACCTCAAGTTGCAATAAGAACAATCAAAATCAATGATGCGTCAACAGTCATTATAAGAAAGCCCTAAATTTACTAAAAATTCAGAATGACTGACCTGTTTAAGAGCATTGGCAAACGAGTGACTGGTACTTTGATTGAGACATTCAACTCCGGTCCAGTCTATGAAGTCGAGTAAATCGACCTACGATCAAACATCACATGTATACACACATACAAATTATAATCTGAAAAAAAAAATACTAATTAAAAAAACTTGGAGAAGGAAGAAATTGAGAACCGAACTTGGTTTCGTAGAATTGCAGAGGCAGATTCGGCAGACATGGCGTGAGAGTAGAGAGGAAGGAAGAATAAAGTCGGCCCCGACGAGATTGAAGAGACAGGATCTAACAAGGGAATAACTATTCTCTTATTAATTGGCTTGATCTTCGGCTCGCCCTTCACAATGGGTCAAATGGTCAATAGTGACCGGCTCACTGCGTTGGTTGGGTCAAGGGCTTCTCCAATGCACCACCAAATCTTTGATTTGGGGGTTTGGCAACTAAATTCGAGCTCTAATCGAATCCTAAACTCAATAATAAATTTGGGATTGGTTATAGTACTATTCCAAATTTAGGGTTCCCTAGCATGATCTTAAATTTGGTATCAGTGGGACTCATGTTATTAAATTAATCTATATTACAAAACAGCTACGTAATTGATTAAGGTTATTCAGAGATTAAGATTAAATTATCTTTAAAAATTTAACGGTTGAAATTTGTCCTCACATTTACATATGTGAGTAGTTATCCATTTTTAACTCCTTATTTTTTTCTTTCCCTACAAGTCACCCCCTACAATTAATATTATGAGTAGTCACCTATTTTTTCTCCATATGTTTTATCTTCATATTACAAAGTCACATCATGCGATTAATCTTTTGAGCAGTCACTCCTTATAAAACATCAATCACTCAACTATCACTTGAAGCAATGTACCCCTCAACTGTAACTTTTTTTAAAAATCGCACCTTCTATTTAGGCATTGTCATTTCAATTGATAAAATTAGATATACTGGCACCGTATATAATTAGAATAACAAATTACAAATTACAATTTATGTCTACAATTGATGTGATCTAAAATTAATTCACCGTATTTGTTTATCAATTTCAAATACTTGTTATCTTACAAATATTTTATGGTGGTAAAATTAATTCACCGTATTTGTTTATCAATATCAATTTTTTGGTTAAAGTACTTAAAACACAAATTGTGCAAATTTTAGTACCGTTTTCGGTAAAAAAAAATTTAAAAATAGTTTATAGTGGTAAGGTTAATTAATCATATTTGTTTATCAAATTTTCATTTTTTTGTTCAAGTACATCCAAAACAAATGGTGTAGATTTAGTTTATGTTTTTGGTAAACTACTTACTACATATTCGTGTGTGTGTGTGTGTATATAGACACATAAATGTCAAATAAAATCTTGAAATAGCTACATAATACTATAATAAAAATTATGTTTATTAATAAATTGAACATGCCAAATAAGAGATAATTATCCTATTATGATTTCAAAGGTTGAAATATTGATGTATATTCATGCATCGTAATGATTAATAACATCTTTTATCGGCTATTTAATATATGTGATGCGTCCAAGAAATCTGGATGCACTAGACAAGCCCAATCCGAACACCTGGCTTTCAACGTGTTCTTGAATCCTCAAAGCCCAACTCTGCGATGCCAATGAACAAACATAAAGCGGGCGGGCACTCCTCGCAAAGCCCTCCGTGTGACTTGACTTAGTATAAGAAAGTAGGCAATTTGACAGAGTTTCGGCTAGAGAATTAGATTGCGCATACCTCTCTTCGTATTTTGCCAAGCTTTTATACGCACCGGAAGGCATAACCGCCGATAACCATGAATAACCACCCATGATTGGCATTAACTGCCCATGATCTCCATTAACCACCCATAAATGTCATTAACTACCCCACGAACGGTCATGGTCTTTAATGAGAGCGCATTTAACTAGCCCACTAATGACAACGGATTATCCAGAGAGTTTGCCGGGCGCTATCACTAGCTAAGATTCTTGCTCAGGTGTGACCACCCTCAACTAATAACTTGATCTTTCCCGGACATGAATGTCCTCAACCGGTAATGGCTCTTTCTGACGAAGACGAGCAATAATGCTCATTTATCGATGTTGCTCGCTTAAAGCCCCCATCTAAGCGATAAGAGCTAAGGTTTTGCCCGCTTGCTCGCGTAACTCCGTTGCTCGCTTGCTCAAAAGAAACATACGCTTGACACGTGGCTCATGACTTGGGCCTATTAGGCCAAGCAGCTCAATATGTATATGTCAAATGATTCATATACAACATACAATGATTCGCAAGTACCAAAGTACATGATATCATTTTAATCATATTTCATTATATCCAGAACATTGAGACACAAGGTGCAACAAAACAGTGCAAACATTAAAACAAACTTACAAAATCACAAAAGGATTGAAGCAATTTTGATCTGTAAAAATTCAAAATAATTCGATTTTCATTTCATAATACATGTTGATCGATTTTCATTTCAAGATGTGTGTTCATCTTCTAATTTTATTTTTTCTATTCATTTTGTTTATATATAATTTAATTTAAAAATATATATGTTGTGCGTTTAACGCACAGGTGCAAAAACTAGTTTTTAATAATTATACAATTGTTAAAATTATTTATAATATAATATTTTTTTATTTAAATGTATTAAAAATTAATAAATATCTAATATTAGATAATATAAATAAATAATAATAGTATCAAGTATTTTAAATTATTGAACATTATTAATTCAATAATTTTATAACATTTTTTCTATTATTTGTAGATTTGGTTTACAAATAAATAAATAAATTATTATTATACTAATTAGAGAACACCAATTTCAATTTAGTTTAAAAAATTACTAATTTTTAAATATTATTAATGACGTAAATAATATTATAAACATATAACTATTAAATATACTAAAACTATTAATTGTGCAATATTAATAATTATTATTTAAAAGGTTAATAGCAAATTAATATACATGTTAATAAATAAAGTAAAAGAAATAAAAATAGAATATGTTATTTGGAGTTGTGGGTTGGAGTTGGAATAGTGTTTGGTGCTGAAATGGACCAAATTTGAGGTTCCTTGTTAGAGATGGTCGAAGTAATTTAGACAAGTACGTTTAACATTGATTTTACTAAAGTGCCCTTAGTACCGTTTAGCCCTATTTATGATTAAATTAAAAAAATAACAAAATTGATAAAATATGTATATATCTATTATATAAAACACATCAGTCGGTTACAAAAAGCTAATTACCGGTCAGGATTAGTTTTTACCAAACACAATTACTGGACAGGATTTAATCTCACAAGCTCAACTGTTTTTATCACAATCTCAACCGTTTTTTTTTTTCATCGCTATTTTATCTCTACAATCATTTTATCTCTCACTCTTTCTTTATCTCTTTCTCACTCCTCCTATCTACCTATTCATCAGTTCCTCATCCTCCTCTCAGACGGTTTACAGTTATTATTTTACAGTTGCGAAAATTAGTTACTCTTTTACTGAGATATTACGATTTTATAATTAATATTTTACGGTTTTACAGTTTTATGGTTGCGAAAATTTGTATTTGTATTTTTTTCTTTTTAATTGTTATCGTAATTAACTTAATCAATTTAATTTTTTTCCGACCCGTAATTTTGTATAAAAAAAAAATCATATGTTTTGTAATTGGAAATATTTTTTTTCTTTTTAACTGTTATCGTAATTAACTTAATCAATTTAATTTTTGTCCGGCCCGTTTTTTCCCAGCCCGCAATTTCGTATACAAATTATTAATTAATCCGTCCGTTCCGGGCAAAGAGGCCCCGTTTGAAAGTTAATTTTTTTAAGAAAATAATATTTTTAGTAGTTCTTTAATAATAAAATGACCTTTACGGTTTTACAAATATTTAGTTGTAGTTTCTTAATTGATTGCTATCATAATCAACTCAATCCCAATTTAATTTATGTCTGGCTTAGATTTATTTTTTTTATAAAAAAAAATTGTTCGCAAGCTTTGTAATTAATTTTTGTACTTTTAAATATTTGTATTTTATTATTTTTTTATTGTTATCGTAATTAACTGAATTAGTTTAATTTTTGTTAGAAAAAAATTTGTTTCTAAGTTTTATAATCAACTTTTGTAATTTTGAATATTTGTATTTTAATTTCTTTATTTTCTTAAAAGTTGTGTTTAGTTTCCCTTATTGGTCTGAAATCTTTGTGATTTCGATTTCAAAATAGTATTTTATTAGTTCACTCTGTCTTATTCAATTTATTTTGTGGTTTTTGTTTGCGGAGATTTTCATTTTTAAGTTTATTTCAATTAACAGGTGTTGGGTTGGTGTGTGTGTGAGAGAGAGAGAGAAAGAGGGAATGCTTTTTGATGTTTAATTATGCTCTTTTAAGATAAGTTATAAAAAAAAAAATGAGTTATAAACTTTTACGGCCAATAAAATATATTATTTCTTTAATCTTCGGGATGTTTTTTTTTACAAGTAAAGTATTATATACCAAAGCGTCTAAACAGGAGATGCGTCATTTTTACAAACTATAATCATACACAAACGGACTAATCTATAGAAAGACTATTAACAAAATCGATACAAGAAATGTTGTGAATGTTGAAAGAATTAGTGTCCTCAACCCCCCAAAAAAACATCGTACGAAGTAAGTCATCCTTTAACTTGTCCACCGTCCTCTCCTCATCCTCGAACACCCTTCTATTCCTTTCCCTCCAAATGATCCATCAAATAGATAGAGGAACTGCGTGCCAAAAACTATTCTTTATTCTTCTCTGCTTGTACAAATACCAACTCAAAAGGAGATTTTTAACAGATCTCGGCATCACCCAAGCAACAGAGAACAGACCAAGCATTAAATTCCAAAGTATAGACACAATAGGGTAGTGCAACAACAAGTGATTCACACTTTCTTCACATCCTTTGCACATGAAACACCAATTCACATAGATAACTTGACGTCTCTGCAAATTATCCCCTGTAAGTATGGCTTCACTAGCAACTTCCCATGTAAAAAACAAAACTCTACTCGGAGCTTTCACTCTCCAAATACTCCACCAATGAAACACAATCTTCTCTCCGTTAGAAAGAATATGATAATAGGATCTACCATAAAAAATCCTCCTCTTTTAGCCCACCCACACCACCCTATCCTCCCGCTGCCCCACCGAGTGAGAGTATAACTTAGCAAAAAATTGAACACAAGAGTCCATTTCCCAATCTTGAAGATCTCTCTGGAAAAATGGGACTCCAAGAGACTTTCCCTTCTTCTATATTCAAAATCGAATTAACTAAGCAATCTTTCTCACTTACTAAATTAAACAAATTTGGGAAAAATCTCCAAAGCTCCCGGTCATCACACCATTTATCCTTCCAGAATCTAACTTTGGACCCGTTGCCA
Organism: Codonopsis lanceolata; assembly: GCA_013146195.2. NCBI lineage: Eukaryota > Viridiplantae > Streptophyta > Magnoliopsida > Asterales > Campanulaceae > Codonopsis > Codonopsis lanceolata. The sequence goes on from CM028381.1 coordinate 81,196,302, forward strand.
ACCTCAAAAGAGATGTGTCTCTCAAACTGAGCCCAACCACTACTAGAAAACTGCCAATTAGTGACGGAAAATTTCCGTCGCTAATTCATTTTTCCGTCGCTAATTAACATTTAGCGACAGAATATCTCTGTCGCTGATCCGTCGCTAATCATTGGTAGCTGATTTGAAACGGCCCGAATACCGTCGCTGATTAGCTACGGAATATAAGAATTCCGTCGCTAATTAGCTACGGAATATTCCGTTTCTAATAGTTTCCGTCGCTAATTTGAAACGGAATGTCCGTCGCTAATACTTTAGACAAAATTTATAAAAAAAAATTAGCGACGGAAATTTCCGTCGCTAAAATTACTAAAAAAATATTTTTGCAAAAATAATGATTAATTTTAGAAACGGTCGTTTCCGTCGCTAATTTTTATTAAAAAATATTTTTATGATATTAAATGTTTAATTTTCGAAACGGAAGTTTCCGTCGCTAATTTGTATTAAAAAATCATTTTTATGATACTATTGATTAATTTTAGAAACGAAAATTCCGTCGCTAATAAGTACAAAAAATAAAAATAAAAACTAAATTAAATTAAATAAACTTTTTACCTATTATATATTATATATGTAAATAAAATTCACTTTGCATAAAAAGACACTACAATTAACTCAAACAACAATTAATAACTGTCATCTCCTGAAATACATAAACATTAATAAAACAAAGTTTTAAAAAATTAACAAAACTAAGTTTTAAAACATTAACAAACAAAGTCTTAAAATGTCACATGTCCATCACAAAACAAAATTCTAGTTGCATTCTCTAGGGACGCAGAACAAGATACTATGAGGGGGCGGTTGGTGCCGCATCTGCATCTCCAATAACGCATTCAATTTTGCGTTCATATCCGCAACAACAAGCCACGCAACAGGGTCCCATTCAACCTTCCCGGTCTCACTAGGTTCCACTAAACCCGCCTCAACTTGAGCCTCCTTCACCCCCAGATAAGCAAACTATATAACAAAATAAACAAGTAAAATATTAAAACACAATGCATAATTAACACATATTAAATGACAGTCACTAAACATTTTTATACTTACAAATATGGATTCTGCCTTTTCATCAATCAAGTCACGTTCATCACCGGAGCTAACAGTGGTGTGTGTACTCACAAGTCACGTTCATCACGTTCATATATCTGATATTTAGTAGGCTCTCTGTTATGTTTTGAATGAGCTAATTAGGGTAATTTAACTAAGGTTGGTTTACAAACGAATATCAGATATATGAAGCACCAAACTGATCTAGTATACACAAAACAGTTGTCTCATTAATGCCTCGGTAGCTAAGTGTTTCCAGTCAACATAAGCAGATGAATCAAGTGCGCCCAAAACAACATTCTGTAGCATATAAAATCACAAAAAACCTTATTCTCTCATTGAACAATGAACACACATATCACTCTTTGTGAATGCAATAATATCATTTGTCAAAAGCAAGAGGGTAAGAAATTACAAAAAGAACGACAAAATGGAATTCATTATTGTCGTCTCCAAAAGAATTCCCAAGCAGATATGTCGGTCGCTACATAAACGACATTATCAGACTACAAGTAAATAACATTTAAGACTGACATACATAGGTGCAACACTCAATCAGATACGTCCAGATTTTACACCCTAAGAATGCTAGAACCTAAATTTGAATTAAAAAAGAGATTAAAAAATTTAAAAAAATATAGATTGTGTCACTCATACAAATCTGTTACGTAATGTTAAGCGCCTAAATTTCTCCCGCATTTTCCCACAAAGTAAATACCCAAAAGTCTACAGGTTTTATTTCATAAATGTCCATAGTAATTGGGTGCATAAAAAAGTGTATGACATTCTTCGTGAAACACATCATGAATGTGTGTGATCGTGTCGTTGCTTAATGTGTTCTCTAGATACTCAACTTAATCCCACAAACTAAGCATTGCAGATAAACTAAAGAAGTTCAGAGAATAAGAATCAAAAGGAAAAAAATTGTGAGGAGGACAAAAATTAAGTACTGCAATTTCAATTAAAAAAACTAAACACTGCAATCACAAAACATAAATCACAGACAATATACATCCATGTCTGAAGCTGCAATCTTGTCATCCAGTTAAACCAAAATTCTAAAGAAGAGCAATAATCAAAAGCGCAGCACCACATATACCTTAATTATTACATCAAGTAAAACTTCTCATCCACTGAAATTGTTTAAGATGCTGTGAAATTGTGAACCTCTCAAAGACATACCTGGAACTCAAAAGCCCGGTGGACGAGATTAAGACCAAAACTTACAAAACAAATCCGCCTCTCATAATCATTAAAGCACACAAACTGTCCCACCCACATTTTAAAAATTAATCAAAACCATCCTGGATTCACCAAAATGGTTTAGCAACCAAAATTCCAATGAGTAGCAAGAACCTACTCTCCAACAGACATAACCAGTTTCAAAACCGACATTCACTTCCCCAGTTCAAATTATAATGCATGAGAATTATACTAAACAATTGTAATCCATTTGAGCAACAACAGATTTCCATTCAAAAGGACTTCATGATTCACTTGGAAAGAATTCTATTTATATTGAACTCTACTAGGCTCTGTGTTTTATGATTGTACCCATCTATCCACTGTTGGGTAGGGTAGTGATTTCTGGTGAATTTTGTTTTATTACTAATAAAAAGAATGTAACTATTCTATCTACGTCTCTTCTCTCCGGATCAGTCTTTATGATATATTATCCCATAATCCTACTGCTCAATTTTCTTTGACATAATTAAACCTATAATTGATTGTTACTTCAGTTCAATCGAGGGTACAAAGTACTAGAACCTATTTGTTTATGATTATTGTTAATTTTCTCTTTATTTGGCTAAATACTACTCTTTATGCCCTTCCCCCAACAAAATTCTCCGCATCTATGATAACTAAATTCTCCCAATATGTCTTATATTTTTCATAGAAATACCAAAACAGAAAATTTGAGCTTCCTTTTAGCCTCGCAATAGAATCTAAATTAATGTAAAACAGGCTAATCCTAAACAACAAACTCAATGACATTCTAGATCAACAAAATCACATTTGCCTTTATTATTTTCTTTAGCCATTAACCTTTCTTTAGGCTGATTTACTTGTTGAGACACACACATGTATGGCTGCATCACACACACACACCCATTCAAAAGGACCTTATGATTCACTTGTTCAGCAACGTCTAACCAAGCAGGGTAAAGTCCAAATTGCAACACAAGGAAATAGGACGGAGATCCACCAGTACAGTTCACCCTAAAATTGTTAATTTTTACCTTTAGCCTATGGGTGTCACGTTAAATGTAAAAAATAACCTTGAACTAAACCAGACCACTTTCCAAATGAAACAAATTGCTCAAATGGATTACAATTGTAAACCAGTTTCAATCAACACAATCATCAACTTCACTAAGTTTAACTAGAGTATACTAAACAATAGATTTCCAACAGCAATATTCTCCAATTGCAGAAAATAAATCATAGAATTATAGAGATCTTACTTGTGTTGCAATATGGAGGATTTCAATTATTCCACACTTGGATTTTGCTGCGGTGGCGTGTTGCTAGAACTGGAGCATGGACTGCTTGAGGTGATGTTGTCGGATTCAACGAGGGAGGCCAGCAATGAACCCACGGGGCAGGTGTTTATTATGGGGAAGGGGGATTTGTGCTTGTGAGACCAAGAACATGATGGCAGGCAATTGAACGGGGAAGGACAAAGGAAGCCGGCTAGACTGCTTGGGCAGAGGGAGAGGACGCTGGACGTGGTAGGCGGTAGAGAGAATGGCGATGGCGATGATGGCCATCTAATTGGCCGGAGAAGATGAAGGATGGCGGTGATAGAAGGCGAATGTGGAGATGCAGTATATCGCCGGTGGGTGCTGACAGAGGAGAAACGGCTGGGGATGGAGATTGGGTGATGGGAATGGAAACGAGAGATGAAGAACTGGAGCCGACTGGAAGCTATCACGGTGGACCAGGATGGGTTGGCTATGGAGATTGACGGAGCAGACTCGGCGGTTAGGGGTTTTGGCCGATGGTTGGAGAAGATTCAGCCAGAAGAACTAAGGGAGGAGATGGGTGATGGATGAGAAAGAGAGAGAGAGAGAGGGAGGAAGCGGCCGTGTGTTTAGAAAGAGTGTTTGAGATTAGGGTTTAGAGTTGTATTTATACCTAGGGTTTTTTTTGTGTTTTTAGTTATCACCTAATTATAAATACAATACAATTTACATTGTATTTGTTTATCTTGAATTTAATTTATTAAATAGAAAAAACAGTTTTATTTGATTTTTTTCTTAATTTATACTTTCAATTTATAGCTTTTATCTTTAATTTAATTTAATAAAAAAAGTGTGCGTGCGTGATGCATAATATAATATTATTAAACTATCAAATCCAATTTAATTTAGTTAAATATTATTATATTGTATAATATAATATTATTAAGTTACGTTACGTTACATTACGATTGGAGGCGGCGATGGCGAGAGAGCTTGGAGTATGCGCAAATTTGAGAGAGAGAGGAGATGCGTTTAGATTTTTAGGGTTAGATAATTAGTAAAGTGTATTTATACCAGGGTACTATTTTCGTTTTTCTTTTACAAATATTAATATTAATATCAAATAAGTATTTTTAGTAGTTAGTTATGAAAAAATCAATTAATCAAATTTTGTGAATTTTAAAAATATTTTAAAAGTTTAATCACTCCAATTAGGGGTGGGCATTCGGATTCAGGTTTTCTGCAGACCACTGGTTGGACTACAGCCAAATCTGAGAAAAATCCGGACCAGCTAGCAACAGTAAAACCCAGAGGCCCGAGGTTGAGACAAGTGGTTATGTTACGTTATATTACGTTACGTTACGTTACATTAAGTTAAATTACATTAAGTTACGTTACGTTACGTTATGTTAAGTTAAGTTAACTTACGTTACATTAAGTTACGTAAGTTAAGTTATGTTACGTTAAGTTACGTTAAGACCACTGGTTGGATTGCAGCCAAATCTGAGAAAAATTCGGACCACCAAAGATCGATGAAAGGCCCGAGGTTGAGACAAGTGGTTACGTTACTTTCATATTATACCATTTCGTCGATAGGCGTTGCGTGCTTTCATGTTATAATGGTCCATCGTAGTCCATCATAACATTTCGCCAATAGGCGTAGCGTGTTTTCATGTTATAATGGTCCATCGTACTCCATTATACCATTTCGCCAATAGGCGTAGCGTGTTTTCATGTTATAATGGTCCATCGTACTCCATTATAACATTTCGCCAATAGGCGTAGCGTGTTTTTATGTTATAATGGTCCATCGTACTCCATTATAACATTTCGCCAATAGGCGTAGCGTGTTTTCATCTTATAATGGTCTATCGTAGTCCATTATAACATTTTGTCAATAGGCGTAGTGTGTTAAGTTAAGTTACATTACATTAAGTTAAGTTACATTACGTTAAGTTAAGTTAAGTTAAGACAAGTGGTTACGTTACGTTACATTAAGTTACGTTACATTACATTATGTTAAGTTACATTACGTTACGTCACGTTAAGTTATGTTACGTTACGTTAAGTTAAGTTAACTTACGTTACGTTAAGTTACGTAAGTTAATAAATATAAGGTTAAGTTAAGTTACGTTACGTTACGTTAAGTTAGGTTACGCTACGTTACGTTACGTTAAGTTAAGTTAACTTATGTTACGTTAAGTTATAACATTTCGCCAATAGGCGTAGCGTGTTTTCATGTTATAATAGTTCATCGTACTCCATTATACCATTTCGCCAATAGGCGTAGCGTATTAAGTTAAGTTACATTACATTACGTTAAGTTAAGTTAAGTTAAGTTACGTTAGATTAAGTTATGTGATCTGATTGGGTTTTAGCTGATCGGGATGGGTCGAGACCCGAATACCAGAATCTGTTTGCCACCCTATGTTCATAAAATATCAAATCGATCTCAACCGCTCAGATCTACTTCGAGTTTGAACTAAATTGAACAAAACCAGTACAATTCGACTTGTCCAGTTTCGAAGTTTAGTTTCACGGTTCGATCTCATGGTTCATTCTCGTGATTCAATCTTGTAATAAAAACTGTAAAATGTAAAATTTAGCCTTTATGTAATCTTAATTGTCAAATGAAATATAGAAATCCACTAATTAATGTTCAGGAGTCAAATCCAAATAAATTTTGCTTTATAGTTTAATTGTGTTTCAATATTGTTTGATTCAGTTGATTAATTCCATCAGATGATTTTAAAGTTCGACAAATACTATGTTTAAAAAAATTGAGTAAAAATAAAAAATTCTAATGATTAATGCGTATATATATATATTAAGGAATTGACAAGAGACAACACAGTGTGACCACATACAAATGCAAAATGACTTTACTTATTTAATTTTCTCAATTTTTTTAATATATAAAGTTGTAAGATAAGTTGAGTATCATATAGATTAAAGAGGTTAACTAGTATATATAATGGTCCATCGTACTCCATTATAACATTTCGCCAATAGGCGTAGCGTGTTTTCATCTTATAATGGCCCATCATAGTCCATTATAACATTTTACCAATAGGCGTAGTGTGTTAAGTTAAGTTACATTACGTTAAGTTAAGTTAAGTTAAGTTAAGACAAGTGGTTACGTTACGTTACATTAAGTTACGTTACGTTACATTACGTTAAGTTACATTACGTGACGTCACGTTAAGTTATGTTACGTTAAGTTAAGTTAACTTACGTTACGTTAAGTTACGTAAGTTAATAAATATAACGTTACGTTACGTTAAGTTACATTAAGTTACATTACGTTACGTCACGTTAAGTTACATTACGTTACGCCACGTTAAGTTACGTTACGTTACGTTACGTTACGTTACGTTAAGTTACGTAAGTTAATAAATATAACGTTAAGTTACGTTACGTTAAGTTACGTTACGTTAAGTTAAGTTAACTTACGTTACGTTAAGTTACGTTACGTTAAGTTATAACATTTCACCAATAGGCGTAGCGTGTTTTCATGTTATAATGGTACATTGTACTCCATTATACCATTTCGCCAATAGGCGTAGCGTGTATTCATGTTATAATGGTCCATCGTACTCCATTATACCATTTCGCCAATAGGCGTAGCGTGTTTTCATCTTATAATGGTTCATCGTATTCCATTATAACATTTCACCAATAGGCGTAGCGTGTTAAGTTAAGTTACATTACGTTAAGTTAAGTTACGTTACGTTAAGTTAAGTTACGTTACGTTAAGTTACATTACGTTAAGTTAAATTACGTTAAGTTAAGTTACATTACGTTAAGTTAAGTTACATTACGTTAAGTTAAGTTAAGTTAAGTTACGTTAAGTTAAGTTACGTTAAGTTACGTTACGTTAAGTTAAGTTAAATTATGTTAAGTTAAGTTAAGTTAAGTTAACTTACGTTACGTTACGTTAAGTTATAACATTTCGCCAATAGGCGTAGCGTGTTTTCATGTTATAATGGTCAATTGTACTCCATTATACCATTTCGCCAATAGGCGTAGCGTGTTTTCATGTTATAATGGTCAATTGTACTCCATTATACCCTTTCGCCAATAGGCGTAGCGTGTTTTCATGTGAGAACCCGAAACCTACCTGTATTACTTGTCTTCCATACTTGTTTAACATGATTAGAATATGTTTTTAACATGCTAGTAGTATCCCTAACATGATTGACTCGATTGCATTCCTTGATCGAACCGTAATTGTCGTATCGAATGCCTATTGCCTTGCATGCTCTAGATTGACTTGTTCTTGCTCGGGCTTTGATATTTGGACTTAGCCAAGACCTTGAGAGACATTTATCATTGTTTTTAGGACCCTTGATACTCATTCTAATGCTTCTTTGAGTTGTATATGCCTTATACGCCAAGTTATACGTGCAAATCTGACTGCTTGACCTAACGTATGGCCCGAGGAATCGTTCTACCGCCAACCGAACATTTGGGCTTTGTTCGCCATGACCATAACCGAACAAAATGAAGGAAGTTCGGCCATCACAACCGAACAAGAAATTCCAAAGAAACGTGATTTTTCTCGCAACATTTGGTCGACATTTACGATCTTGCCCTTACTAAACCTCTACCATTAGTGACTTAAACCACTTGTATTAGAGTCTTATTAGCCTAATCTAAGCCTAATTAAGATTGCTAAACCTATTTCTACCATTCATCAAGTGACACGTGTATTCCATTAACATTTAATCAAGCCGATCTACACTACATCGCTTGAGACTTCATATTACGACTCATTTCTTCTGCCTCTCCGGTCTAGGCGAGCTTGTGCGTGAGAGTCTTGGTGAGATACGTGCGTGAGGGTTTGATTCCAAGAGATTTCAAGACCCGCTTAACGATTCCGAGACCGGCGTAGCCGCCGAGACGAGCGATCGACACCGATCGCTTTGCTCGCCTTTTGCTTGGCTTGAGGTAAGCTATCAATTTCCCTTAGGTCCATGTTAGAGATAACATGCTACCCCCTCTTGCTTCCCTTCTCTCATGTCTAAATCATTGCTCTCCTTGTTTTCTACCATGATAATGATACGTTTTAGAGAGTATGAATTTCTGGGAATTATAGACCATGAATGTAAATGTCGTGATTTGGACACTAAGCCTAGAAGTAAAAGTGTTCTACTCTACATTAGAAATAACTATTATTCTTGGGTCATAGACTTTCGACCATTATTTGGGAAAAATGTGATTCTAGGGTTCCATAAATTGGGGACTTGAATTTATTCTTGGCTATGATTGTTATACGGATTAACGACCTAGATTAATCAATGCGATAACTTAGAAAAGAGTTGGAAATGCAAATAGTATTTTAACTCTACAAGCTTGGATTTATAGAAATGACTCAACGAGTCGACATTAGTGAGCTATTGAACAATACCGGCTCAATGATCAATCCCTACGACGTTATTATATGCGTTCCACTAGAAAACTAATTCTAGACTCTTGAAATGGATTGACTATCATGCTTGTATCTTTATGACATAATAAATGCATACTTGATATATTGAGTTCGCTCTTGTCGAGCTCAATCTTGCTTGTTTATTGATGAGATTATATACTTGTCTTGAACGAGGACGCTCTTGTCGGACTCGCTCCATACAACCATTGTTGAGTAAATACTACTTGGCATTGCATGAGTCCACCGGCATACTTGATCTTGTCACACACGCTCCACGCGGCCACAAGGGGAAGAGCTCTCCTTGGCCAACCAATACGCGACCATTGAGATTGACTACTTGTTTTCCCGAGCATCCTCTGAGATCGATGTATTATCACACCCATCGATTCATGCACGCCATGAAGGTGTCTGCTTTTGGTGTCTACGTAGCGCCCACTCTATATCCTCATATTATGTGACTATGTGCAATAATGTGCAACTCATATACTTGATCTACATGCTTGTAATATTGTCTTGCCTAACGTGTTGCATATTGCCATGTCATGCATGATTGATAGCTTACGAGTCTTTATGACTTACCCGCTCCCTCAGATTTTTTAGATCCTAGCAGACAGACCTTCTTCGCTGAGGCTCGCAGATCGCTCGATACTTTAGTTCTCTTTGATCGCTTTTGCAAATTGAAGAGGTGGTTCTTAGAAGTCCTCTTTCTTCTTTTGTATTTTGCAAGGACGATGGGTATAAGCTAGTCATCTAGACTATGCTTGGGATTGTATAGACTTGTACTGTGTATTCCTCGTTAGCTACTTGTAGTATTAACTCTTGTAGTAATTATCTTCTCTTTGATGCCGGCAATTGTGTTAGCCGTGCCTTGTATATCGTGTTAGTTGTTCACTACGTATAGACTTCCGCCGAGCATCCTATTAGCTCTTATTTATTTCCTTGTCATATTTATTGCTTAGCTTGGGTTCCGCCGTAGTGTCGCCGAAGACTTGGATTATTGCTTAAACTGCTTTTATCGTGAAATGATTTTGAAAATACCGACCTTTGTGTCGAAGTTCTCTTGCGATCGAAATGTTACGCCACGCTTTTAAAATATTTTGAGTCCTTGCATGTTCTTCCTTTCTTGTCTTGTCTTGTTTGGCGCCCTGCGGTTCCATCTCTGTCCTGGTCGGGTCGCCACGCTTGGTATCGAGCTCTCGTTAGCTTTTGTTATTGGTTAGCTCGTTAGCTATTGGTCGATAGGTTCCATGGCCTAGGTGGGTTGTTTTCTTGTGTGATGTTCTAACGCCGAGTGAATTCTTATAGGTGCTTGATGGTGAATCCTAGAGCGATCGTAGGCCGAGGTAGAGGCGCACTCCGTGAGAGTTCCCCGATGAACCCGAGGAGGAGTTGCCACCTCCACCACCGAATCCAAGTGGGCATGAATGCTCGATGGCGATTTGTATCGCCGCATGACGTAGTTTATGACCGAAATGGCTCGATAGGTCAAGGTCGAATGTTCCTCCACCGCCACCGCCGTAACCGAATGCGAGTATCGCCACCAAGGAATGAAGTTATACCAAGCAAGGGTGCGAAATAATACTATCTTGGAGAGGTTCTTGAAAATGAAGCCTCCATCATTTGAAGGAGAATCGGATGCTAGTATGGCCGAAGTTATGGCTAGAGGACGTGAAGAAGATCTTTGCAGCTCGACTGCACTGATGAGGAGAAGGTGTGTTAGCCGTGTATAAGCTGAGGAGCCGCCAATCATTGGTGGGAGGTTCTACGTGATAGTTGGGAGTTGAACCGAGTGGCTCAAGTATGGCCTAACTTTGAGATGGAGTTTAGGCTTCTTACGTGCCTGTTGTGGTTAGACGACGACGAGAGAAAGAGTTCCAAGATCCGGAGCAGGAACCATGTCCGTAGCTCAAGATCTCGCTAAGTTCACCGAATTATCCCGTTATTGTGCACATCCGTGCCGATGAGAGACACAGACTCATAAGTTTGTGAAGGGTTCAAGACCGAGTTTAGAGACAATTGTTATCTCTTCGCTTGGAGGATTACAGAGCGCAGAGATCGTGCTTATGAGATAGAGCGAGACATCGAGGAGCATGCATGTAAGTCTTCTCACAGCTAGCCTCGCAGTGACCTCACAAAGATTCGTGAGAGGTCAATCTGAAATCGATCCGCCATCGTGGCAATCGCCGCTTTAATTATCGTAATAGACGATACCGTGACGCTTTAGAGACAAATGAGAGTCGTGGTAGTAGTGCTTTTACTCCTCAGAGCAGCGACTCAGTAGTGGACTCGACTTGTTCTTATTGCAATAAGATTGGGCATTCTAGCGAGCAAGGTGCATCTAGGCTTGGCTCTTGTCTTCTGTGGAGATCCTAGTCATCAGCCGTAGATTGTCCTAAGTCGAGAACGACTCGTAGGTTCTGCTAATCCGATCCAAAAGAGATAATGATGGGCGCCCTAAGGCGCAGTTCGTGTTTTTGCACTTGATCGCAAGGTGTTCCCTAGTCTACACATGTGATCGGAGGTATTCTCTCTCGCCTTCTGGTCATAGAGCTCGAGTTCTTATTGATCCCTGCTCTACTCATTCTTATGTCGCATCGCATTTCATATGAGCATTTATGTGTATTGCCTCGCTCGCTTGCCTTACGTGCTTGAGGTGTCTACACCATCGGGTGAATGCTTATCAAGGCCTCGAGGTTTATAGAGATTGTGACGTGCTTGTTAATGATCGAAGTCTTGCATGCCGATTTGGTAGTATTGCCTATTCGAGACTTTGATGTGATTCTTGGTATGGATTGGCTTTGTGCGAATCATGCTTTAGTAGATTGCCGTCAGAAGAGAGTCACTTTTGCCATGCCCGGTATTCCTGAGTTCGTGTTTATGGGTGATCATGCTATGAAAGGTATTCATGTTATTTCGCTTACGTGCTAGACAACTCTTATCTCTGGTTGTACGGGTATTTAGCTTGCGTGCTTGATACTAGTGTCTCGATCGCTAAATTAGAAGATGTTCCTAGTAGTTAAGTGAATTTCCGCGATGTCTTTTCTACCGATTATGCTTTGCCTCCCGACCGAGAGTTAGAGTTTTGCATTGAGCTTTTGCCAGTACTTCGCCTATATCTAGAGCGCCTTACGTAATGGCTCCAAATGAGTTGAGAGAATTGAAAGAGCAGCTTGCAAGAACTTCTAGATGAGAGTTCATTAAACCGAGTGTGTCACCTGGGTGCACCTGTTATTCGTGAGAAAGAAGGATGGTAGTTTACGACTTTGCATAGATTATCGACAGCTTGAACCAGTTACTATCAAGAATCGGTATCCCTTGCCACACACATTGATGATCTTTGATCAACTTCGAGGCTCGCTTGTTTATTCCAAGTTTGACTTGAGGAGTGGCTATTATCGCTGAGAGTTCGAGAGGAGGATGTTCCAAAGACAGCCTTTCGCATAACGTTATGGCCATTATGAGTTCGTGGTTATGCCTTTTGGTTTGACGAATGCACTGCAGCTTTTATGGATTTAATGAATAGGGTGTTTCATGAATATCTTGATTGCTTTGTGGTCGTGTTTATTGATGATATCCTCGTCGTACTCAAGTCACGAGAGGAGCATGAGATTCACTTGAGAGAGGTTCTTTCGATCTTGCGTGAGAAGAAGCTTTACGCCGAAGTTCAAGAAGTGTGCTTTCGGTTGGAACAAGTTGCTTTTCTAGGACACGTGGTGTCTAGTGATGGTATAGCAAAGGATCCATCCAAGGTTGAGGCGATTACTAAGTGGAAGACGCCTAGTACGTGACCGAAGTCCGTAGTTTCTGGGCTTGGCAGTGTTATTACCGTAGGTTTATCGAGGGGTTTTCAAGATCGCTACTCCGATGACTAAATTGACACGTAAGAATTCTTCTTTTATATGGAGTGATAAGTGCGAGGCTAGTTTTCGTGAATTGAAGAGAAGGTTGACTACGCTCCTATCTTAGCATTGCCTAATGGTTCTGAGAACTTTGTTATTTATAGCGACGCTTCACTAGAAGGTTTGGGTTGCGTGCTTATGCATGGGAGAGTTATTGCCTATGCTTCGAGGAAGTTATCACCTCATGAGCGTAATTATCCGACACATGATCTCGAAGTTAGCCGCCATCATATTTGCACTTCATAAGTGGAAGCATTATCTTTATGGAGCTAAGTTTGAGATATATACCGATCACAAGAGTTTAAAGTATCTCTTTTCGCAGAAGGAGTTGAACATGCGATGCAGACGATGGATGGAGAAGCTTAAGGATCACGATCGCATTCATCTTGTATCATCCAGGGAAGGCTAATGTTGCCGATGCCTTCGAGTAGGAAAGTGTACATGTCTTGCTTGATGATGAGAGAGTGGAAGATGCTCGAGGATGTCCGCGAATGGAGTCCAGCTGTGAGAAAGCATAGTGTTATCTTTGCTAGTGTGCGTGTATACGCCCGCTTTGTTTGGGTTGATTAAGGAAGCTCAAAGCACCGATCCCGAGTTGAGGAAAATTATTGATGGTTTGGGTGATGGTAAGACACCGGAGTTTGCTATGAACACCGATGGATTTTGACTTTTCGAGGTAGAGTTTGTGCTCCCGCCACCGATGGAGTTAAGCGTATGGTTCTTGACGAGGCTCACAAGGCCAAGTACACTATACATCCAGTGGAGTACTAAAATGTATGTGGACTTGAAGAGACGCTTTGGTGGAATGGAATGAAGAGAGAGATCGCAGAGTATGTATCTAGATGCTTGACATGTCAACAGTGAAAGCCGAACACCGTGAGACCCGCCGGTTTATTACGCCCACTGAGATACCTGAGTGGAAATGGGAGCATATCACCATGGATTTCGTGACAGATTGCCACGCACTGCCGAGGTTTTGATGCAAGATGGGTTGTCAGGATAGATTGACTAAATCATCACATTTTATTCCTATTGCGATGACTTATAGTTTGAGTCATTGGCAAAGATTGTATGTTCAGATATCGTGAGACTACATGGTGTTCCTAAGTGAGCATTGTATCTGATAGAGATCCTGTGTTTACTTTCGATTTTGGCATGCTTTACAAGAGGCTTTGGGGACGGTTGAATTTCAAGACGGCTTTTCACCCACAATGGATGGTCGCCGAGAGATTGATCCAAGTACTAGAGGATTTGCTACGTGCTTGTGCCATGGATTTCAAAGGTAGTTGGGATTCTCATTTGCCATTAGCCGAATTTGCTTATAATAACAAGCACCCAAGATTGAAATGGCGCCATATGAAGCTTTGTATGGGCGTAAGTGTCGCTCACCGATTTGTCGGGATGAAGTTGGTGAAGCTAAGCTATGGGGTTCTAGATGGTGCAACAAATACCGAGAGTGAACCGATTAGAGACATTGTTTACCGAGTAGACAGTAAAAGCTACGCACAACCCGAGACGTGACTTAGAGTTTCGTGTTGGTGATCATGTATTCTTGAAAGTATCGCCTCCGCGTACTAAGCGATTTGGGAAGAAAGGCAAACTTTCACCTAGATTTATTGGGCCATTTGAGATCTTAGAAAGGATTGGATCCTTGGCGTATCGTTAGCATTGCCACCTTCAAGTTATCGGATGTTCACGATGTATTCCATGTCTCGATGCTACGCAAAGTACTTGAAAGATGAATCGCATGTCCTTGCTTACGATGAGATCACATTCGAACCCGATCTTTCTTATGATGAGAGACCGTGAGGATTCTTGACACTAAGGAGCAAATCTTGAGAACGAAGCGGATCCCGTTAGTCAAAGTCTTATGGAAGAACCATGACATTGAGGAAGCTACTGGGAAACCGAGCTTCGATATGAAAGAGAGATATCCTTTCCTATTTGATGATTCTGGTATGAATTTAGGGACTAAATTCCTTTAAGTGGGGGAGGATGTGAGAACCCGAAACCTACTTGTATTACTTGTCTTCCATACTTGTTTAACATGATTAGAATATGTTTTTAACATGCTAGTAGTATCCCTAACATGATTGACTTGATTGCATTCCTCGATCGAACCGTAATTGTCGTGATCGAACGCCTATTGCCTTGCATGCTCTAGATTGACTTGTTCTTGCTCGGGCTTTGATTTTGGACTTAGCCAAGACCTTGAGAGACATTTATCATTGTTTTTAGACCCTTGATACTCATTCTAATGCTTCTTGAGTTGTATATGCCTTAATGCCGTTATACGTGCAACCGACCTGTTTGACCTAAAGTATGGCCCGAGGAATCGCTCTACCATGCCAACCGAACATTTTGGGCTTTGTTCGCCATGACCATAAGAACCGAACATATATGAAGGAAGTTCGGCCATCACAACCGAAGAAAGTTTCCAAAAAACGGATTTTTCTCGCAACTTTGGCCAATGATACGAGTGCTTACCCTTACTAAACCTCTACCATTAGTGACTTAAACCACTTGTATTAGAGTCTTATTAGCCTAATCTAAGCCTAATTAAGATTGCTAAACCTATTTCTATCACTCATCAAGTGACATGTGTATTCCATTAACATAATTGAGTTAATCAAGCCGATCTATTACTACATCACCTCTGAGTCTTTCACCCCTATTTACTCATTTCTTTATTTCTGCCTTCCTCATTTGTCCGAATGGAGAGAACTTGTGCTTAAAGTGAGAGTCTTGGTGAGATTAGTGCGTGAGGGTTTGCTTCCAAGAGATTTCAAGACCCACTAACGATTCCGAGAGTCACAACCGCCGCTAGCGTAGCCACCGGCCGAGACGAGCGACTCCGACACCTTTGAGGTAAGCTATCGATTCCCTTAGGTACATGTTAGAGATAACATGCTACCCTCTCTTGCTTCCCTCTCTCATGTCAAATCATTGCTCTCCTTGATTTCTACCATGATATTGGAGTATTTTTTAGAGTATGAAAACGGAATCATAGACCATGAATGCAAATGTTTTGATTTGACACTAAGCCTAGAAGTAAAAGTGTTCTACTATATTACCTAGAAATAACTATTGTTCTGGGTCATAGACTTTCGACCATTATTTGGGAAAACGTGATTCTAGGGTTCCATGAATTGGGACTTGAATTTATTCTTAGCTATGGTTGTTATGTGGATTAATGACCTAGATTAATTAATGCGATAACTTAGAAAAGAGTTTGAAATGCAAATAGTGTTTTAACTCTACAAGCTTGATTTATAGAAATGACTCAACAGTCGACATTAGTGAGCTATTGAACAATACCGCTCAATGATCAATCTCACGACGTTATTACATGTTACACTAGAAAACTAATTCTAGACTCTTGAAATGGATTGACTATCATTCTTGTATCTTTATGACATAATAAATGCATACTTGATATATTGAGTTCGCTTCTTGTCGAGCTCAATCTTGCTTGTTTATTGATGAGATTATATACTTGTCTTGAACGAGGACGCCCTTTGTCGGACTCGCTCCATACTAACCATTGTTGAGTAAATACTACTTGGCATTGCATGAGTCCACCGGCATACTTTGATCTTGTCATACACGCCTCCACCGGCCGCCACAAAGGGGGAAGAGCTATCCTTGGCCAACCAATACACGCGAGATTGACTACTTGTTTCGAAAGCATCCTCTGAGATCGATGTATTATCACACCCATCGCATTTCGCACGCCATGAAGGTGTCTCTGCTGGTGTCTACGTAGCGGCCCAGTTTATATCCTCACATTATGTGAACTATGTGCAATAATGCATCTTATATACTTGATCTCCATGCCCGAAATATTGCTCTTGGTTAACATGTTGCATAATGACATGTCATGCGATTGATAGCTTACGAGCCTTATGACTTACCTGCTCCTCAGATTTTTTAGATCCCAAACAGACAGACTTTCCTAAGGCCTCGCAGTTTCTTACCTCTTTAGTTATCTTTTGATCGATTTCTTTGCGTGTTGAAGAGGTGGTTTTAGAAGTCCTTTTCTTCTTTTTGTATTTTGCAAGGATGATGGGTATAAGCTAGTCATCTAG
>CM028381.1:81213373-81230873 GCA_013146195.2 Codonopsis lanceolata
CTAGACAAAAGAGGGAGAATTTCCCCCGCGAAGACGTGGCATCGCAATTTGTGTTCACGGCAGCCTTATATAAAAGGCACTGCAAGCCTCAATCTTTTATGCGCGCCTGTGCCAAAGCTAGAAAGCAAATTATGGACTTCAACCCATGGTACTCTTACGAATTTCACATGAACGCCTTATGCTATCCAAGAAAATTATCCAGAAGGGTACTATTGAGCCGCCAAACCGATCGCATTCTGGCTGCGACATTGGCGACAAGCAAGCCAACAAGCAGAATTCGCAGCATGTGCCCCCTCAAGCACATCCTATACAACCCATATAGCCCCCGACCAACATGGGGATCGACGCTATAGGCCATTCACCGAAGGGATCCAACCATAATTACGCCCCAAGAGCCGTCATCACTTTACAAAGTGGGTGAAGCCTCTTCTTACAAAATCCTAAATGCTCGCAGAAGGTGTCCGAGTTCATCCTGACCAACATTATATATCGCTACGGAGTGCCTTTCGAGATGATCTCCGACAACGACACACATTTTGAAGGGGACGTGAATCGTCTACTCGACGAGTTCAAAATACAAAGACATAAATCCTCCTCCTACTCGTCCGCAAAGCAAATGGTGCCGCTTGAAGCGTACCCAACAAGACACTGAAAACATTATCGAAAAAATGGATGACAGAGGAAGAGATCGGCCAAAAAATTGCCACTAGCCCTGTGGGGCTATCGCACTCGGCCAGACACCCACCGGTCCTGGCTACCCCTTATTCTCTAGCATACGGCATGGAGCAGCGTCGCTACCTATTGAAGTTGAAGTACCATCATTAAGAGTAATGATGGAATCTGACATAGCAGAGGTCGACTGGGTCAAAGGGCGATTTGAAGAATTAGGCCTGATTGATGAACGGCGTTTACTAGCCCTAGAGTACATTCGAGCCTATCAAAGGCGCATAGCCCGGGCATTCAACAAAAAGGTCAAAGGTCGCGACATCCGGTCGGAGATCCGTACTTGAGAAAAACCCCTAGTTATGTTGATACTAGGGAAAGTGGAAATCTCCGTGGATGGGACCGTACATTGTCAAAGAGATCCGGTCTTGAGAGGTGTCGACTCCTCACAAACCAGAAGGAGAGGACTTTGTTCAGCCTTCAACCTTGACAAGCTCAAAAGGTACTATGCTTGAGCCAATCTATCCGACAAAAGTGCTTCCCTCTCCAGCTCGCTAGGTTGAAAACCCGAAAGGGCGGCCTAGGCAAAAGTTAGAGCGAAAAAAAAATAATAAAAAAAACAATAAAAAGGAGAAATAAGGGCTCGCTAGCCTGCAAACCCGAAAGTGGCGGCCTAGGCAAAAGTTAGAGCATAAAAAAAATGGAAAATCAGAGAAAACGAGGAAGGGAAGGCACTCTTTAAATCCTCAAAGATCTTATCTCCGCACTTCACAAAGATGCAACAGGCTCAACTGACAAAAGAAAGAGAAAAACCACAACGGAAGCTCACATTAAAACATTAAAATATAATATTACATGGTCCTAAGGTGCAACTTAGGAATTTTTATTAAGACATTTATATTATGCATAATGCCTGCACATATATACTTCTGCCTATACCCCCACTTGTTTCCCCTCATATATTCCTTCATTTTGCAGCTTAGCCCCGAAGTGGTCTATCAATGCCTGCGGCGTCCACCCCTTCTGCGAGGCACAAATGAACCTCTATTCTCATCAGAAGGAGAATCGCCAGAAGTATCTCTTTCCTCATCACCAACGCCTCCATTTTCCCTCGACAAAGGTTTAGGACCGGCCCCATTATCTCTAAAGCCGGTGCCCCATCCAGCTTTGAGGGGAGGGAGGGCGGCCTTTCCTGCTCCGTGAATTGTGTTGTCGGTTAGCATTACTAAGCCGAGGCATCTCATGATCATCATGCCTCACAGCAGCGCCCTATCCAGTTTGAGGGGGAGGGACAGCCTCCTCCGGCTCCCAAGGATTGTGTTGCCGGCTCGACATCGAGCCGAGGGACCTCATAATCAAGATACCTAAAAAAACCGGCCCCATTTAGCTTTGGGGGGGAACAGCCTCTTCCGGCTCCCAGGGATTATGTTGACGACTGCATCGATGAGCCGAGGAGTCGTGACATCGACCTCGCTACGCTTGGTCCAGAGCCACCGGGTGCCAAGATTGTGTACCCGCCTAAAATCTTCCCCGCAAGGCCTCGAGGGATGACTGTGCCCGAGGCCAATCTCTTCGCCTATTTCCATAAGGCGAGCATCTATACCCGCAAATACATGACGGCCGAACAAATTTCGCCGATCTCGCGAGAAGACCCTCCCTAGCCACCATTATCCACGCCAAATACTCGTGGGACAAAAGCATATAATCAGAAAACAAATAGGCCACGTGAAGCCTATCAAAGTCAAGCTGCCACATCCTCTGGAAGTCAAAATCCAGAGTCCTGTTATTTTCCATCTCCAAGAACACAGGGCGAGTCGTGTCCGGGATGATCTGTTCCCGCCCAAACTGACGCAATATTCTATCAGCCCTATAAAAAGAGGTCCTCCTGATACCCAGCATGACAACTTGGGCATATCCAGCGGAATGCAAAATGAAGCGCCGAATTTCCCAGTGATGAATCACCCAGGCTATATCCATAGAGCCCCTCCGAAAGAAGCTCTCAGCCCAGTCATAGTCAGAATAATTAGTTTGGGGGAAGCAGCCGCGAAAACAATAGAGCCCCGGGTCATAAATCGCTCCATAAGGCACAGGAGCCATCACACACTAAAAGTGCTCTTTTAGCCACATGTGAATTAAAATGGGACTGCCGGTAGGAAAAAGTTCATCACTACCAGCGAAAGCATCCTTACCAGCCAAAGTTTCTGCCAAGATTACTGGGACAATATTGGCCCGGCGATCACGTGCCTGCAAAGCAAGATCAACAACCCGCACGTCAATAAACCCCTGTTGGCCTACCAGCAAATATCTCCCCACCAGGCACAAGAAAAGAGCTGTCAACCGACGCCTCAGATAATCTACATCATTCTCCCTGAACTCCGTAAAAGCTTCAGGAAGAACAGTCAAGTCAAAGTTCACCCCGTTATAGAAACCCGGGGTGGCAGCTCGAGTGGTGCGGAACAGTTCCCTAATTGCCATATAGGGACGCCTCCGAGGCGAAGGCATGGCAATAAGACGAGTAGCAGCTACCCCCAGCATTGCACAAAACTCCTCAAATGCAGGACACATCTCGTTCATTCCAAAATTGAAGAGATGATCCTGGGGAGACCAAAACCTGGATGCCCCTCTTAACATGTCCCAGTTGATAACAACATTTCTCCAGGATAAAAGACACCTGAAGCTAAAAATATGATCAAACCAGTCGCGTTCGTCCGCTCGAAGGGCGAGAATCCAGAGATCAAGGGCATTTTCGTAAATCTCTATTTCCAAAGGTGTGTGATATGGTGCAGCCATTTGGGCAAAAATAAAAGGTTTCTTTGACGAGAGAAGAAAGTAACTGGGAAAGGAAGAAAGCTCGAAGAAACGAATGCAGAAAGAAAGAAATCAGGTGTGAGGATTTACGATTGCCGGGCGTCCTTTTTATAGGCGAAATCAAAAGAAATCGACAAACAAGGATGAACAGTAATGAACAGTGACCAAGAAAAGTTTCCCAGGAAAGCAAAATGGGCGCCACCCATATGAAAATTGGGCATGGCGCCCAGTTTTGATGTGTGTGATGCCCAGTTTGTCCAATACTGCCTCATAAATCAGCTGGTGTCCTGGTTTCTGTCCAAATCATCAATTGCTGCCTCGTCTGATCACGGAGAGATTTAGCAGGCTATAAAAGAAAAGGCTACATATAAATAGATGGCTGCAATTATACTCCCTCGCACAGGAGGAGGCGGCTGCCTCTTCCTCTTCCCGCAAATCACCAGAAAAGCCCCCTCAAAACCGAAGGTGTATTCTTTTTAAATTCATTTCTAAGATACAGCGTGCCATTACCCTTAGGAGTCGATATAGCTTTATTTTCTGCATGTATTTTGAATGTGCATTTTATATTATCATGTCATTTAAAATTATATTGCATTTCATAATTCATGTTTGTACAGACCTTAGTTACAAATAAAAAAAAAAGAAGAACACGAAAAGCTAATATATGCAGAAAGAAGCTAATAGTCAAAAGACGCCGCCTCGCCTAAAGCCACCTCCCCGACTCGGGGCCCACCGTGCCATCGTCCACGATTTGTCCCCTCGCCTGGCGCGACTCGATCCTGCGTTTGCATCATCATCGTCATCATCATTACGACGCCTGGTCTGCCGCATAGCATCATTGCTCCGACAAGAAAAATCATCCATCAGCCGCTGATAAATCTTGTTGATACTAACAAAGCCCCGCAACAGTCTCTTGTACGTGGACACTTTGACCTGAGAAGGCAAATAAAAAAAAAGGGGAGAGCATCAGTCAAAAAAATAATAATAAAAAGCATCACTCAAATAAAAAAAAGGAGAGAAAGAGGGAAAAGATGATGAATATACAAGGCGGGCATGGTCGTGGACGCGATATTCCTCGTGATCTCGACATCGGAAGGACCTCCTCTATGAGCCTCTCGCCTCGCCGATATCGAAAGTCGAAAATGCATCATCGCATGGAAAACTCCGATCAGCAAGATCAAGAATGGAATGAGAAGACCCGCCCAATCACCAAGAATGATGCACGCCTCCCAATACAGGAGGAGGAGGAGGAGGATGGAGCATCGTCCTCGAAAATCCTCATATGATATGACCGAAAAATCACTGGCAGGCATCGCATATTTGGATAAATAAAGATATCGGTTTGGCAGAAGCTTTGGGACAATTACGCACGGAGGAGGTGCAGGAGGTGCCACCGGAGGTGTCGAAACCAGAAAATGTTGGCGGTTGACCCGCTCACCCATGTACAAAGAATCACACATGATCGACACCATCAAAATCCGGAACGACTCAATACCAGAGTAACCTCGTACGGCCCTATCAGATTCTGCCAAGGGACCAGGTGCACTGAGCTTAAGGTCGAGCTCTCTACTCTGTCATGCAGCCCCAATGGCTCTAAGAAATGGCCCTTGGTGTCCTTCTTCTTCCGATTTGCATTCACAAATTTGGCTAAGTAAGGCGGTCAGTGAGCGTGAACGCGCCAAGATGGGCCCTGTACAAAGTCAAAAATAGAATAAGCCCACACCTGAAAAAAAGAAAGGGAAGCAAAAGTTAGTAAAAAAAAAAGAAAGAAAACAAACAAAAAAATGCTGACAGAAAAAAAAGAAGGGGAGAGAAAAAGTATACCTCCCAAGCAGGAGCAAAGCCGATCATAACGTTTGAGTCATTCCGACTCAACCTATCCATGGAGACATAGAGCTCAGCCAGACCTGCCTGTCCCCAATCATAGTCTATCACGTGATCCAGATCTCGAAGGCAGCCCAACAAAGAAACCCTCAGGGAAGTGGAGGAATTGGCACAAAGGGATGTCCCCAAGAAGAAAAATAAAAATGTCCTGGCAACACGGGCCACAGCAACGCTATCCTCGGCATCAACCTGTCCGGCATTCTCTACAGGCCACTCCTTCACACTGCGAATAGTAACCTCATCCGCAGTCTTGTACATAGGCACAAACCCCAGAAGATCCTCCACCACGTCATGGTGCTCGCGGAGGGTGTAATCAGGAGCCAAGGTCAGCCCGATGCTGGTGGATATGCCTGTGATGGCAGCAAAGTCACATGGGGTCATGGTGATTTCTCCCCAGCTAAGATGAAAAGTGTGGGTGGTGTCCCACCAAAAGTCCCGCATCACGTCAAATATAGCTCTATAACTACGGAAGGGGGTAAACGCCCGCATGAATACCCCAAAGCCCGTCTCCTCCACTAAAATCTGGGCTGGTGCGGGCATTGAATGGAAGATGTCAGACACCTTAGCACAACTAGCTCGGACCTTGTCCAAAGGCCTACGCTCTTGAAAAGAAAAAAAAAGAAGAGGAATATAAAGGTAAGATTCTCACAAGCCCCTTCTTCTTGCATAATTAATACATTAGATTTTTCTATT
The DNA here is from genome assembly GCA_013146195.2 of Codonopsis lanceolata. Lineage (NCBI taxonomy): Eukaryota > Viridiplantae > Streptophyta > Magnoliopsida > Asterales > Campanulaceae > Codonopsis > Codonopsis lanceolata. Next base: position 81,219,422 of record CM028381.1, read on the forward strand.
AAAAAAAAAGAAAAGAAAAAAAGAAGAAGATGCATTTGTACATTCAAATAAGATGAAAAAAAAAAGGGGGGAGTCCTTTGCATTTAAATGTACATGTTATCATTTTAGGTGTCATAATAAAAAGAAATAATAATATATAAATATACTTTGCATTTAAATAGGCATGTCACATTTTTTTATTTTCACATTCATGTTAAAAATAAATTAACCATGCATTCACATCAAAAAGCATTTCATATATTTTCAGCGTCACATTTGCATCAAATAATGTAGTGCATGCATCCATTCTTTGCATTTATTATCCAATAAGCTACGTTAGGAATGCGCTAAAAAGAAAATAAAAATGCCACCCATCACGAAAAAAGAACATCTCCTTGGCATTTCTTATATCCCTGTAGCATTAGCATGCATAAGAAATAAGTTCTGGTGCATAAAATATATCTGTTTTGTTTTGCATATATCCGAAAATGTATCCGAAAAATGCGTTCGGAAAAATTTGCATTTCATTCAGAAAAATCCGTATTGTGAACATATACCATGTAAAAATACATTCAGGTCTAAAACATGCATCATATAGCCTTATTTGCATTAACATTATAAATCATGCATAGTAGGGTCAAATAGTGACTACTAGTTCAATTATGCATCGCAAAAATAAATTACCCAAATTTCATGCATTATTACCAAAATTGCATCATTTTAGCCTATAAATTGCATACATAAACATTACAAGCAGCATATATATACTCCAAAAGTCCAAAACAGTACAGAAATTGAGCAGATCCGAAAAATTAACCAAATGGGTGGAAGAAAGATTATACTTACAGCGAGATCGGGAAGATTTGAGACATGCTTGTACCAGTCCCACACCAGGTTACCCTAGTCGTGCTTTGAATAATAATAGCTGACATGATTTCGAACTAAAGGAGGGAGTTCCTTCCTTTCTTCGCCTGATTCTTGATTCATTGGCGCCTTTCCCTTTTGAGATCTAGAGGAAGAAGCCATCTGTGCAGAAAAACAAAATTTTTGGCGGAAGAAAATTGAGAAAAGAAGAGAAAATGAAAGAAAGCTTGCTCCGTCGGCAATGGAGGAAGCTGGAGCAGAAAAGAGAAAGAAATGAAGACTCATGTCTTTATCCCGTAAGTGAATAAGGGGGGAAAAGTGGGATTTTCACTTTTCCCCCTCCAAGCAACTCAGAATCAGCACTTAAGTCCTCAAAATTCCAAAGTTGCGAAGTGGCCCCTGAGACTTAACAGAAAGTTAACAAAAGCAATTTTGTTAATCAAATCCGACGGCCTTTCATCCCAAGAGCAAGAAAAGCTCATGTCCCCAAAGAAGTCAACCGACAAGCGTAAAAAGTCGAAAATTCGGCAAGGTAAGCCCCCTTTTCTTTTTTAAAAAAATGCAAAAAAAAAAAAAAAGAAAAAAAAAGAAAAGAAGAATCAATCAAAGAAAAGAAAAAAAAAGGAGTCAGAGGAAAAATAAAGTCATGAAGAAAATCAAAAAAAAAAAAAAAGAGGAGAGAAAAAAGAGAAGAAATCCCCAACATGGAAAAGTCAGAACGACAGAAAGTGTCAAATCCGCTGAACCAACAGCAGCAGTCAAAAGCATGAAAAGGTAAGAAAGGTAAGGTTTTCTTATTTTACTTTCAGAAATAAAAGAAAAATCTTTTTCAAAAGGTTTTTGTTTCAACAAAAAAAAAGAGGAATATTCAAAAAAAAAAAAAAAGAGAGAGGAAGAAGAAAAGAAAAGTATTTATCGTATCCAGCAGGTTTTGATCAGTTGGATACAGTTTTCGGAAAATTTGAAGAACGTTCTTTATCGTATTCGATGTCGGTATTTATCGGTCGAGTACGGAAAATCAAGGTCCTCTTATTGTGTTTGGAAACAAGGTATTTACCGACACACAATTTTGAAGCCCTCTTAACATATTTAAGAACATGTATTTATCGGTTGAAATATGGTTTTAAAAACACAAAATCATCATACCGTATTTGACAACGGTTTTTGACCGAAGAATACGGCTTTTCGAAAAACATGAAAATTTTTTCTTCGTTTGTGCTCTCGGATGGGTTTTGACCCAAAGAGCACAACATCCTCGTTGGTTGTTCGTCTTGCTTGAGGCCGAACTACGTTTGGTCTGATTCCTTTTATTAAGGGATACGTAGGCAGCCTACATTAGTAGGTCCGACCATCAGAGCATTCAATTTGCATATCTGCTTAAAAACTGCGATAACCTGCTATAATCGACTAAAAATGTCTAGGATATGGAGGTTTGTTTCAAATTATAAATTGCTGCATTATAACTGCTGCCCGTTGCATCTTTCTCCTCATTTTATAATTGAACGAAATTGGAGAGTCTATTCTTATCAACGATGTTCGTTCGCCTACTCGATAAGCAGTCCGCGGGTTACCCAGACTCCATCGTTGAGGGGCTCAGTAGACACCCCAATTTCGCACCCATGGTATGTGACATGACATAAAATATCAAGACACTGTTAAAACATTAACAAATGTCAAGTTACTGAGGTCAAAAGTGCAAAAGAACAAAGCAGGATGCACAAAAGGATGAACTGCAGGGACCAAAGTGCACAAAAAATGGAAACTTTGAAAATTAGGCGCCACCCACATCAAAATTGGGCATGGCGCCCAATTTCTTCCGCGCCCAATTTGGGTGTTGCGCCCAGATTTCCTTCGGTGCATGCTCATTTGCCGTAAAGCTAAAATCTCTCGCTTAGCTTGGTACAAACTACGATAGCGAAGAAGGAAATTAAATTCAATCGATGTCCTCAATTCCTCCTATAAATACAGGCCCCTGGCTCCTCATTCAGCACACCTTTTCTTCGATAAAAATTCTCCGCGTTGTCGTTACACTGGAGAAATAGAGAACGAAGTGAGAAAGTGAGGGATCACCTCAAAAAGCCTCGAAACCCTGCCAAACCTCTTCCAAACACAAAACCAACCAGTAGGAGTGAGCCTTAGCCCCCCAGCTAGGTATCCACCCTATTTCCTGGCCCAAAATCGTGGAAAGAGCAGCTTGCTCTCGCCTCGATTTAAAAGGCCAAATCAGCCTAGAAATAAGCCCTTATTCTCGCCCGATTTTTGCCTACCTCAAGCCAACAAACAACCAAACACAAACAAGCTAGGTTACCGCCTAAATCCCAGGCCAAAAGTAACTTTCGGAAGCAGCCACTCTGCCTGAATCTTCACAACACTTCACAACACACAACAACAAAAAAAAAAAAACTCCCTCTCCCTGAAGGACAGAGCGAGCACACCCTAGACCGTCAGTAAGTTTTATTTTAAAGTTTTTATTTGTAAAAAGTATTATTTCCAATCCGTCCAAATGTAGATATATAAGCAGTTGTGCTGCCCGGATTTAGTTAAGAAATAGTGCTAAATATAGCCGTTATTATGGCCAAATATTTTCAAGTATATTTGTAATTATTTGTAAAGGGATAGTTGCAAGTCTGTAAATAATGTAGACACAATGGATGTATTTGTAGGCAGTTAATATTTTATTTATCTGTTAAATAAATATAACAAAAAACATACCTTAGCCAAAAACTGTTTTGAGACCGAAAGGGCGAGTTGGGTGCCTAGCACTTTCCCAACTCATAACTTAGCCTCCGAACCCGTTTTCATCATCTCTGGTTTTCTTTTTGGTTTTGCTTTATTTATTCCTTAAAATAAAGATGTCGACTCTAAAACATTTTGGATCCAGTGGGGCCTCGCAACATCTTTCCTTGCACTTTTCCGTCTTCCCCTAAAAAAGGAAAATGGGAATGGAAAGGTGATGTATTCCTATATCCTGGTATCCCCTAAAAAAGGGATAACTTGACGTAGAAAACCCAAAGCACCCATAGTGATCCGAGATAGGCCATAAGACTATTTTCATAAAATCCATAGTGGGGGCGCTGCAACATTCCTTCCTTGCACTTTCACGTTTTCCTCTAAAAAATGGAGAATGAGAATAGAAGGATGATGCATTCCTATATCCTGGTATCCCCTAAAAAAGGGATAACTTGACATAGAAAACCCAAAGATCCCATATTGGATCAAAATACACTAAAGGCAACCGAGGCGCATTCCAACGCTTATTCTCGACAAAGACTCCTCTCGCACTTTGATTTCGGTCCTCCCCTAGAAAAGGGAGGGTGGAACAGAGCGTGGATGTCACCGCATCCGCACGTACGCGCACCCCTATCCAAGGGCGCGCGGGGCGCGGGAGCACTCATCCCGGGAACCCACATAGATTCTCAGGACACTTCAAAAACCGGCCGATTTTTGCATTTTAAATTGTGGGTCAGCCCCTGTCAAAAAAAAATGTGCGCAAGTCAAAAGAAAAAAATACACTTGGGCTGATTTATTATTTTCAAATGCTCGACCTAGATCATTTCGAATGGTAGATCCCGAAAAGAGTATAGGCCCTTCGCCTCGGAATCGATCCGATCTCTGGGAGTCGAAAGGCAGTGAAATACGTTGGTCCTATACTCCGGAGAAAGAATCCACTCTTCAGAAAGTCTCGAGGATCAAAATTAAGCAGTGCTTACGGTCATTTTGTAGGAAAATAATTAATAAAATATACTAATAAAGGCACGCAGTATCTAAGCCCGTAAAGCCTTCACCGGCCTTCGATACATCCAAAACCCATTTTCCTAGAAACCCGGCGAATTTGGAAAGGCGAGACAAGATCGCCACTTGATACTCGAAACACGTGCGTAAATCGAGAGGTATCGTAAACGTATCGATAAAGGCGTAAATGTCAGCTTGATTCGAGGGTACGTATCCATATAGTATGGCAGCAGAAAGTGAACAATCCGTTATGGGTACAGATACAGGGCCTGTCCGGGGTATGCTCCGACTCAGAATGCAAAGAAGCGGTGGCTAGACCAAAATTTGGGTGCAACGGCACGATCGTATAATGAGCCAAATGGCTAATCCGGTACAAAGCTTGAAATCTAGTGGTGAGGTAATCTCTTCCCCTGCAGTCCCCCAAGAAGCATCAACCTCTCATATGCCTGCAAACCCAAATCTTCAACCAAACACTAATCCACCAAACACTGCCGTCACTCCAAATCCTAACCCTCCACCAACTCCCTACTACTCAAATGTCAATCCTTACCCATCCTACCCTCCATATCATCTCCCAAACACCAACATTCCCCAGAGTCTAAATGACCTCCCTTTTCCCATAATCAACCCACTCCAAAACAGCCCACATATGGATCCCCAAAGCTATAACCCGTCAGGCCAAGTTACTACCTACTTACCTTCCGATGATCCTGGCCACCCAGCCGAAACCATCAAAAATCCACCAGCCTACATTGCTCAAAACCCATATCCCGCCAATAACCCACCAGCCCAAAACCCGTATCCTGCCAATAATCCACCAACCCAAAATCTCTATCCAGCCCAGAATCCCTATACTACCCAAAATCCATATCCAACCCAAAACCAGTATCCTGCCAATCATCCACCAGCCCAAAACCCATATCCAGCTTAAAATCCTTACCCAACTCAAAATCCCTATCCAACCCAAAATCCACCAGCTTACATTGCTCAAAACCCATATCTAGCTCAGAATCCATACCCAGCTCAAAATCCAACCCAGAATCCATACCCAACCCAAAATCCTTACCAAACGCCACAGCCAGATTAACCGGCAAATTTTCCCTAATCACGCGGCAAAGATATACTTAAAACCAACTCCCCAAGCCACCAAAATGGAGGCCGACCTGGAAAACATGAAAACCATGATGCTCAAACTTCTCAACAAAGGGGAATTTTCAACGCGAGCACTGGCATTACAACCTTCAGCAGTACTGCCTTCAAAGTTCAAAATGTCCGACATAGAAAAATTTGATGGGACTGGATGCCCTATATCCCATTTAAAATCCTATTCCACTGGTATGCAGTCAAGGGGAGCTAGCTTTGAAGCTATGGCTTCCAATTTTCACCTCACCCTAGTAGGGGCCGCCAAGCAATGGTTGATGTTGTCAGACAGTAGCACTTTGAATACCTGGGACCGGATAGCCGAAGAATTCCTTGAAAGGTATAAAGACAATACTAGCCCAGAAAATAAAAGAGATCTCGAGTCATGCACCCAAAGGGAGAAAGAAACATGTCTTTGAGTTTGCGATCGGTGGAAAAGAAAGTTGGCCTGCTTTTGATGAACACACCGATCTACCGAGTCATGCCGGATGTTCATCAAAAACCTCCAGCCCATATACCTGGAACACATGCGGTATCTCCCTTACAACAGCTTTAAAGAAGTAGTGGAGATAGGGGTTTGTATTGATGAAGATATACGGACCGGGCAATTAAAAGTCAATACACCTTCTAGTTCTTTCCGATACTCTAAAGGAAAGACAGCCGCACCAGCACCAGCCGTCAACATGGTAGGAGATGCATCTGCCACTTTTCCTACCCAAAGCTATAGCACTACTCCATGGTCCTATGGACGAGCAGTCTGTCAACTTCGGTCGGAGGAATAATGGCCCAAACAGGAATTTCAGAGGCGAGCAGGGGTCAACCGGTACTATGACAGATTGCAAGCTCCTCAGTCTGTGATATTACAGGGGCTGATGGCTCAGGGAGTATTGAAGCCTTTGGAAAACTACAGACCACCAAACCCCTTGCCTGACAATTGGAATCATACCCAATATTTTGAATATCATTGTTACAGTGGTCACCTCACCGACAGATGCTATACACTCAAGAATGCTATCCAGGATTTGATAGATGACAAGGTGATTGAAAAACCCCTTCCCGGACCAAATACAGTCAATAACCCTCTACCTCAAATCAACATGATTGAGGTTGATGAAAAAATCATTGTGCCCAAGTTCGAAAAAATTAGCCACCCATTACCATATATCCTCATTCCCTTCTCTCCATCTACATCCATAAAAGAGCCTAGCTGCAATATGCTCTCTTGGGACACTATCCTGGGTAGCCAAAATACCTGCAACATCAAAAAAGCCATTTGGGTCGGTAGGGATGTTAGCCACCTTACTAGATCTGGCCGAGCCTACCAACCAAACCTGGAAAATGGTGACCACTCAGGAAAATACAAAGAGACAGATACTGGGGCTAAGGAGGTGGAGGATACTCTTTTAGCTCAGATGAAGAAAACTCAAGCCAACATTTCCATCTGGTGCTTACTTTGTGCTTCAAAAACCCACCGAGACACACTGGCTAAATCCTTAAGTCAGGCAGTCGTTCCCATTGAAACCTCCCCGAATGAGCTTACTTAGATGATCGGAAACATTCATTTTGGAAATGTCATAATGTTTACTGATCTGGATCTGCCCAAGGAAGGAGCCGACCACATTGATGCTCTTCATATCACTGTGGGAATAATGGAGAAAAGGGTTCCCCGAGTTCTGATAGACAATGGGTCCTCTCTGAATGTATGTCCCGCCAGCACCTTAGCCAAATTGGGAACAAAAATATCGAACTCACTCCTTCCTCACAAACAGTAAAGGCATATGACAACACCAGTCGATGTGTCTTAGGGGTAGTCACTCTGATGCTGACTATTGGGCCACTAACCATGCCGGTCGAATTCCAAGTTTTGGACATACCAGCCACTTTCAGCCTATTATTGGGACGCCCTTGAATCCATGGGGTAAAGGGGGTAGCTTCTTCATTACACCAACGTGTCAAATTCATCCATGATGACCACATAGTAATCATTCTGGCTGACAAGATCGTGGAAAAGAAGGAAAGCGATGATATCCCAATCCTCGAGATAGAGCATGAGGACACGGGTATATCTTCCTCAGTGGTTTTGAGGTTATCCCCCAAGCTGTGGTCAACGCCCTTGAATACGGTCGAGAAACCGACATCACTGGAAAGAAAACCACATCCCTAGGAAACATGGTCCCTTTAAACATGTTCCGGAAAATGAATTATATGCCTAGCCTGGGTCTTGGCAGAAACCAACATGGGCTTGTCAATCTAGTCCAGGATGAACTAAAGGAATGTATCCCTCCCTTTGGCCTAGGATACACGCCTACCCCAGCTGAGGTAGCCGCAGTCATGAAACAAAAACGTGAGAAAAGAAAGGCAGAAAAGGAAAAGCGTCCTTACACACATCCCCCTCTCCAACCATACAGAAAAACCTTAAATGGTTATTTCGTAAGGAAAGGGGAAACAGAAACCTATCTCATGTTTCCTGAGCCTTGGATAGACCAAAACGAGAAAAGATGGTTGGGAAATTTTTGAACATATCAGTTTTCTCACAAACGAAATGGAACATGTCATCCTGGAGCCCCGTAGCACCGCATATAAAACCACCACTTTTGAAAACACTTGGTCTATAGATCAAGATGACTATTCTCTGATCTTATTTGATGATGACGGCCTGGGAGACAGCTTCTTGGGTATGATAGACGGAGGCACTGATTATGGAAAACTCTCTGCCGAGTTCGAGCTTCTCACTGCTAAGCCTCTGCAGAATTGGTACACTACGACCGGCCCGCTCTTGACTCCCGCAGACCTGGTGGACCGCTTCGGATATACCATCCCCCTTCCTTCCCCTAGCTTTACGAATTGGTCATCTACCGATTCGCTCCCTAAAGTTGAGGATCTCAAACCCCAGGTCCTCAATAATATAATAAGCCCCGTGCAGTTTGCTATTAATGATAATATGAATGTCTTTGCTTATTCCTTAGTTGCACCTACATTAAAAGACACATTAAATAATCATAATAATGAGTCATTTAATGAAATGGACCCAAAAGATAAAAAACATTTGCTTGAGCTTGTAAAGTCAGTTGAACAACAGGAACAACATCACTCGTGAAGACTTGTCTATCATCAACGGGGCTGAACAATCAAGTCAAAAGAAATCAAAATCGACAACTACCGCAAGGCTCAGAAGAGGTAGCTCATCGACCTCCTCAAAGAGTTCGTAGATATCTTCGCCTAGTCCTATGAAGATATGCCAGGGCTAGATCCGGCCATAGTCGAACACCGGATCTCCATATATCCGGATGCTCGGCTAATCAAGCAGAAGCTCCACCGAATCAAACCAGAATGGTCACTGCAAGTCAAAGAAGAAATTATGAAACAGCTCCATGTCAACTTCATTCGGGTAGTTGAATACCCGATCTGGCTGTCCAACATAGTAACTGTTCCCAAGCCCAACGGGGAGGTTCGGATATGCGTAGACTTCCGCGACCTCAACAAAACATCGCCCAAAGATGACTTCCCGCTACCCAATATTGATATTGTGGTAGATGTCGTTGCTGCTCACAAAATCAGATCCTTCGTCGAGGGCATGCTCGGCTACAATCAAATTATTGTCTTTTTCTCCATATCAATTTTTATCTTACACTACAAGTCTACAACGAGATTCTAACTCTTATACCCCCCTTAACATTTTCAATTGGGCTTTATTTATTTAACTCGTTATTGTTTCTTTCAAATGGGATTTTCGAGTGAATGTAGACTTTGTTTGAACCCATTTTCGATTTCTGAGGGGTGTGGTGCTGGGGGGCAGGTAAAAGTAATTTTTTTGACAAGAATGTACATTTCCGGTAGTTTGAACCTTATTGAGATCATGTAGGGTTTCGTTTAAAAGGTGGCTTAGACTAAAATTTCCAATATTCGTGTTTCATCATTTTGCATGCATGATGCAGCAATTATTTTTCATCTAACTTTGCCTCAACCAATTTACCAATGAGTTCTCATATTCCGGCATAAGGATAGGGACCATGGGGTTCTGGGCTTGAACAGTTGTACTTTGTATACTACTAATAATAACATTTCGCTCTGAGACTGGAAATAGAAACTTGAACCTAGCTCTGGTGTCAGTCACTAAACCAGCCATGTCTCCCACTAATATTGTTGTAACTAATTTATTGTACAACTTATTCATATTGAGTTGGGGTCTAATTTTTTACGATGCTGACAGAAATATTTGATGGGTCAACTGGACATGTACTACTAGAGCTAGCTTGCATTCTATATTGTTGGAGTTGATTGGATTGCAAGTTCTTCCTGCTGTTGAACATTTTCAGTTTAGCACATGTTTGATGGTAGAAATATACTCTGCCATTTGATCTGAGATTTTGCCTGACTTTGAGATGCAAATGGCCAATTCTAGTCCTGTTTTGCCATTTTCATTCCCTTCTTTCAACTAAACCACCACAGATTGCTTATAGACAGTATGCATCACAGTTCATACCTCCTTTAGCAATCTGTAGTATGAGTTACTGTTAAGCATACAGTTTTCTCCAATATCGATGATTTCTTATTTATCTACTAACCATAAATCATTAATTAATTGTTTTATCTGTTAAATTTGCAGAAGACCAGCTGGAAAAACTTTTTCGCATACTTGGGTCCTGGCTTTCTTGTTTCAATTGCATATATTGATCTTGGAAATTGTAAGATTACATTAATCTTTAAGATAGTTATTCAACCTCATTGGTGGGGAACATATTTGACCTTTGATCACCTAATGTTACAGTTGAAACTGATTTACAGTCAGGAGCTCAGTACAAGTATGGGGTACGTACGTCTTCTGTTCATTAGATTTTATCCGAAACTTAGCACCAAATTGCCGTCACTTACACTTTTTTAAAAATATCTTGCTACCCAAACATCTTAACGAGTCTTTACTCATTCTCAGGAATTTGATTCTTTGTTTTGCAGTTACTTTGGATCATACTAGTTGCCTCATGTGCTGCTCTTTTTATTCAATCCATGGCAGCAAACCTGGGGGTTGTTACAGGTTTGAAGTTTCCTCTACTGGAAACGCCATTTCTCTATATTTAGGTTCCCCATTTGGCAATCGTGTTGTAATATTTGTATTCAACTCTTTCCTGTGTATTTATACTACAGGAAAGCATTTAGCTGAGCATTGTAGATCTGAATATGAGAAGGTGCCCAATTTCATCTTATGGGTTCTGGCTGAAATTTCCATAGTTGCATGCGATATTCCTGAAGGTAAGACTGCTCTTTATGGCATAATAGTTGAATAACTCCGAGTTCACTTTTGTTTGAATATCTCAAATTAACTGCTGCTTGTTTTTCGTATCCAGTTATTGGAACAACATTTGCTTTGAATATGCTCTTCAACATTCCTGTATGGTGTGGAGTTCTCCTCACAGGACTCAGTACACTGGTTCTACTAGCTCTGCAGCAATCAGGGCCGGCCCTAACGGGTGGCAGGAGGGGCTACCGCCATGGGCCCCCAATTTTTAGGGTCCCAAATGTTTGGGTACTACCTTATATTTAGTATATATATTAAATTGTAAAACAAAATTACAATTGATTCCCTTAGTCCAATGGTTGAGGCCCTCATGGTGTAAGTTAAAGGTTTAGGTTCAAAACCTGGGTTGTTTCTTGTTTTAATCTGTTATTTTTTTTAGTCTACGAACTGTATATAAGTTATAATGTGTTCATAATTTTAATGTAGAATAGATGATCCATTGGT
>CM028381.1:81233373-81238270 GCA_013146195.2 Codonopsis lanceolata
CACGATCTGTTAGTGGCATCAAAGTAAACATATCATCTCCAATGAATTAGTCCATCGGTTATTCTTCTTTAAGTTTGATATTAGTTAGGTTACTGTTTTGACAATATAAGTAAGTATTAGCACTAAAGTCTTATCGCATATCGAGGAGGCTTGCAGATTTTATTTGATAAAGCGGAATAGCTCTAGTGGTGGCCTTTCTTATCAATATATCGATTATCTCGGTTAGTGGCGCAGTTTGCAGTTCTTCAAATTTAAATGTGGACGATCAGAAGAGCTGCCAAGACTTGGATTTGAACAAAGCCTCCTTTTTGCTTCGAGTATGTCACCTGTAGTTCCGTCAACACAGCTGATTGTGCATTTTCTCTCTCCTCTTCAGTTTACGTTCTTTCATGTAGTTGTTTGACTTTGGTGTTGCTAACAGAATGTCTTAGGGCGTTGGAGCTCTAAGGCTGTTCGCCATTGCTTTGTTGGCATCGAGGACAAAGTTCTACCATAACTGGAACATATCTTTGGTCAATATGTTATGCAGGTATTTCTTTGCCAATCCACTTTAAAAGTGACATTTAACTGTCGCTCTTTATCTATGTTCTTTGATGCTGCTCCGAAGTTAAGATTTCCATATTTTCTGATATAACTACGAAGCAAAAGGCGCATAACAAGCATAGCTTCCTTTTTATTGTGTGTTTAATTATTTTTTTAGGAAGGGACCCCGGGGTGAGGGGGGGGGGCGATTTTAGTCAAAATTGAAACCACCTTATACTTTATTTTTTCTATCCTTCTTAAAACAAAAAATTTAAGTAGCCCAATAGGAGAAAAAATAGGGGAAATTTACACCATGACTACTAATCTGCGTTTCATGACAGATCATTTTGCGCCAATTTTCTTAAATCTTTTTGGATGCGTTAATAGTTGTTAGACAATAAGGGTAGTTTGGTACTTGAGGAAGTTGGGATGCTTGGAGTGAAACTATGCGACGCTCCAATGGATCCTAATGTAAAACTTGTAGCTTGAGAAGGGGAGATGCTTGAGAATCCGGAACGATATGGAACATTGGTTGGTAAGTTGAACTATCTTGTAGTAACTCGTCCAGATATTGCTTTTCCGGTAAGTATAGTGAGCCAGTTCATGGAAGCTCCTACTGATACTCACTGGAATGCATTGATCCGAGTTGTAAAGTATTTGAAAGGAGAACCTGCTAGAGGTATCTTGTATGAAAATCATGGGCATATGCGAGGAGGCATTCTCGATCTTGATTAGGCGGGATCACCGGAATAAAAGGTCAACTACAGGATATTGTGTGTTTGTGGGTGGAAATCTAGTATCTTGGAAGAGTAAGAAACAAAATGTGGTGGCAAGATCAAGTGCAGAGTTCGAGTATCGTGCGATGGCTCAGGTTGTCTGTGAACTTATGTGGATCCAGCAACTCATGGAAGAGATTGGTTTTAGGGTTGCCCTACCTATGAGATTGTGGTGTGATAATCAAGCAGCCATGCACATTGCTACGAATCCGGTTTTCCATGAGATGACTAAACATATAGAGGTTGATTGTCATTTTATTCGAGAAAAAATCAAACAAAATCTTGTTTCCACCTCATATGTGCGCACGGGAGAACAACTAGATGATATGCTAAGTTGCTAACTAAGGGTCTTACAAGAATAAGGGTAGATTATCTTTGTAACAAGCTGGGGCATGATAAATATCTATGCTCCAGCTTGAAGGGGAGTGTTAGACAATAAGGGTAGTTTGGTAATTGTATTGGTAGGGTATATGTAAACATATATATACCGTATATGCATAACATGAAGGGTTACGCATAACAGAAATGCTGCGATAATCACTTGCGTTCTCTCCCCTTCTCTCTTCTTTGTTTGTCTTCTTCTCTCATTCTTTCTCTTTTTTTATTCTTTCATAATTGTTGTTGTGTATTAGTTACAGTGAGTTAAAGCCTGGCTATGTAAAATAATGCTGCAAGTGAAAACTTGTTAATACTTTGATGGGTTTCAATTTGTTAGCGGTGGTGTTTTTAGTCCGAAATGCTAAGGCTTGCATATTTTACTTGTATCCTTTCCCTGTTTGGAATGTTTTCTGATTTTGCTTATGTTTCTCACAGGGATTTCTTGATTTACGACTGAAGCCATGGCTCAGAAACTTCTTGACTCGATGCTTGGCCATAGTTCCTAGTCTAATTGTTGCACTCATTGGTGGCTCGGTTGGGCTGGGAAGTTAACTATTATTGCATCGGTACAATACTTTGTCTTTACAATTTACACTATTTAACTTCCAAGTACTAGCTCTTACAACCAGTTTCTGGGCATGGAGACATACAAAGATTAAATCATACTACACCTCAAGTGTTTATTCACATTTGTCATTCATTCTCATCATCTTTTACTTCTCAAACCAAGATGCCTTTTGATGTTCTCTTGCCAGATGATCTTGTCATTTGAACTCCCGTTTGCTCTCATTCCACTTCTCAAGTTCACAAGCAGCAAGACCAAGATGGGTTCATATGCCAACTCATTAACGGTAAAAAAATCAACTCGAGTTAAAATTTATAGCAACATATATTCATGATGCATATGGTCTAGTGTCATAAAGATATGTTGCAAAACCTATGCTACGGAGAATATTATGTTGTAACATTATTGTGTTTTTAATTTATATGCTGTGATAGTTTGGATTGAAAATGTGTCGATGTTTTGTACTCTGGCAGATCTCAGCAATCACTTGGATCATTGGCTCTCTAATTATGGGCATCAATATCTACTTTCTCGTGGACCACCTAATTGATGTGCTTATTCATAGCCATCTAGAAGTTGTGGCCAAGGTGTTCTGTGGAATTCTGGGGTTTTCAGGTATGTTGGTTTATTTGGCGGGAATTGCATATCTGGTCTTGCGGAAAAATAAGGAAGGTGGGCACCTTTTGGCACTGACAACACCAGAGTGTCGAGGGATGGCTAATGATATGGTTGATAGTCTGCCCAGGGATGACATAGTTAGTATGCAATTGCCTCAGAGAAGGTCTACAGCTGAAACTGACTGAAGGTTCTGATTTAGGACGGTACTACTAGAATGTTGTAACCTCGAAGTTCCTATGCTGAAGGAATAAATACATTCATGTCTCATGAGTCATTACTAAGTATTGGTTGCAGTTATGTGCCATATTTTGCAGGCTCAGGCTAAACAAAATATGATGTTATTCTAGCTGTAAAGAAGATTTGGCCTTTGGGTCGCCGTCAGATATGAGATATAGAAGTTAAATTACAGTGGTCTATTGTTGTAATGTTCATAATGATCGGGTTCGGGATGCAACCCACACACACCATAAATGGATAGTCGTAGAAATTTTAGTCGTCTGTTGACTGTTGGAATAGTTTGATGATAAGTAGAGTGTATTCTCGCATTCTTATATTTGTGGAGGAGGAGCTAGTCAACGTATTGACTAAATGTCCCTGCCTTCCCTTTGAATTTTGATATATTCTATGTAAATTGTAGAGGAGCCGGAGCCAGTGGGCCGTGGCTAGATACATGCATTAGAGGTGGCAAATGTGCGGGCATGGACGGGCGTGGGTGTGCCTAAATGGGCGGCGGGCTCAAATGGGCGGGCAAGTATGTGCCCATTTAATAGTACTAGTCAAGTGCACGCGCGTTACACGTGCGTTGCACGTAAATAGCACATATGTTGCACGTATGTTGCACGCATGTTGCACGTGTTGTTAATGATTTTTTAGTTAAATGCTATTTCCACTACATTTTTTACTTATCTACCATATTATTAGTTATTACTTTTAACTTATGTAGGCTTGGACAAAACTGCTTGTTAATTAATTACTTGTTATTTGAAGTTGAGCAATATATTTGTTATTTGATTACTCCAAAAATTTAGTTGTCAAGACAATCTTTGAAATCAGGTGGCGACCCGAAATTACCGAGCTCGGGTTCGCGGTTATGCTTCCATTGAAGAACTAAAGGGTGGTGGTAGAAGCTCGAGTGTTGGTTTGTCGGGTGCACCTAAAGGAGTTTACATCAATGCATTAAATGGTAAATTTGATGGAGCTTTGCGTACTGTGGGCGGATTAAAATAACCGACCGAACCCCATTTGGGTTATGGAGACTATGTTGTTGCTCGAGTCATGGGGGATATGGTTTTTGCTACCCGATGGCGTGTCTTGATCATAAATGGTGGATCGGCGAGGAATTCTTTGGATAGAATATAGGCGGAACCCGGTGCTAGCCCGGTTGTTTACGACCGGTAACCCTAACATCTCGGTTCGAGGTAGGCTGCAACCACCATACCACCACGGATGTACCATTCAGCAGCGATTTTGCTTCGTGATGGTAGGGTTCTTGTTAGTGGAAGTAATCCTCATATTTACTATAATTTCGTGGGAGTTCTTTATCCAGAATTGAGCTTGAAGCATTCTCCCCATCTTACTTGGATTAGGGCTCAAGTGGTTTGCGCCCAAAGATAATTACGCCCGGTTCTCAAAAGTAAAATCGAGTGCGGGTAAAGATTAGTTGTTTGTTTCACAATCACGGGAAGTTTGAATGGAACATTAGTCACGGTTACAATGGTAGCACCATCATTCACCACACACTTTATTCCATGAATCAAGATTGCTGGTGCTAAATGTCAATAATGTAAAAGCGATCGGAAAATCTACTTACGGATCGGCGTGACAACACCGGGTTCGAGGTAATGTTGCACTACCGGATACTATCTCCTCTTTGTGGTTCATCAAGATATTCCGGTGAGGGCGTTTGGGTGCAAATCGGGTGAGATAATTCTTTAATAGGAAGGGATAAATAATTTGTTACACAATAATTTACTTTTTTAATTTATTGTCTAAAAATAAATTTTAAATATATATATCTTGATGCTTTCAAATGCACGCC
>CM028381.1:81238370-81264328 GCA_013146195.2 Codonopsis lanceolata
AAGACCTAAATGCGCTTGTACGCCGATCAAAAGTCGATCACCAAGAATGTGATCATCTCAATCCGTGTTTGGGCCCCATCACCCATGAATACCTCCAACTGATCGTGCCTTTAACCCCACTGGTGATTGGTAAAACCTTCAAGCTTTCCCCAAATACGGTTTTAACATGGTATCCTGAACTCCAACCCTCAAGGTGAATAGTACATGATGTCCTCGCACGCCTCCCCGCCAAAACTCGTGAATCCGCCAGCTTGTTGACTAGGCAGAAATGACCGAGGGCCTCTGATGCCAATGGAGTGTTGTTAGCTCTGCTGCGAGAAAAACATATGCTCGCTCCTCCAGCCACAGACATTGGGCTGACGCCTCGATAAGGAATATATGTGTTTCCCTACCGTGTTCGACGGGAGCCTCCCGAATCATGTTTATCACCCCCGACTTGAGGGCCCGCCGCCTCTTCTCTGGGGGTCTCCTTGATTATTGTTGGCATTGTTTCCTTCACCCTCGTCTTTCTTAGCGGTCTAATTTGCCCGCATTGATCGCCTTCGATCTCTCTTTTCAACACCTTACAGCCCTCGGGGTGGGCTGCCATGGTGGTATTCACAAGATTTTGTGTTGTCTCGAGTATACTGAGCTCGGGATCAAGAGGATGTGGGATAGGCAAGGCATCTCCACCCGAGCATGATCTCTTCCCGCTGCCGTGTTCAACGGGTAAACCGAGATTCCTCGAACAACCTTTGCCGGGTTGATGACTTTCTCCTATCCTTGCTCGGCGCTTGGCATTCTCCGCTCGGTCACCGGGCGGTTTAGCCGCCTGAGCCTTGTCCTTTTCCTTTGGCTTTATCCGCTGGACGCCTGGCCGCAAAATAGATGGGAGTTCGCGATAACTCGCCTTTAGAAGCCCCTGTTCATTGCTAGCATGGTCTTCGTGGCCTCGCCTCATGTTGTTTAGATAGCAAATGTTATCTCCGGTCATCAGTCGGGTCACTGTTCGAGCATCTCCTCAAACCTTTTCGTAACTGCCAGATTCGTATCTCCGCTTGATCTTAGCAAGGTCGAAACGATTGGGGCGGGCCCGCATTGCCGAATTCTTCTGAAACTTTCTGAGCACGCCTGCCTCCCAATGGTTCCTCTGGAACTCGCTGCTTCTTGTGCTCGGGGCCCTCGAATGCCCGCAGATTTTCAAGGCTTCAATATCTGTAACCATCCGAATTTGTGCCTCAAACGACGGAGCCAATCGCTTGCCCGCGTCTCCCAAATATTTGTCAAATGTGGGAAGATGATCTCACAATGCATTGGGCATTCTCTGAAGTGAAAGGGTTGCCTCCAGGCAATGGCGCCATAGCAGGAGCTTGGCATTGCATTTCGCCATTTGTTTTCTGTCCTTTCATAGCCTCCATCTTCTCGGGCGCATACCGCTTCTCTCAAGCGCCCTCTCGGTAACTTCAAGAATGGGCGGGATCCGAGGTATCGCCACGCATTACGCGGGCAAAATGTGGTGCAGGAGGAACCCACCTGGTGATCCCGAGCTTTTGATGCGAAGCCAGACTGCTTTGACGTCAGCTTCAACCTCTACACATTCCCGATCTCTTCTGGAGGCCACTGACTCTCCTCTCTGGGCATAGTTCTCATGGCGATGGCGGCGCCTTGGGTAAAATGATGTTGTCGGCGTTTTATATCGCTTTCCGCCCCGATCATCTAAGATGCTTTGTCGCTTCCACTCGCCGTATTTATGTGAACGACAGTGAGGGCATGCGTCTGATACTCGCCGCTTGAAAGCTGCATTCACCGCCGGGAGGCAAGGCTATCTCCAACAGTCTTAGGATATTTCGCCAGCAGTTGCCACATCTCGCCATGCCCGTACCGGGCATGGCCCAAAGCGAGCGCTTGATTCTGGTTGATTGGCGATACATTTTACTATAATACTCGGCTCGAACTTTCAGAGCAGCAGCTTGTTGATCGTGGTTATGTCAGGGCCGATTCATGTGACTACCCGGGCCATTTGTTCTCTCCGGGCGATTAAGCCGCATCCCGAGATCTTGAGAAGCGAGCATCAGTCTGCCTCTCATTTATAACCGACCGGCATCACGCTGGCTTGCCCTGGACTCTGGGCGGCATGTTGGGAGATTTGTCCCTCAGCGAATGGCACTTCATTGCCATGAGCCGCTGCCCCGCACCTTTTTGGTTCCCGGTTTTGCACCAGGTGGTGGCTGCAGAGGGAGGGTTGTTTCCAGTGGTGGTGCCAGGCTTTGTTGATTGCTGCGGTGGCATGGTGTTTGCTACCCTTTCCAACCATTGCAATAGAAGAATAGTGAAAAGATTTTACCTGAGAAATGTAGAGGAAGTGATGAAACTTCGTTTCCTAACAACGGAACAAAGCGATGTGGCAAAAGTGTACGATTGGGCCGTCCTTGAGATGGGTAGGATATGGGCTTGTAATCGACCTCCTCGAGCCCGTTAAGATCACAAGAACACCAGAGAAGAAGTGCAAGGCAAGGCCTCAGCGAAACCTCCTGGGAGAGTAAGTATCAGTGATTGTCAAAAGTAAATTGACAGAGTAACGAGGCTCAAGAAAAGTGTGTGTACCTTGTTGATGATTATGGAGAGGTATTTATAAGCCACCAAGGTGATTGAATCAAATGCCTAGGATTAGTTTCCATAATCGCTAGCAGAGATAATCAAGGAGGAAATCCCTTGATTCTAGGCGAAACAGCGGTTGGCCGTTGACCGCGTTGGCATAGGAGTTGATAAGGCAAGTGTTCCTTTAGCGGAAACCTTTGACTTGCCTTAGAAGCAAGCGATGTGTGCTTTCGAGCGAGCAAGGCTCGCCTACATTCTGCTTGTATTGATCTCCGAACTTGCCGGGTCGAAGATCGGCCACAGTCGAGGCCTGAGCAAGGCCGGCGCTCGACTGTGGGCAAAGTCCGATTCCTACGTTACGCCAAATATGATTCCTCCATGGCCTCTGGCCTGACAAAGACGAGGCCTTTGCCCGCCTGTGTGAGGGTCATTTTCCGGCTTTCATATTGCTCACTGGCTCGTAGGCCCCGGGTATGGTGCTCGTGATTGGCACGTGATGTTAACTCGTGCCTTGCTAGTGACCCGGTTTGGGCCGGGTATATCACAACTGTTCACAAACACAACAAATTTTTCAAAACAAAAAAGGAAAAAAAAAAATCCTTTACTGATTCCTTGGATTAATGAAAACAGAGTTAGACTTGATCCGGCTCTTGATCTTATTGTTGTGCACCGGCAATGGTAAAGTCTTTTGACGATCAGAGACTCATCTCTGGTATCCTGCAAAGTCCAGTTGTATACAGTTCATATGCCGAAAACACTTGCAGCAATGATGGAGAGGATATACACAGAAACATTGAAAACTTTTGAATGTCGTTCTGTGCCTTTTAAGGACGGCGGTAATGTGGAGTATGAGTGCACCAAGTGATGCCAAAGTAATATCAATTTTCTATTTCTTGTACATGATGAGCAAACAAATGATGATACGAGGAGGGGGGTTAAGGGGATTTTGTGGAAGAGCTTCCATGGGTGGTTGTCAAAATTGTTTAGAAAGGTGGAATAGGTGCCAAAATATCTAAGTGATGTAAAAATTATGTAGAGAGCTCAACTATATATAAGTAGAAGCCAAAATATTTTCATAATCTGTACTTTCAAAATGACTATATATCAAATGTTTTCGTAAACGTAACAATCATTTAAAAAAGAAATTATACTTCATAACTACCCTCCATCACATATTCACATTAGGGCGTCCACAATAAAGACCTTTTAACAAACTTTAAAAGTTCATTTAGAGTGTTTTATCAACACTTGAGCCTATAACAAGGACTTTATAACACTCTCTATCCCTAAAACAAGTTAAGCTTCCCTCTAAATTTCGAGGGACCTTTAGCGGAATAGTGATCCACTTTCTCTCTCCAATTTTCTTTCTTCTCCATTTTCTTTTTCCTTCTCCACCATTTGTGTAGTTATTATTAATTTAATAAGTTTTATTTGGTGCTATAATTAAAAAAAAATTTCTTCAATAGGAGTTAAGTTTAGATAATAATAATAAAAAATTAAACATAAATTTTCTTTTAAATTGACATTTATTTTGAGATAAAAGCAATTTCAAAAATTATTAAAACATATATTCCTTCAGTTTTTAAATAATCGTCCTCTTTGACTCGACACATCATTTAAAAAAAATAATTGACTGTATTACAAATATTGGTGTAATGTATGGTTTTCTTTAATTATACTACCTTTGTCTTCTTAAATTTTCCTACCGTTGCAAGCTAATGATATACATATATTATTATTTTTACATTATTATCGTATTACATTATTATCGTAAATTTAATCGATTGATCAAATTGAAAGATGTTTTTTTTAATGTGAAATGTGTGTATTAATTGCGAATTCTTTTCAACCAAAGGAAATCATTCGTCTCGTGTTCGTAATAATAATAATAATAATAATAATAATAATAATAATAATAATAATAATAATAATTATTATTATTATTATTATTATTATTATTATTATTATTATTATAAACATAAATTGACCCTTAAAATGACATATATTTTTAGATTAAAGTAATCGAAATAATTAAAAAAATAAAATATTTTTTCCATAGAATATATAATATAAAATATAAATATTTCAATTCAATTGTGTTGGAAAAATAGAAATAAAAAAGATGAGAAATATAGTAATAGTTAGGTTTGTTAGTTGTGATGAAAGAAATTTGAGGTATTTAAAGGATTGTATAAAGGGTGATTATTGGAGTGATTTTTTTAAAAAATATTTGAAAATGTAAAATAAACAAAAAACGAGATAACTAAATGGTAATATAAGGTGGTATCATTAGGCAATTGTATACGGAAGTGCAATCAATTACTAAGGTTTTACTGTGACAGTGGCTGATTCATCCAAATGAATGATTCAGCTCAGCTACCACATTTAAGGGTAATGCTAGGGCCACATCTAAGATTGAGTGCTATTAGAGTGGCCCTAGCATTACCCCCACATTTAATATCCTCATCCCCACATGAATGAGCATTGAGGAGGCCAGCCCCTAAGGGGGTGGTCCAGTGGTAGACATGAGGCTTCACAAAGTGTGAGGTCTCAGGTTCGATCTCTTCCCATGCCCCCTTAGGAGGAAAAAAAAAAAGAAAAAAAAAAGCATTGAGGAGGCCATAATCATTGTTTTCATAATTTATTTGTTAGCTGACTTTTTGGGAAGATTGATTCTCTTTTTGGCGAACGAAGACGAAGAAAAGAGTCAACAATGAAAGCAACCAGTCACAAAGCGATAAATCAGTCAACCCAACTTCCCTTTTAATGTAAAACAAGCTTTTAATTGATACTCGCTCCATCGAATATTTGAATGTGACAATTATAGTGATACACTAAATGGACCCAACTAATTTTGATGGGTTGCATACTTGGAACTGGTATAATATTGTGTCAAAAATCAAATTCAACCTATTAAAAATTAATAAACTAATTCATTAAATATTTATTTGATTTAAAATCAAAATATTCTTCTAATAGTCATATAAAATTTAAAATATTTACATATTTCACCATCTTTATCTCTAATAACTTTACCTACTATTAAAATAACATTTATTTATTATAATTTGAATAATATTTATTATAATTCAATATTATTTATTTATAATATTATTAATTTAAATATTTAATATAACCAAAATAATTTGATATTATTTATAATATTATATTATTATATTTAAATAATATTATAATATTATCAATTTATTATAAGTCGAATAATATTTATATTAATATTCACTAATAAATTTAAAAAAATACAATAATTAACTTCATTAAATAAACAATTCAAAGAAAATCACAACAACATCCGAAAATAATACAACAACTATAATAAAAATTACTGATTACCAAAAAATCTCCAAATATTTTCAATTAAATCATGCAGGAAGCGGGGATGTGATTCTTTATCTTGAACGGTACACTTTCGTTTAAGATATCTTGCGTGTCCTGGAATACGCTTGTTAAAATATTATCATGCTAAGCTATCATCAGTAATATCAGTATATTCATAGTCTGAAACATTTGGCATACGTATAATAATATGAAATTTAACAATAATAATGGTAATAATAAACAATTAACAATAAAGACAATTGTATGTAATAATTTGCATCCATTTAAAGTATTTAAGTAGTAAATAATAATAATATTAATAATAAATAATACATAACTTAAAAATTCATTAATTAAAAAAAATGAAATTTGGAAAGAAAGAGAAGGGCGAGAAACTTACAAATAAATTCAACAAATAAACTTTCAAAAAGACAATTATTTTAGGACGGACGAAAAAGGGAAGCAAGACAATAATTTTGGGACGGATGGAGTATATGTTGTATTATCATCTTACATATAATAATGTATACTTCCTCCGTCTCAAATTTATTATCTTACTTTCTTTTTTTGTCCGTTATAAAATAATTATCTTTCTTGAAAATTTTCTTTTTAAGACATCATTTTTATCACTTTACCTATACTTTTTCTTCTTAATTTAATTTTGGGCCACATACAATTTTCAATATTAAATGCTTTTTTTTTTAAACGTACGTCAAATCATCCAAAACAACAATTTTCGGAAAGAGAGAGTAACTAGCACTAAAGATGATCATAATCACATAAATATTTGAGAATAATTAATACTCTCCCCCACAAAAAATAAACGTGTTAGAAAAAAAAATTGTCACAAAATAATTTTGCCATTTTTATAATTATCACCAAAATAATATATATGTACTTGTAAAATAAAAACGTGAGTTGTTAGGAACCTCTTAGTTGTACTTTCATATGTACTTATGTACTTGTAAAATAATATATATGTACTTCTCAACTCCTTTTACCTTTTCCTGGGCAGGCACATTTCCCAGAACCTCTTAGGGCATCCACAGTCATGAACCCGTGAAAAGGTTATTTTCACTGCCATGTTATGCCACCTCATCAGCTTATAAACATTTTCTCTATAAACCTATTCTCCACTATACATAAACACATAAAAGCTTTATAGCATGGACCCACAACTAAATATTTTATTCTTTTCCAATGTACATTTATTTTCAAAAATAAATATATTTTTTAAAACATAAATATTTATAGAATAAATATAATACGTCTAAAAAATAATTTATATAATTTTAAATTTTATCTTTGAAAAAAACATTTTTATTCATAAATATTTATTAGTAATTCAAATACCGATATAACAATATAGATTTTATTGAACACAATTAAAAATTACATAACATAAAATATTACACATGAATTACATGAAGGAAAAAATACATTAAAAATTTGGCGGACATTGGCGGACCGTTTTTTTTTTTTAATAAAACAGTCGTTTCATTGCATAGACAAGTTGCTGCCAAAGCCTGCCATTTTTGCTGATCAAGCAGTGTAATAACCGGTTCAAGAATACAAAGCTTTTGGAATTCACTCCACCCACTCCAATGATATAAAGCTTTTTGGAATTCACTCCTCGGTGTTAGATGGCTGGGCAAAGTTTTCGTTTCCTATCTCCATATCCAACTCGAAGAACTCGCTTCCATTGGAGGCCGCCATCTTAACCTAGTGATCAGATTTAGCAGCAAGCGAGCCACCCTAAACGCAACACTCTAAATACTAAACGCAACACCATTTAAAGAGTAAAATTCCATAAATACCCCTATTAATTCCTTCCCTAAACTAACAGCCACCCCCCACCCCCCACACACCCACTCAGCCACCCCCACTCACCGCCCCCCACTCACCACCCCCACTCGCCCCCTCGGCCACCCCCACTCACCGCCCCACACTTGGTCTCTCTCTCTCAAAATCTCTCTTTCTCTCACTTGGTCTCTCTCTCTCACTCTCTCTCAAACTAACACCCTTCATCTTTCACTCACTCTCTCTCAAAATCTCTCTAAAGCATCCAACCCAACTCATGATGGGTTATGATTATAATCCTAACGAAGATGCAACTGCTAACAATGATGATTATTT
The DNA here is from genome assembly GCA_013146195.2 of Codonopsis lanceolata. Lineage (NCBI taxonomy): Eukaryota > Viridiplantae > Streptophyta > Magnoliopsida > Asterales > Campanulaceae > Codonopsis > Codonopsis lanceolata. The sequence continues at coordinate 81,246,420 of CM028381.1, forward strand.
TCAGGTGAGTGACCCTAAACGCAACACTTATTGATTTTTATTGTATTTGCACTGTAATTCGTAAAAAAAATTCGAACATTTCCAAAACATCCGCTAGGTCACAGCGGATGTACACTCAAAGAACCGCTACTGACCAGCGGATGTTTTGCAAAAGTACCGCGATTTAGAAGCGGATGTTTTGTGGTAGGTCCGTTTTTTTGAAGCGGTTATTTTTTGGTTGGTCCGTTTTTTAGTAGCGGATGTTTTGTAGTAGAACCACTTCTGACTAGCGGCTGTTTACATGAAGAACCGCTACTATGTAGCGGCTCTTTCAGTGAATTTTGCTGGAATTTTTGTGGAATTTTTTTTTCATTATTAAACGGTTAATATGATTTTTTTGTTGTTTGTTGATAGGATTACTAGTTCGAAAACGAGAATTGTTACGTTTCAAAAAGTGCAGGGGGTGAATTGTTAAATTTTGTACAAGTGTTGGGGTTGAATTGTTACGTTTCAAAAAGTGCAGGGGGTGAATTGTTAAATTTTGTAAAAGTGTAGGGGTTGAATTGTTAAGTTTCAAAAAGTGCAGGGGGTGAATTGTTAAATATGTAAAAGTGTAGGGGGTTAATTGTAACTAAGTTTCAAAAATTGTAGGGGGTTAATTGATAAATTTTGTAAAAGTTTAGGGGGTTAATTGTAACTAAGTTTCAAAAATTATAGGGGGTTAATTGTTAAATTTTGTAAAAGTTCAGGGGTTGAATTGTTAAGTTTCAAAAAGTGCAGGGGGTGAATTGTTAAATTTTGTAAAAGTTTAGGGGTTGAATTGTAAAGTTTCAAAAACTCCAGGGGGTGAATTGTTAAGTTTTGTAAAAGTGTAGGGGGTTAATTGTAACTAAGTTTCAAAAAGTGTAGGACGGTTAATTGTTAAATTTTGTAAAAGTGTAGGGGTTGAATTGTTACGTTTCAAAAAGTGCAGGGGGTGAATTGTTAAATTTTGTACAAGTGTTGGGGTTGAATTGTTACGTTTCAAAAAGTGCAGGGGGTGAATTGTTAAATTTTGTACAAGTGTTGGGGTTGAATTGTTAAGTTTGAAACAATTTAGGGGGTTAATTTTTAAGTTTGAAACAGTTTAGGGGGTGAGTTGTTAAATTTGTTAAACGTGTAGGGGGTGAATTTTTAAGTTTCAAAAAGTGTAGGGGTGAATTGTTAAATTTGTTAAAGTGAAGGGGGTTAATTGTAACTAAGTTTCAAAAAGTGTAGGGGTGAATTGTTAAATTTGTAAAAGTGTAGGGATTGAATTGTTAAGTTTCAAAGCGTTTAGGGGGTGAATTGTTAAATTTCGAAAAGTCTAGGGGGTTAATTGTTAAGTTACAAAAATTGTAGGGGTTAATTGTTAAGTTTCAAAAAGTGTAGGGGGTCAATACTTCTTACTTTTGCACAATCATAGTGTTATTATAGTAAATGCATGACAATAAGCCCAAATAGACAAAATATAATTATCTAACAATTATGTACACACAAATTCACAAATTTTTTATCTAACAATCATGTCCAAAATGAATACATCAAATAAGGTTTTTTTTTTTTTTTAAAAATACATGTTTCTTTTTTCGGAAAAACGTTTTTTTTCAAAAAGAGCCGCGACTCACCGGCGGATATTTGACAAAACTATCGCTACTCACCAGCGATGTTTATATAAAACAACCGCTATTAAGTTGCGGCTGTTTTATAAAACTACCGCTGGTGAGTAGCGGTACTTTTGTCAAATATCCGCCGGTGAGTCGCGGCTCTTTTACGCCAGATTCAAAAAAAAAAACCAAATTGAAACAGAATGCGTCCAGATCTGCAATTTATTCCAAATTGAAACAGAAGAGGTGAGAGATTAACATACCTGGAGTGAGGGAGTGAGAGATTTTTGTTTGGTTTAGGGTGGATCTAGGTTGGTTTGTTGGAGTGAGTGAGGGAGAAGGAACAGAAATGGGGGCTGCCGAGCTCGTGAGGGAGAAGCAAGGGAGAGGGAACGTTCGAAATGGGGGAGAAGGGGGGCTGGTTTCTCAGAGAGGGATGGTTTCCGAGTGAGAGAGAGAGAGAGAGAGAGACCGGGTGAGTGAGAGAGAGAGAGAGAGGGAGATGGGCAGGGGGTAGGGGGCGGGTGAGTGAGAGAGAGAGAGAGAGAGAGAGACGTGTGGGGGGGGGGGAAGAGAGAGAGTCGTGTGGGGGGGGGGGGGTGGCGGGTGGATTATTTTAATAAGGGGTAGTTAGGTAATTTAATTATTAATATGGTGTTGCGTTTAGGGTTTTAGGTGTTGCGTTTAGGTGTTCTGTTTCAAAAAGCTTTATAATTGCCTTTAAAGTTTAAACCTCCCATTGGAGATGCTCTTAGTTCTTTGAGGTATATTTCAGGGTAATTGGGAAAGAATAGAAAACGGGCCCACTCGTCTGATCAATCTCAGACAATCTAAGAAAGAAAGTGACAAATATTTAGGTAAGGAGGGAATATAAATTTGTCATTTTGGTAATCATGACCAAAAGTAATCTATATTTATTTATAAAATAAATACAAGAATGCATGGGTATTGGTCATGTCCAAAGAAACACTATAAAAATTAGGTTTAAAATATGAAGAAGAAAAAAGGAGTGGTGGGGGAGGGAGTGAGAGGGTTGATTCATTTCATACTTCCCAACAGTAAGGTTTTACATGGGCCAATGCTAAGGTCATTTTTATTTTACATTAAAATATGAATATTTTATGATATAGTATATTTTCATTGATTGAATATTTTGTAGATTCCAATATTCCGATCAATAAGAATATGTCATGTTATAAAATATATATATTTTGAAATAAAAAGAAAATATCCGAACATTATCATTTACTATAACTGCCCAAATCTTAAATTAGTAATGAGAAAGTGGACCCCACTGATTCTATCAGGTGTAGGGTTGCAGTCTTGCAGAGACTTACAATTTTAGAGCATGAACAACAAAGCTCCTCATTTGGGGAGCTTAAGCTCCATTTTTTTTATTTTATTACAAAAATGCAATAAAGCTCCCCACTTAAGCTCCCCAATAAAAATACTTTTCAACAATGCACAAACTCCAATACTTTTATATACCTCATCATCTTTATCTCTAATAATTTAATATTTTTATAGAAAAATGACTAGAAATGTGAAAAATTCATAGAAAATTTTTATGATATCCAAATGAAACAAACCAAGTCTCTATTTGTAGATAAAAATGTTTACTTTAATACAGGAAAAAAATATATTTAAAAAAATATTTTTTATGACTGAAAATTGATGAAAAAAGAAAATTGAGGAAAAGTACATAATAAAGTATGTGGAAAAGAGGGAGAAAGTAACAGGTGGCATGTTTTTTGATGGTTAATCTCGGGAGCTTCTTAAGCTCCCAATTCACCTTTTGGCTTAATTAAGCTTAGTTAAGATTCTTTGTTATTTGCAAAAATCTGAAAGTATTGGCATTAGCTCCTCCGTTGTTTTTGGTTTTAGTGCCTTGATCGTGGCATTTTACGCCCTAGGGTTGGTGGTATTTTAGGCCCTAGGTTGCAGACAGATGGTTAACGCGTCTCTTTCATCTTTTAGTGTATTTTGGCAGTTATGCGGAGGGGCAGATCTGTCTTTGCTCATTCCTATTCCTGTTAGTGACTCCCTGATTTCTGACGCCTCCCTTATATTGCAGCCTTCGTCATTTGCAAAGGTGGGATTTTGTGGGCTAAAAGGGATTCAGAGAGCTGTGTGTGCAGAGTGTCTCGCAGGGCCGGCCCTGAGTTTCGAGAGGCCCATGGCAAAAAAAGGGGGGGCCCTTTATAAAAATAAAATCATTTAAAGTATTGGGAAAAAGAAAAGTAAAAAGTTTATAGCAAGAATTGAACTCAAAATCTCTCATAATTTACCAAGTATCTTAACCATTGGATCAATTATTCTACACTAAATTAATCAACACGTTATAACTTATATATAGTTCACAAACTAAAAAAGTAATCAGCATATGGTGATTTACGACCAAGAATCCAAGAATCATGTTCTTCTTCAGATTCCGGTGATTTACGACTAGGAGAAGAAACTCTCAACGAATCAACCCAACCATTAATATTAATGTGTCTGTCAGCACCACGACCACGGGTTTCAAGCTTTTTTAGACCAAGAAAAACATAAATATTGAATTCGTGCAACATGTGTGCAACGTGCGAGCACTTGACTAGTGTATATATATATATATATATATATATATATTGGAGACAGGATTCCATCGTAATCTAGAAACACCACGATTTTCTTCTCGTCTTCCATGTCCATCATCGAGTTGAAAGAGCAAAGTGCAGAAGGGTGTTCATTCTATATTTAAAAATAAACCAAAAAATCAAATGAGAACAATACAATATGGAACCGCTTTACTGAGAACCTAAGAACTCATGAATAGCACTTGAATAAGCTAATAGATACGGAAGCTTACCAACCAAGAAACGTAAGCCGGATCTGCTATATCATTGCTAAAATCATGTTTGGCTTTAGAGATTGATTCGGAATTTAGCGTCTTGCAGGGAAGCCATCTACTTATGGGATGCTCTTACTGATGCTGTTTGTTTTGGCCCTTTTGGGGGGTCTTTTATATTATTAAAGGAAAATGTTGTTTCTATGAAAAAGATCCTTAAAGGCTGTGTGTCATGTTTTTGGTAAATGAGAGTGGGTCCCATGTATCCAACTGCCCATGGCAAAAAAAAAGGGCCCTTTATAAAAATGAAATCATTTAAAGTATTGGTAAAAAAAAGTTGACAACAAGAATTGAACTCAAGATCTCTAACAATCTACCAAGTATATTAACCAATGGATCATCTATTCTACATTAAAATTATGAACACATTATAACTTATATACAGTTCACAGACTAAAAAAAATAACAGATTAAAACAAAAAACAACCCAGGTTTCGAACCTAAAACCTTTAACCTACACCATGAGCGCCTCAACCATTGGACTAAGGGAATCACTTGTAATTTTGTTTTACAATTTAATATATATACTAAATATAAGGTAGTACCCAAACATTTGGGGCCCTAAAAATTGGGGGCCCATGTCTTTAGAGGAGGATCACTCTCTATCTCACTTCGCTCACTATTTCTTCAACGTAACAACTATGCGGAGAGTTTTTGGGGAAGAAAGGTGTGTCTGAAAGTGAACCTCGAAGGCTCTATTTATAGCCTGGAGAGAGGACACGGGAGGGATTTCTTTTCCTTCTTCAGGCTTCAACCGATTGTATAGAACGCCGAAGGATTTGCACATTGCGCGAACTGTAGCTGTCCTGTAGCAGTTTGGAGAACACTGTAGCTCAAACTGGGTGCCACCTATAAGCAAACTAGGCGCCACCCCCATTTCTTCCATGGGTGGCGTCAGCTTTGGCTTTCTTGTCCCTTTTTGGCACTTTGCCCCCTGCATTTCACTGTTTTGCGCATCTTGCTTTTTCCTTTTGCATTTTTGACCCTGTAACTTGACATTTGTTAAGTTTTAACAGGTCTTGATATTTCATGTCATGTTACATACGAGTGGTACGAAATTTGGGTGTCTACAGTGGCGGTTAGCCCAACGAGCCCAAGTCATTTTGACATCTCTAGACGAGCCAACCCACTCCCCACTTCAACCCGTCATTTGGCTGGGCGGGGCGAGGCGAGCCAACTCAAAAAAGTGGTGGGCCTATGTAACGCCCCGTATTCTTGCATGTGCATTGTATACTTGTCTTTATACTTTCTTGGTTGATTGTGAGCATGTTTACTTGGTATATAAATGTTTTAGAATCATTCATAAGTTATTCTAGAAGTCCATAACATGTTTAGATTCATATAAACTTGTTTGTTGAATCGCCGGTTTGATCGCCTTGATTTTGGCCTTAGCGATTCCTCTCGTTGCTCGTATTTGCTTCTATTTCGACGTACGAAGTGTTCGTTGAGTTCTTGACTTTATATTCAGGTCTTAACCATGTTGAAACAAGTTTCTTTCATGTCCAAGTTATCCTAGTTTGATTGGTGTTTGATTGTAGTTCGATTCGTTGATCATTCGTCGCGTGATTCGAGCCTTGTTCTATCTTGCTCCGGGGGTTGTTCGGGTGCGTTTCCGACTTGTTTTGAGTAGGGTTAGACCTTAGAATGGTTGCCCATGAGTTTGGGACCATTTAGAACAAGTTTGAATCAAGTTTTAGAGGTTCTGGAGCCGAGGCGGCCGCATGGCACCTTGTGAGGCGCCCGCCTCAAATGCAGGGAGCAATTGCAAAGTGGTCTGAACTTGGAAGAAGCCTCAGTACTTGAGGCGCCCGCCTGGGCATGGTTGAGGCGCCCGCCTCAACCTCTGGTCTGTTACGGGAAATTTTCTCCTGTTTTGGAATTGGACGACTTGTACTCCTTGATTGTGAAGGCAATGAACTCAATCCATCACATTTGATAAAATATTAATTCTACTACTAATATACCCCATAGAATCTATGCTACAAAAATGAAATAATATAAATAATGTTATGAAAGTCTGCTACAAAAATGAAATAATATAAATAATGTTATGAAAGTCTTCTAGCCTATGTATAGGCATGTGTGAACATTTGCATTGAATGACTTTTCATTGTTTGTGTTCTGCTCGGTTATAAATACCGAGCAGCCTGTAGTTACATTGCACAGACGGATCCTTCACTCTGAATAAATCTCTCTCTCTCTCTCTCTCTCTCTCTCTCTTTCTCTCATACACTCATTGTTCTAATTTGTGGTTACTTTATAACACGTTATCAGCACGATTGTTCTACTGTTAACAATCCCAAACGTTTTTTCTTCACAAATGGCAAACATCGCTAAGCTTGAATTTGAAAGGATCGACATAACTGGGAAAAATTATATGTCTTGGAAAATAGATGTCAAAACCTACCTGGCCGCCAGAAGCCTCAAAAATACTATCCAACAAAGTAATAATGATCGAATGGATAAGTAATCAACACCGGGCTCAAGCCATGATTTTCCTACGACACCACGTCCACGAAGACCTAAAGATGGAGTACCTCACAGTTAATGATCCACTCGTCTTTTGGGAAAGTTTGAACGAAAGATATGACCATTTGAAAATGGTCATTCTCCCAAAAGCAGACTATGATTGGATTCATATCCGCCTACAAGCTTTTAAAACCATCAATAAATATAGTTCAATGATGTATAAAATAACCCCACAGTTGAAATTATGTGGGGAAACCATCACTGAATATGATATGTTGGAGAAGACTTTCTCAACATTTCATGCCTCGAATATGCTCCTGCAGCAGCAATATCTAGAAAAAAGTTTTAAAAGGTACTCCGAATTTATCTCTCGCCTCCTTGTAGCTGAACAGAATAATGAGATTCTAATGAAAAATCATGAATCTCAACCAACTGGTTCAGCCTCATTCCCTGAAGCGAATGAGACTATGTATGATGATGGGCAAGAGCGTGGGTGTGGTAGTGTTCGTGGTCGCGGTCGTGGTCGAGGCCAAGGAAATTAAGGACAAGGCCGAGGTCGTGGTCGAAATCAAGGCCGAGGAAGAGGTCGTGGAAGAAATAACTATCGTCGTCCTCATCATCATCCATCTAATGGAAATTCCTCTCGCCACCTAAAGTGGAACAGAGATGATGATAGAAACAACTCTTCGAGTCGGTAAAATGTGCGTCCAAACAATGAAGAAAGTTCATGTTTTAGGTGTGGCATGACAGGCCACTGGGCACGCACATGCCGAACGGCGAAACATCTAGTTGATCTTTATGAGAGATCACAAAAAAAGAAAAATGTTGAGACAAATTTCCTTGAAAATGATCCTGAAGATCATCATTTTGATTTTGGTGATATGGTTAACGTCGACATGACCAATACCATTAGTGATGATATTGGTCATGAACAATAAATTAACATAGGAAAGAAGCTATGGTCCGAGTTTGAGATAAAAGTTGTGGAAAAAGTAACATGTTGTTATGTAGGAACATTATCTGTTTTTCCCATGTATACTAGCATGCTTACAATAAAGTTTATACATGTATTTTGCATTCAATGTGTTATCATATTTATTCATCTTATTTTTCTTTCTCTCATATTGAAATAGATCACAAATATGTTTGAATCCAAAATCCAATGAGGAGATTTATGTCTTGCAGACAGCGCTACTAGGCATACCATACTTAAAAATAAGAAATATTTTTCTTATCTCAAAATTGACAATGCTAATGTCAACACTATATCTGGTAATGCCAAAATAATTGAAGTATTGGGCAAAACAATTTTCCTAATGCCTGAAGGCACGAAATTCATGATAAATAATGCATTGTTCTCTCCTAAGTCTCAAAAAACTTGTTAAGTTTCAAAGACATTCGTCTGAATGGATATCATAATGAGACTATGAATAAGGAGAATGATGAATATCTTTGCATTACCTCAAACACTTTCAGAAGTAAGTGTATATTGAAAAAATTATCATCTCTATTATTTAAATTGTATAGTACAATCATAAAAATATTTGAATTATATTCTACAGTATATATTTTTTTAAAAGAAGCGAATAGATATTTATAAGAATAAAAAATTAGTAATACAACAAGAAGATTTTTAAGCAAGATCTTTTTAAGGGTTATTAATCAATCGGACACCAAAGATATGAAATTTCAATCAGGACTCTTAGCCCCAAACGAGGGAGTATACGGCAATATCTTAAGTACTCGTATTATTTGGTAAAGATTTGAGTGAGGTGAATTAGGGGTGTAAGTGGTTCGGTTTGGTTTGGTTTATGCCAAAACCACAAACCGAACCGCCTCCTAGTGGTTCCAAAAATCTCAAACCGAACCGAACCGAGTAAGACTTGGAACCGAACCGAACCACTCGGTTTGGTTTGGTTTGGTTCGGTTTTGTGGTTTATATAAATTATTTTTAATGAAATTAACCAACATTAAAAATAACAATGAAAATAATATTTTAATTTGGAATTAACATCAAAATTAGGAAATAATCTACTAACAACAAATTATCATAAATAAAACAATACAAATTCTAAAATAAATACAAACAATGGAAGATATAATAGTTCTCCAATAATCAAGATTTTGTTTGGTTTAGTATCCGTCTATATATATATTTATTATGAATAAATCAAAGGTTCAAAATCGTTAATAAATGTAATATAATATATATTATATAATAAATAAATAAAAATATATAGGGTGGTTTGGTTCGGTTCGGTTTGGTTTGGTTCGATACCAAAAACCATGAACCGAACCGAACCGCGTGGTTTTCCAATTCTTGAAACCGAAACTGAACCGTCTTTGACCAAAACCGAACCAAACCGACTGGTTTGGATTTGGTTTGGTTCGGTTCCATGGTTCGGTGGTTCTGATTTACACCCCTAAGGTGAATAATATTTCAATTAGGACACCTTGAAGGGTTAACCATAAATAGGAGGCTTTGACTTATATGTAAGAGCTTATCTTAAAGATCTAATTATAACACATGTTACTTCATCCCAAAATAAGTATTTTTTTTATTTTTACTATTATTTTTTTAGAAATGTTTTTTTTTAAAAATTATTGTATTTTTTATTTTTTGAAAGTAAATTACTCTCTCCGTTTTTAATTAAACACCTTCTTTAATCCGGTACACATTAAAAAAATTACTCCTCGTTCCAGATAAATATTAATAGGGGACAAAACACAAAGATTAAATGAATGGAAATGTTAGGAAAAACGGTAGAAATTTTATACACCAAAAATCTTTAGAAAAATTAATTGAGATATCACAAAATAAAAAAATAGAAATATTTATTCAGAACGGTGGGAGTATAAGAGTATTCTATACTATAAATATTAAATACTGATGTAAATAATATATAATTTTATTTAATATCATTATAATTAAATTAGGTAAAATAATAAAAGTAGAATGATTTAAATATTTTTTTAAAAATAAAGTAAGTATTTTAAAAGATTGACGTAGTTATACACTAAAAGATGAAAGAGGTATATGCAAGACGCCTGTAACCATATGTCTGCAACCCTAGGGCCTAAAATACCTCCACGATCAAAGGCACTAAAATCGTAAGTCTCTGCAAGATTGCAACCCTACACCTGATAGAATTAGTGGGGTCCACTTTCTCATTACTAATTTAAGACTTGAGGGGTTACAGTAAATGATAACGTTTGGATATTTTTATTTTATATCAAAATATATATATTTTATAACGTGACATATTCTCATTGATCGGAATATTAGAACGTATAAAATGTTCAATCAATAAAAATATACTATATCATAAAATATTTATATTTTAATGTAAAATAAAAATGACCCTAGCATTGGCCCACGTAAAACGTTATTGTTGGGAAGTATGAAATGAATCAACCCTCTCACTCCCACCCCCGCCACTCCTTTTTTCATATTTTAAACCCGATTTTTATAGTGTTTCTTTGGACATGACCCAATACCCATGCATTCTTGTCTTTATTTTATAAATAAATATAGATTACTTTTGGTCATGATTACCAAAATGACAAATTTATATTCCCTCCTTATACATTGTCACTTTCTTTCTTAGATTATCTAAGATTGATCAGACAAGTGGGCCCGTTTTCTATTATTTTCTTGTTTTTATTTTACAAGTACATAGTACTCCTTTCGTCTCTAATTTATTGTTCTGATTGATTCGGCGCATCGTTTAAGAAAATCTATTTGACTGGATTATTAATATTGGTTTAATGTGTAGTTCCTTTAAAACTCATGTGTATGTGGCCCATAATTAAAGTATGGTGAAAAAGTAAGAATAAAGTGGTAAAAGTGATGTTCTAAAAAAGTAAGTTTCAAAGTAGACAATTATTTTGGGACGAACGAAAAAGAAAAGGAGAACGATAATTTAAGGATGGAGACTATTTTGATGATAATTATAAAAATGACAAATTTATATTCCCTCCTTACCTAAATAATTGCTCTACACTTCCTAACAACTATATTGATGCTTCCGATCATAATGGCAAATGTATTTCTGATAAACTCCCAATTACCCTGAACTATACCTCAAAGAACTACGAGGTTATGGGAAATGTGCCTGCCCAGGAAAAGATAAAAGGAGTTGAGAATCACCCTTCACTCACTCACGTTTTTATTTTACAAGTACATATATATTATTTTGGTGATAATTATAAAAATGGCAAAATTATTTTGTGACAATTTTTTTTCTAACACGTTTATTTTTTGTGGGGGAGAGTATTAATTATTCTCAAATATTTATGTGATTATGATCATCTTTAGTGCTAGTTACTCTCTCTTTCCGAAAATTGTTGTTTGGGATGATTTGACGTACGTTTAAAAAAAAAACACTTAATATTGAAAATTGTATGTGGCCCAAAATTAAATTGAGAAGAAAAAGTATAGGTAAAGTGATAAAAATGATGTCTTAAAAATAAAATTTTCAAGAAAGATAATTATTTTATAACGGACAAAAAAAGAAAGTAAGATAATAAATTTGAGATGGAGGAAGTATACATTATTATATGTAAGATGATAATACAACATATACTCCATCCGTCCCAAAATTATTGTCTTGCTTCCCTTTTTCGTCCGTCCTAAAATAATTGTCTTTTTGAAAGTTTATTTGTTGAATTTATTTGTAAGTTTCTCGCCCTTCTCTTTCTTTCCAAATTTCATTTTTTTTAATTAATGAATTTTTAAGTTCTGTATTATTTATTATTATTATTTACTACTTAAATACTTTAAATGGATGCAAATTATTACATACAATTGTCTTTATTGTTAATTGTTTATTATTACCATTATTATTGTTAAATTTCATATTATTATACGTATGTCAAATGTTTCAGACTATGAATAGACTGACATTACTGATGATAGCTTAGCATGATAATATTTTAACGAGCGTATTCCAGGACACGCAAGATATCTTAAACGGAAGTGTACCGTTCAAGATAAAGAATCACATCGCCGCTTACTGCATGATTTAATTGAAAATATTTGGAGATTTTTTTGGTAATCAGTAATTTTTATTATAGTTGTTGTATTATTTTCGGATGTTGTTGTGATTTTCTTTGAATTGTTTATTTAATGAAGTTAATTATTGTATTTTTTAAAATTTATAAATGAATATTAATATAAATATTATTCGACTTATAATAAATTGATAATATTATAATGTTATTTAAATATAATAATATTATATTATAAATAATATCAAATTATTTTGGTTATATTAAATATTTAAATTAATAATATTATAAATAAATAATATCGAATTATAATAAATATTATTCAAATTATAATAAATAAATGTTATTTTAATAATAGATAAAGTTATTGGAGATAAAGATGATAAAGTATGTAAATATTTTGAATTTTGTATGACCATTAGAAGAATATTTTGATTTTAAATCAAATAAATATTTAATGAATTAATTTATTAATTTTTAATAGGTTAAATTTGATTTTTGACACAATATTATACCTGTTCCAAGTATGCAACCCATCAAAATTAGTTGGGTCCACTTTGTGTATCACTATAATTGTCACAATCAAATATTCGATGGAGCGAGTATCAATTAAAAGCTTGTTTTTGTTATAAAGTAACCACAAAATATAACAAAGAGTGTATGAGAGATAGAGAGAAAGAGAGTATTATTCAGAGTGAATCGCGGTGTCTCCAATAGCCTTACATTGCTCGGTATTTATAGTCGAGCAATGAACGAAGGTCTGCCAATTCGTTGGCCAAGGTTGACAAATCATGCCAACCTACTAACCTACCCATGCTAGCTATTGCTATCCTACCTATGTTCATTATTACATAACACTCCCCCTTGAACATAGCAGTAAGTTGACTAAGTGTGTCGTTAAAAACCTTTAAGTCGAAAAACCCAGTAGGGAAAAAAATCGGACATAAGGAAAAACGTACACAACTTAGGCCACCAATTTTGTGCATGGGCTGTCTCGTTAAAAACCTTTTCATGGAAAACCCAGTGGGAAAAAAAACCATGATAAAGGGAAAAATAGTACAGCCATATATGCTCCCCCTTGAACTGACAAGGGTCAAGAGAAATCACCTTTGTAAATCTCGTAGATTTCGCATCCCAATATTGTGAACATGCTTTCTGAAGGTTGTAGTGGGGAGTGCCTTCGTAAATAAATCTGCAACATTATCACTTGATCGAACATATTGGATGCTGACCTCTTTCTTCTTTTCAAGTTCTTGAGTGTATAAAAAGAGCTTCGGGGGGATATGTTTGGACCTATCACTTTTGATGTATCCCTCTTTACTTTGGGCGACACATGCGGCATTGTCTTCAAATAATCTTGTCGGTCTTTGTTGTGGTAGTCCATGGCATTTTGAATATCTTGAGTCATAGATCGAAGCCATACACACTCTCCGGCTTCATGAAGTGCGATCATCTCGGCATGATTTGGACGATGTAGCAACTAGCGTTTGCTTTTAAGAACGCCAGGAAATTGCAGTACCACCCATCGTGAAGACATAGCCAGTCTGTGATCTGGCTTTATGAGGATCAGACAAATAACATGCATCTGCAAAACCAATCAGTTCATCCCTAGATCCTTTGGGATAAAATAATCTCAAATCGATCGTCCCTTGAAGATAACGAAATATGTGCTTGATACCATTCCGGTGTCTCGTGATGGAGATGAACTATATCTTGCCAATAGATTTGTAGCAAATGCTATATCAGTGCGGTACAATTAGCAAGGTACATAAGAGCTCAATAGCACTTAAGTATGGTACTTGGGACCAAGTATTTCTTCATTATCTTCACAAGGGGCGAAATGGATCTTTTCAACATTTAGTGATCTATTAATCATGGGGTTAGTGAGAGGGTTTGCCTTATCCATACAAAAAGCGCTTCAAAACCCTTTTGTGTAATTTGATTGGTGTACAAATTTTCCACTATGAAAGTGTTCTATTTGTAAACCAAGGCATTATTTGTACGCCCAAGATCTTTCATTTCAAATTCTCCTTTAGGTAATCAAGCGCTTCTTTGATTTCCTTGGGAGTTCCAATGATATTCGGATCATCTACATGAACAGCGATAATAGCAAATCAAGCTGTCGTTTTCTTTATAAAAACACACGGACATAATTGATCATTCACATATCCGTCTTTTAACAAATGCTCACTTAAGCAATTATACCACATGCGAGGATTGTTTTAATCCATACGAGTGATCGTTGTAGTTTAATTGCACATAATTCTTTAGGCTTTGAGCTCGGTGCCGGCACTTTAATTCCATCGAGAATTCTCATATAAATATCGGCATCTAATGATCCATATAAATAAGCCGTTACAACATCCATGAGATGCATATCTAGATTTTCGAAACCGATAGGTGATTAGATATCGAGCGTAATAGCATCCATTACGGGGAGAATACGTTTCTTCATAATCAATCAGGGCCTTTGAGAAAAACCTTGTGCAACAAAGCGAGCCTTGTATCTCACAATCTCATTTTTCTCATTTCGCTTTCGAACAAAAATCCATCGTATCCAATGGGTTTCACGGCTTACGGTGTGAGAGCGATAGATCCAAATACTTTTCGTTTATTCAACGAATTTAATTCGACCTTCATGGCATCTATCCATTTGATCTTGTCATGCCTTTTTGACATTCGGAATCTGATTTTGGTTCGGGATCATCGATCCGTCATTAATTTCTTGGGATACCGAATAAGAGAATATATCATCAATATTCTCCATTTCATCTCGGTTCCATATTTTTCCATTACATATGTAATTAATGGAAATCTCATGGTTATCATTGCTGCGGGGCTTACTAGATTTGCATGATCGTGTGTTTCTTACGGAACAATTTCACGATCGTGTGTTTCTTCTGGAACACTTTCATGTGATTGGGGATTTTCAATCACTTTCTTTTTGCGAGATTTTTATCCTTTGAACCAATGGGTCGTCCACGCTTGGGCGTGTTTTAGATTCATTGCCATTTTATCATTTGGCGGCCCTTTTGGTATTTCAATTCGAGGCGGGGAGCGGGGATTTATGACTACATGTGACTTTGTCACTCTTTGTATCTATAAATGCATCGGCAATTGATTCGCTACATTTTGTAAATGTATGATCTTTTGAACTTCCGGATTCACGTTGCTTTGTGGGAGGGTCAAGGTGCGATAACGATGATGTGCACCATTTGATCTCTCTTCCCTTGTTTCCCCTCTTCACCTAAAGGTGGAAACTTGTCTTCATTAAAATGACAATCGGCAAAGCGTGCTTGGCGTAAGCGTCACCCGTTTTTGGTTCAAGATATTTTATTATAGAGGGATTCATACCCGACATATACTCCCAATCTCCTTTGTGGTCCCATCTTTGTGCGTTGTGGTGGAGCAATTGGTACATATACCGCACAACCAAAACTCTTAGATGGGATAGATTCGGCTCTCGCTTAGAATGCCAAGCTGTATTAGGGGAGTATTTGTGATATGCACTTGGCTTTGAGGCGAATCGGTCTTTGTTGCATGTAAAAAGCATGACCCCCCCATACTGAAGTAGGGAGCTTTGTTCTCATCATTAATGGTGCGGCAATGAGTTGAATACGTTTGATCAACGATTCACCAAACCATTTTGTGTATGAACATGGGCTCTTGGATGTTCAACATCGGCAATCCCTATTGCCATACAATAATCATTGAATGCTTGAGATGTAAATTCACCGGCATTATCAAGTCTCACTTTCTTGATCATATAATCGGGAATTGTGCTCTCAGCTTGATTATTTGTGCAAGGAATTTGGCAAATGTCGTATTACGAGTTGATAATAGACATACGTGCGACCATTTGCTAGAAGCATCAATCAATACCATAAAGTATTGGAATGGTCCACTTAGTGGATGGATAGGTCCACATATATCACCACGAATTCGTTCCAAAAGCGATGGTGATTCATATCCAACTTTAGTTGGTGATGGTCTAATTATCAACTTTCATGAGAACAAGCCTCACAAAGGAGTTCATTAGATTGAAAAATCTTTCGGTTTTTCAATGGATGACCACTAGAATTCTCTATAATTCTACGCATCATTATTGATCTGGATGCCCGATCGATCATGCCAAGCTTTAAATGTTTCGGTAAACTTCGGGTTTCTTGTAGAATATGATTCAAATATTCTTATGATTGTACTATACAATCCGGATGATAGAGATGAAATTTCTCCAATATACACTTGCTTCGGAAGTGTTTGAGGTAATGCAAAGATATTCATCATTCCCTTATTCATAGTCTCAATATGATATCCATTCGGGCGAATGTCTTTGAAACTTAACAAGTTTCTTTGAGACTTAGGAGAGAATAATGCATTATTTATCATGAATTTCGTGCCTCCGGGCATTAGGAAAATTGCCTTGCCAAATCCTTCAATTATTTTGGCATTACCGGATATAGTGTTGACATTAGCATTGTCAATTTTTAGATAAGAAAAATATTTCTTATTTTTAAGTATGGTATGCGTAGTAGCTGTTTGCAAGACATAAATCTCCTCCTTGGATTTTGGATTCAGACATATTTGTGATCTATTTCAATATGAGAGAAAGTAAAATAAAATGAATAAATATGATAACACATTGAATGCAAAATACATATATAAACTTTATTGTAAGCATGCTAGTATACATAGGAAAAAGCGAGATAATATTCCTACATAACAACATGTTACTTTTCCACTGACTTTTATCTTAAACTCGGACCATAGCTTCATTCCTATGTTCATTTATTGTTCATGAACAATATCATCACTAATGGTATTGGTCATGTCGGCGTTAACCATATCATCGAAATCAAAATGAAGATCTTGAGGATCATTTTCAAGGAAATTTGTCTACATTCTTTCCTTTTTGTGATCTCTCATAAAGATCAACTAGATGTTTGGCCGTTCGGCGTGCGTGCCAGTGGCTTTGTCATGCCACAGAAAACATGAACTCTCTTCATTGTTTGGGCACATTTTGCCTACTCGAGGAGGTGTTTCTATCATCATCTGTTCCTTCCGGGTGGCGAGAGGAATTTCCATTATCTGGATGATGATGATGGCGGCGAAAGTTATTTCGTCCACGACCTCTTCCTCGGCCTTGATTTAGACCACGACCGGCCTTGTCCATGATTTCCTTGGCCTCGACCACGGCCGCGACCACGACCTACGCCCACGCTCTTGGCCTTCAATGTCCTAGTCCCATTCGACGGGGAATGGGGTGTCGATCGAGATTCATGATTCTTCATTAGAATCTCATTATTACGTTATTTACAAGTAGGCAAGAGATCAATTGAGTACCTTTTAAAACCATTACTCGATATTCTTCTTTGCGGGAGCATATTCGAGGCATGAAATGTGGAGAAAGTCTTCTCCAACATATCATATTCGGTGATGTTTTCCCCATGTAATTTCAAGCGTGAGGTTATTTTGTACATCATTGAACTATATTCATTGATGGTTTTAAAATCTTGTAGGCGGATATGAATCAATCATAGTGTGCTTTTGGGAGAATGACCGTTCTCAAATGGTCATATCTTTCGTTCAAACTCTCCCCAAAGACAAGTGGATCATTAGTGAGGTACTCCATCTTTAGGTCTTCGTGGGCGTGGTGTCGTAGGAAAATCATGGCTTGAGCCCGTTGTTGATTACTTATCCATTCACTATTACTTTGTTGGATAGTATTTTGAGGCTTGGTGGCAGTGGGTTTAAACATCTATTTTCCAAGACATATAGTTTCCAGTTATGTCGAGCCTTTCAAATTCAAGCTTAGCAATGTTTGCCATTTTGTGAAGAAAAAACTATAAAAATGAAACATATATATATTAATAAAATGATGACATGGAAATTTTATTCATAAATAATCAATCGGTACATGTTAAAAATGTATGTTGAAA
>CM028381.1:81264428-81299542 GCA_013146195.2 Codonopsis lanceolata
GGTCTACCGTCGGCGGACTTTGCCTTGGCATGTCATTGCAGGTAGACTTCACTTTCTCTCACAGATTACCTTCTCGGATTTCTCATTTGAATCATTCATTTTGGCTTTTCCTTCGAGCTTTAGGGTAAACATAAGGAACACTTGAGTAACCAATGCCTTGTTTCCCTATATTTCCAAATGTACGTTTAGAAAAGATATATCATTAGGTTTGATTCTCCTTTCTCTTTGGCTGAAAGAGATTGTCGGAAGAGACACATCGAATATCATGCATGTTTATCATTGCTAGATTTTTTTTTTGAAAGGATTTCTTCGAATCATCCTTGGAGCTATTCGAGAGTCAATTGTCTTTTGCAGAAGCAATTTTCTCTAGGTCTAGTCCTTTGATGTGCTCGATCAGACAATCAATTTTGTCATGAAAAATTTGTTTTCTTCCTTCAGTTTGATACTATCTTGTTGACAGCTATTGAGGGTTTGAATCTCACCTGCCATCAAAGATTTCTCAAGCGTAAGTTTCTCCACGAGTTCTTGGCCAGGTTTAACATAGGCTACTCTAAAGGAATTAAATTCTTCAAGCATATCCGATTATCCTTGAGAAGTTCTTCCTTCTTGAAGCTATCATTGCTTGGTTTCATTTTTGTCCAAAGGACTTGGTGAAACTACAACTTCATTTTCGAGTCATAGGTAGGACATGAATCATGAGCTATTAAGCATATGTTAGCTTGCTCACAATCCTCTTCCTCCTCTTACGAATCGGTTTCAAACCATGTAGCAACCCGTTTATCTTCTATGTCTTCACCAACATACCTTTTGTTTTTGAAATTTTCTAAACGAGGGTTTTCGGTATGCTTCAAATTTTGGCTTAGGACATTTTGAGGCAAAATGACCGGGTTTCCTACGGTTATAACACACAAGCTCTTCCTTAGATGAGCTTTCACCAATCTTCACGAAAGGTTGTTGGTGAGTGTTCTTCCTTCCATATTTTGCAAATTTTTGAAAACGTTTAACAAACATAGCAAATTGTTCATCGGATAAAAAATCATTTTCACGGAAGAAGTAGAAGGTTTGTTTTCAACAATGATTTCTTCTTGGACCATGGTGGCAGAACAGATTTGGCTCAACTGTTTGTCTTGCTCTAGAGCTTGATTAACTTCAAGTTCATAAACCTTTAAACTTGCGTAGAGACTACGAAGAGTCATCTCGTTTAAGTTTTTAGATTCTTTCATAGCCGTGGTCTTCACATGCCATAAGCTACCTAGAGAGCCTAGAAACCTCATGTTCATTTCCTTTTTTGTCATACGTTTTACCAAGAGAAAAGCAACTATTTATTACCTCACCGAATCGATCGTATGCTTGTCTCAAGGTTTCCTTAGGATCCTTTTGAAAGAATCAAAGCTGCTGGATGTATGTATATTTTCTATTGTCTCTTGTGTCTTGGTCTCCTCCAAGTATTCTACAAGAGCTTCCCACATCTCTTTAGCGCTTGGTTGTACATCGAATCACTTGCCGGTATGTGCTTGTATCTAGAGAGTCGGTGATTATGTTGATTGCTTTCTTGTCAAGTTCAACCGACTTTCTATCGTCCTCTGTCCATTCCGATTCTTCTTTGGAACTTGCTCTAGGGGGTTCCAGCAATGATGGAGGCTAGAAGATTTGCCTTCATTGGTACATGTTGACTGCGGTGACACATTTCCATAACTGTTGTCAATAGAGTTCATGAATCTCATTACTTTATCCTTCCATACATCAAAATGACCTTCGTCCAATATTGGGACGTGGTTAGCATTAGATGTAGGCGGCAAAGATATAGTGTGTTTGTGCCATTATGTCGTATCTCTCAAGAGTTTAATCTTGGAAAAACTTGTTTTCGAAGAGTAAGGCTCTGATACCAATTGTGGGTCCCAATGAGCACAATAATAAGCTAGAAGGGGGGTTGAATAGCTTATTAACACTTTAAAAACTTTTAAGTAAGTTCCTTGAAAGTTACTTGCAATCTATGAAAAGAATCAAGTAGCGGAAGACCTTCAAGAAAATTGTTCAGTCCGCCGATAAGGACTACCTAGGGTAGACCTTTTCAGATTACTTAAGTTCTACTCAATGAAATGGATAATATAAACAATGAAACTAAGCAGGTTCAATAATAGACAAGCGAAGGAAATAACACAAGTATTTTGGGATGGTTCACACTATAATGAGTGCTACGTCCACCACCAAGGCAAATCAACCTTGGATTTAAATTGTGCACTATGTTTTCCACTTAGATCAATTACAAAGAATATCCCTAATGGATCGTGTACAAAATATTGACTTGTGTTTGGGTCTAGGGAATTAAATATCGTAAATACAAGATATTTAATTAGATGCTAAGGTATATAGTTAATGGAAGTAAACAACAAGAAGAATAAAACAATAAATGTTGAAGAGCGGCTTCTTGTTGTTGACGAGGACTTCTAGATCTGTTGAGGATCTATTGAATGCACTGAGCTGAAAGACTTGGAGTTGTGTAGATTCAGAGCAATTCTTTAAGTGTTCGATTGATTCTGTGCAGTTGTCTCTTTGTTCCAGTCTTCAATGGCAGTATTTAAAGCAGATGCACTTCAAAAGATCCGTTGGAGAGGACGAAGACTTCAACAGCTCTATTCATAAATGCATTAAATGCATGGGGTCGATCAAGGAATTTCGTCTTCACAGTATATCTAGAGCAGATAATCATTTCGAGATCTTCAAAAGGTGGGCGATTTGGTGTCGGATCTAAGAGATGAAGCAGTAAAGTAGGGGCACCGATGCATCGCTTTTACGCTTTCACATTCGAGGCGAAAAGTATTCTGCTTTTCGGAAAGTTGCTTTCGGCGCTTGACATGTCGAGGGAATGACTTGGATTAATTCAAATAATATATGGAAATAAGTTTGAATTAATCCACCTAGCTATCTTTGGAGAGGACACGTAGAAGCGGTCACTGGACACGAGGTCTACCGATCTTAAGCTTTGAGCAGGTCTTAGGTGAAGCGAGAAGGGTCTTCCGTGAACTTTGAAAAAGTCCTACAAAAACTATACAAGGCAAAGTTCTATACACGGTTGCCGTTGCACGCTAATCGATCTGCGGCCCGATTAGCCATCGAAGTATAAAACTAATGTAATGTCTTGACGATATAAATTTAACATAAGAATCAACAGAAACAATGTCAAAGCATTATGATGACCTACTCGTCCCAAGATCTGAAATACTCCAGATACTATGGGCCCATGGGATACTAAAGCCCATTGATAATTACCGACCACCCAAACCATTGCATGCTTATTGGAATAATGCCCAAGATATTGTGAGTATCATCAAAGCAGTGGTCATCTTACTGACAGGTGCCATACACTCAAAGAGGCAATTCAGGATCTCATTGATAGGGGTGGGCAAACGGGTGCGGGTTTTCGGGTCCCGACCCGATCCGATCGGGTATTACCCTTTCGGCCTGAATTAGAATTTTTACAACATGGATCGGTTATCAGTTGCCATTCAACCCGATGAATATAAAAACGGGTCGGTTATCGGGTTTCAATAAACTACCCGAAATACCCGGTCGGGTACCCGATATTTTTTCTTACATGTTTTTTGAAATTCTTTTTTAGTGGCACTTATTACTTATTATTTGTGCCTTAAACAACTTGACTTGACAAAGAATTAAAAATTGAAGACTTAACAATGATAGACATTACTACATTAGATAATTAGAAATTTAGAATGCAACATACACTAGTCACATAAGTCAACAACAGCAAATACAAATATGAAATATTGCAACAGCCAACAATATTACAATAACATGCCAACGGTAACAAGATGGTGAAGGATCATTTTGCAGGCTGAATTTACACAATTAAAAATTTAGGCTGCAACATCAACATACACTAGTCACTAAATATTAAAGAGTACTCATCTGCAGCCTTCAAGTCTTCAGTAATAAAAGCAATAAAACACACATGTCACATGCACAACAAAGAACAAAGCAATGCCGATGACGAATCTTGTGCAATCGAGAAATTCAGAATGCAAATAAAAAACACACACAAATAAAACTAGTCCAAGTCTGCTTAAATAGTCCCAATTCCCAAAGGCCAAAACCATAGAACAAAATTATCTAATCATAGGCCTTCATTTGTTGATTCCTTCACTAGTCCAAGTAACCTGCAAAATAAAACAAGACTTACAAATTAATAATTAAATACTCCATAATAAATTAAAATTAAACAAAAAGCAAAAATGAAATGTAAACTTACATAGAGATGATGGTAATATACTATTGTGGCTCAATCAAACATCAATGATTGTTGAATCTATTCCCATCTTTGTTAATTCTACAAAAAATAAATATATAAGTAATGAACAATAATAAATAATATTGTCTAAACTAGAAACTAACAATAAAAAACTAAAAGCTCAAAATGTTAAATAGTAAAAACCTTTGTCAAACAATTCAACTTCGCTCAAATCCTCTTCCAAGCATATAGGCGTTGAGTTCAAACGAAGCCAATCTTGAATACAAATAAGAGCTTGAACTACTCTAGGGGATAAAGAACTCCTAAATGCATCGAGGACACGCCCACCAGTGCTGAATGCATCAAGCTTCCTTTAAAACAGAGACACCGGCTGCGCTAATATGTCACGAGCTACCTTGGAGAGAATTGGAAATCTTTGAGAGTTTACTTTCCACCAATTAAGTATATCAAACTTTTCCCAATCATCCTCACACTCCTCACTCAAATATTTATCCAACTCTGACTTAACAAACTGACTTTTTCCTCCACTCTTGTACTTATTAAATCCGTCTATCAAATCTCTATATGTCGTCGTAAAGCCATCAACACCTTCCTTAGATAATGATGAAGATGACGAGGTGGTTTCACCTCTTTCATTCGACCCATATCTCACTTTATATTAATCAAACAACTCTTGCATCCCATTTTTCACTTTGTGTTTCATGGACATACTATTCTCAGTATCACCATATAATGCGTCAAATGAATACTCAAGGAACATATATTTACGACGTGGATCAAGAATCACTGCATAATAAAAAATCATGTTCATTTTTTCAATTGAACCCCAATATTTGTCAAATTTGTCTTTCATCCTCATCGACATTTGCCTCAATTCAAAGTCATCACTCCCCAACCATTCTTTAAGAAGCATTTCCACTCCACTAATTTCATGAAAAACATTGTTGCTTGTGACATATAATGAGCCGAAATGCACAAAGTGAGCTTATAGAAATGAGCCAAAAACTTTAGCAATATATATATATATATATATATATATATATATATATATATATATATATATATATATATATATATATATATATATTTTTTTTTTTTTTTTTTTAAGGAAAGCAGGATCGGCACCTAGAATTTTATTAAAATGAAAAAACTATAAATATAAGTACACTGAGGGGGACAACCAGCCAAACCCACATACAGGAGGACAAATGAGCCTTACCTCTATCATGAAACATAAGAAACCCAACAAAATAAAACTAACAGCTGACATTTTTCCTGAAATTATAAATACCCATAGCGTCATCTCGGAAGACCTGTCGAACATCAGGGAGAAGTTGAGCCAAAGAATCAAACAATCTATATCTTACATCGT
This sequence comes from Codonopsis lanceolata, assembly GCA_013146195.2. Taxonomy (NCBI): domain Eukaryota; kingdom Viridiplantae; phylum Streptophyta; class Magnoliopsida; order Asterales; family Campanulaceae; genus Codonopsis; species Codonopsis lanceolata. Next base: position 81,270,068 of record CM028381.1, read on the forward strand.
ATAAGCCACCTCATGGCTTATCGACCATCCTATTTATTTCCCAATAAACATGCCGAATACCGTAATCCCTAACAAGTTTTTACAATCAAAAGCTCACCGTCATATTTCCACGGAAAATGATGTCGCCTGATAAACCATTAGCCGCTACTAAAGAATGCGTTTCAACAAACAGGGCGGTTAATATGCATTCCTTCCGCTCGAATTAGGCCATCCAGTAAAGCCATAATCTCTGCAAACATGTTAGTGCCTTGACCGTAGAAACTAGAAAAAGCACAAACCAAAGAACCACACTGTCCCGAATAACACCACCGCTGTACATAAACCATTCCTAGCCGACCCATCCGTATTAAGTTTATAACTATCACTCAATGGAGGTTCCCACCGCAGCCAATTGCCTTTATTCCATAACGCTTTTTGTATCACTACCCCAAGGCACTGTAAACTAATACGGCCCAGAGAACTACTTACCTTTTTCGGCTGAAACCCTCTCATAATATCTTGCACGCTGCTTGAAATGCGTCTAAAAATTCCCTCACGCTGCATAGGTTTATCGTCAAAAATTGCCACACATCTCGCTTCCATATCTCCCAACAACTCACCATTAAAACAACAATCTTGCACTAACTTGATTTTTGGCCGATGATCTTGTCGACCAAATGTCACATAAATGTTGCGAAATTGTAAGAAGAGATGGTATGAAAATATCTAGCAAGTTTTTCCCAAATGTACCTGGCTGTTTCTGAATGGACAAAAAGATGAGTAATAGATTCTTGTTGGTGATTCTGGACACAACAAACGCATTTCGAAGCCAAAGCCACTTGTTTAGAACTTAGGCGCAAATCAGCTGGCAATGCACCATAACATAACTTCCACATAAACCCACTGATATTGAAAGGCAACCACTTTTGCCAAAATTTTTAGCCCATGCAATCTTCGGCAATTTCACCCTATTCTGCTGCCAGTGCTCTTTAACCCGAAACTCACCTGAGTTTGTGTGTATATATACTAGAACATCATCCTTGTGATCCTGAATTCGAACCCGTTGAGCTTTCAGATAAACCTCTGCAGTTAACAAATGAGCAAACCGATCCAATATTGGCACCTCTCGAACACGCATTAATATCCATAGGCCGTGGGCCTTCAAGCCGATAACCACACCAATTTTCTCCCCAAAAGATACCTCTCCTCGTCCTATAACCCATCTCTTGTTTTGATGAAGATCGTCAAATGTTTGTAGATAGATTTGCTAACCGAAGACATAGAACTGTGATTTACTGTTGTGCCATACTTCGATCGCGCGTACTGAGCCCATAGACTAGAACCTGTCAAAACAGCCCATGCTAGTTTAGCCTGCAGAGATTCCATTACTTGAGTTAAGGGACAAATACCTAAACCTCCTTCATCCATTGGTCGACAAATAACATTCCAAGCAACCCAATGTGTATGCGCTTTTCGCCCTTTGTTACTCCATAAAAAGGCTGCCATCGCCGATTCAATCATAACAACACTTTCTTGAACCCGAATTGTAGCAAGAGTATAAGCGGAATCTGCATAGAATTGATTTAATGAGCGTAATCTTTCCACCAAATGATAATAGTTGAGCTTTCCACCCATTGATCCGTTGCATAATTTTGTTTGCCAATGTATCAAAATAAATTGTCTTACTCCTCCCTTGAAATAACGGAACACCCAAATAAATCATAGGAAATGACTTATGCGAACATCCCATTAAATCCTGGATTTGATGAATCCTCCTGGCAGTGCTTCTCCTAGAAACATAAAACCCGCTTTTATCTATATTTATTAATTGCTCCGATGATTTTTCATAATCACATAAGAGTTTCCGTAAACCTTGCAAAGAAGCACGACTAGCATTGCAAAAAATGAGCATATCATCCGCGTACAAAAGGTGCGATATGACAATACCCCCCCTACCATGAGCATACGGCTTGATCATTCCATTCTCCAAATTTCTTTTGAGCTGAAAGGATAAAATTTCTTGAGCTATAATGAATAACAATGGCGACAAAGGGTCTCCTTGTCTAACTCCCCGAGTTGATTTTAAGAATCCATAACTCTCCCCATTGATTTGTATAGAGTACCATATATTATTCAATAATCTAGCAATCATATTACAGTTCCCTTCGTTAATCCCACAAGCTTTTAAAGTCCGCAGAAGGAAATCCCATTCTATTCTATCGTAAGCCTTTGACATGTCAATCTTGAAAATGACGTTACCTCCTCGCACCTTTTTATCTATCTGATGAACTAAATCATGTGCCAACACCACGTTATCCTGTATACTTCGACCCTTAACAAAGCTTAGCAATAAATTAGCCCTCTCCGAATCATAATATGTCGGAACCCCATCATATGGTTGCTTTGAAAGATCATTTGAAAAACCAAGATCTAATTCATCATAAGAATCAAAAGCTCTTCTAAGGCATGTCGCGGACTCCAACATCAAGTAGATGGAATTCCACCTAGTAGGTACATCAAGACTTAACAATTTATTTGTTTCCAACTTTTCAAGATCAACGCATTCTAAAAATCTTTTGTACCTAGCTGGAGAGCTCTTAACATACCTGACAGCACCTCTAATTCGAGAGATCGCCACATGTTCATCCTTGCTCTTTAAACCATCTTGCACAATGAGATTAACAATATGCGCAATACATCTAATATGCACATACTTACCACCCAAAACATTTGTGCCCCAATGATCAAATTTTTTCAACAAGTACACAATTGCACCATCATTTGAAGAAGCATTATCAACTGTAATTGTGAAAATTTTATCAATACCCCAATCAAGCAAACATTTTTCCACTCCTTTACCCACTTCCTCACTCTTGTGTCCAGAAATTGGGCAAAAGTTCAAAATTCGTTTTTGCAAATTCCAATTATCATCAATAAAATGGGCAGTAAGAGACATGTAGTTAACTCTTTGAATTGATGTCCATGTGTCTGTAGTGATGCAAACTCTTTGAGAGTGGTTCTTAATAAAATCCTTCAACTTTCTTTTCTCATCTATATACAAATTATAGATGTCTCTAGTTATGGTCCTTCGTGACGGAATCATAAACATGGGACATAAATTTGACATTAAAAACTTAAAGCCCTTGTTCTCAACAGTTTTAAAAGGAAGCTCATCAACAACCAACCAATAACTCATTGCCTCTCTTGATTTAGTTTGATCAAATCTCCACGAAACCATAAGTGTTTCCTTATCACCCGCCCGAGGTTGAAATGCAACTCGAGTTTGATTAGTTTCAACTTCCTTGGGTTTCATCTTGCATGATTCATAATGGTTTTTAATAGGCCTAGTCCCATGTTTTCTTTGATCGGCTTTAATCACCGCCTTACAATAATTACATTCACCCTTCCACACATTATCAACCTTACATAAAAATCTTCTAAAATGTTTCCAATATGGTGACCTCAAAGAACCACATTTTCTAGATCTCTTTTTAGATTGTGATTCATCATTCTCTTGTTTTATGTCTAAATCATGAGCAATTGTAGAATCATTTTCAACATTTGTATCATCACTAACCTCTTGTACATCAACCTCTTCTTCTCTTGACATCTGACCCTCAGATATTTTTTGTGGATTTGACATCTGACCATGAGATCTTTTTTGTGGATTTGACATCTGCAAAAACAACCAACAATTAGTCAACAAAGTAACAACATGTAAAATTGTCTATGAATGAAACTAAGGCTAAGATTAAACAAGTTAAATACTCATTTAATAATAATTACGTAAATACTAAATAGCATCAAAATAGACAAAACGTATGGGATACAATTATGACTGGTCCACCAGATTGATAACTATGAGCATCAGTTAGCGTACAGGCTACATCCAATCAATTCATTTACCGAATCATTCTCTTTTTATTATTTTTATTATTAGTCTCATTAAAGACCCAGTAAAAGTCTTAATTTCTACTATTTTCTAACCTAAAAATAATTGATTTACAAATACACAATCAGTGAGCAGTGAGCACAAACACACACAAATACACAATCAGTGAGCAGTGAGCACAAACACACAGACATCCCGCACAAACATGCTTGCCCAGGGAACAACTCTCTCGCACACAGATACACACGAACATACTAACCTCTGTTTATAATGAGCAACAGGGCAAGTGGATAAAACGATTAAGTGACAGAGAGAGACTATAGAGTATAGACAGAGAAAAACTTACCGTGGTTCTTAATTCTTGAATCTTGATTCTTGAGCGAGCTGTGATGTGAGTGTGAGCGCCGATCGGTGAGCCAGAGTTTGCACCGGCGAAGGATGCAACTATGGAAGTTGATGCCGCAATGGCGATGCCAGCGAACGTAGCCGTTGAGCGACAGGGTGGGCGAAGGCCGAACCGCCGAAGGGAAGGGAGGAAATGGAGTTATGGAGGCTCGATCTAAAATTGTTTTGATGGAGTTGAAGAGTGAAGACTTTAGGCTTTTAGGGTTTTTTTGGGGAGAGGGCCAAAGAGGGGGAGTGAATCTGTGAATGACAAGAATTAGGCGTGAATCTGATAGAGTTATCACCTTAGCCGCCCCTTAGGTTTAGGCTTTTTAATTGTTTGTTGCCTTGTTGGTAATGTGCGGGTAACCCGAACCCGAAATATCGGATACCCGATTATTTCGGGTACCCGAAAAGCGGGTAACCGATTTTTTCGGAGCGGATTCGGTTAGTGAAATTTAGAACCCGAAATATCGGGTACCCGACCCGAAAACCCGAAATAACCGAAACCCGACCCGATGCCCACCCCTACTCATTGATAACGAGGTAATTACAGTGGAAGGCACAAACATTTTTGAAACAGATCATGCCAAGGAAGTCTAAAAGGGGCAAGATAGTCCAGTTAGCCATAAATAAAGGTGCTGTGAGATATGCTGATCAATAAAGAAGTTTCTAAATAGATGTTTGAGGGAGACAGCTTCTTGGGTATGATAGACTGAGGCACTGAATATGCAGAGCTCCCTGATAAGTTCGAGCTTCTCACTGCTAAGCCTCTGCAGAATTGGTACACTACGACCGGCCCACTCTTGACTTCCGCAGAACTGGTAGACCGCTTCGGATATACTATCCCCCTTCCTTCTCATAGCTTTACAGATTGGTCATCTACCAGTCCGCTCCCTAATAATGAGGATCTCAAACCCCAGGTCCTCAATAATGTAATAAGCCCCGTGCAGTTTGCTATTAATGATAATATAAATGTCTTTGCTTATTCCTTAGTTGCACCTACGTTAAAAGATACATTAAATAATCATAATAATGAGTCATTTAATGAAATGGACCCAAAAGATAAAAAATATTTGCTTGAGCTTGTAAAGTCAGTTGAGCAACAGGAACAACATCACTCAGCAGCAGCAGCTGAAGACTTGTCAATCATCAATCTGGGGCTGAACAATCAAGTCAAAGAAATCAAAATCGGCAACTACCTGCAAGGTTCTGAAAGGGTAGCACTCATCGACCTCCTCAAAGAGTTCGTAGATATCTTCGCCTGGTCCTATGAAGATATGCCGGGGCTAGATCCAGCCATAGTCGAACACCGGATCCCTATCTATCCAGATGCTCGGCCAATCAAGCAGAAACTCCGCCGAATTAAACCAGAATGGTCACTGCAAGTCAAAGAAGAAATTATGAAGCAGCTCCATGTCAACTTCATTCGGGTGGTTGAATACCCGATCTGGCTGTCCAACATAGTGACTGTTCCCAAGCCCAACGGGAAGGTTCGAATCTGCGTCGACTTCCGCGACCTCAACAAAGCGTCGCCCAAAGATGATTTCCCGCTACCCAACATTGATATTGTGGTAGATGCTGTTGCTGCTCACAAAATCAGATCCTTCGTCGACGGCATGCTCGGCTACAATCAAATTAAAATGGCAGCAGAAGACCAAGAAAAAACTTCATTCACCACTCCTTGGGGTACCTATTGTTATATTGTCATGCCATTTGGACTTAAAAATGCCGGGGCTACTTATCAAAGGGCTGCCACCACTCTCTTCCACGACATGATCCACAAGGAGATCGAAGTCTACGTCGACGACATGATTGTACATTCCAGCGACGCCAACGGTGCTCATATCGGAGATCTTCGGAAGTTCTTCGAAAGACTCAGAAAGCATCAAATGAAACTCAACCCCACCAAGTGCACATTCGGGGTCACCAGAGGCAAGGTCCTGGGATTCCTAGTCACTGAGCAAGGCATTGAGATCGAGCCGGCAAAGATCAAAGCTATCATAGAGATGCCGCAGCCAAAAACTCCAACAGAAGTCAAAGGCTTCCTAGGCCGACTACAATATATCAGCCGCTTCATCGACGACCACCACCACATGTGGGCCCCTCTTCAAGCTTCTAAAGAAGAATACTGACCAAGTCTGGGACGAGAAATGCCAGCTAGCCTTCGAAAAAATAAAAGCCTATCTCACCAATCCTCCTGTGCTAGCCCCAGCCCATACACATAAACCTCTCCTCATATACTTAACCGTCACAGACACGTCAGTGGGAGCCATGCTTGCCCAAGAAAAGAAAGACTCCTACATTGAAAACGCATATATACTTCATCGAGGAAGGCTGCAAGGAAGCAAGTGAATTATTCTAAGGGAGAAAAGTTGTGCTGGCCTAGTCTGGACAACCCAAAGGCTCAAAACATATCTGCAAGGACGATCCATCAAGCTCATCTCCAGAATGGACCCTATAAAATACATCTTCGGCAAACCATCACTTTCCAGCCGACTGGCTAAGTGGGCTTTCCTTCTCAACGAGTTTGACATCACATATGTCACGCTCAAATCTATCAAAGGCCAGAATCGCAGAGATCACTTAGCCGATCTACCTCGAAAACCGAAGATGCTACGAGCCCAGCCTTCCCAAGCGAAGGTGTCTTGGAAATCACGACCACGACACCACGCCTGGCGGATGTTCTTTGACTGAGCCGCAAACAAAAGAGGCTTTGGCATAGGAATCTTACTCATTGACCGGCTGCAGATTCTCACACTCCATCGGCCCTAAGATTGGAGTTTGAGTGCTCCAACAACACCACCGAACGAAGCTTGCATTGCTTGGCACGGAAGAGGCTCTCCAAAGGAAGGCCAAAATCTCGAGGTCTTTGGAGACCCCGCCTTGATCATAAACCAAGTCGAAGGGAGGTGGAAAACCCAAGATCCCCGACTCTTATCATGCCAAATTAACAAAGACTTGCCGCTCGGTTTGATTCCATCTCATTCCACTACTTGCCGCGGGACAAAATCAATTTGCCGATGCATTGGCCACTCTAGCATCATTAGTCCGCATCCTCGCAAATACAAGTCCAACCCTTTGTGGTCGGAAGAAAGTCACGCAGCTTCAAAATTAATTCCCGAGGTAGATCACGATCCCTGGTACATTGATATCCAAAATTTGCTTCAGAAGGGAATCTATCCCCCTGGCCTAAACAAAAGAGGAAAAGTCTCCCTGCGAAGATGGGCATCGCAATTTATGTTCAGCGGTGGCAGCTTATATAAAAGGCACTACCAAGGCTTAAATCTCTTATGCGTCGACCAAGCCAAAGCCGAGCAAATTATGGACCAACTCCATGGTGGTACCTGTGGACCTCACATGAACGGCCACATGCTATCCAAGAAAGTTATCCGGCAGGGATACTACTGGAGCTCGCTTGAAACCGGCGCATTCGGTGGGTGCGACAACTGCGACAAGTGCCAACGCGTTTTGAAATCTGCAACACGTGCCCCGCATCCTATACAACTCCACAGCCCCCTGGCCTTTCTCAACATGGGGTATCGATGTCATAGGCCAAATTCACCCGAAGGGATCCAATGGCCATGAATACGTCCTGGTAGCCGTCGACTACTTCACAAAGTAGGTGGAAGCCTCTTCCTACAAGATCTTAAACGCCAGAAAGGTGTCCGAATTTATCCGAGCCAACATCATATACCGTTATGGGGTGCCTTTCGAAATCATCTCCGACAACGGCTCTCATTTTGAAGGGGACGTGAATCGTCTTCTCGACGAATTCAAAATTCAAAGACACAAATCTTCCCCCTACCGGCCACAAGCAAATGGTGCCGTTGAAGCAGCCAATAAAACCCTCGAGAACATTATCAGAAAAATGGCTGACACAGGAAGAGACTGGCCAGAAAAGCTACCGCTAGCCCTCTGGGGCTATCGCACCTCAGTTCGTACACCCACCGGGGCTACCCCCTACTCTCTAGCCTACGGCATGGAGGCAGTGCTGCCTATTGAAGTTGAAATACCATCATTAAGAGTAATGATGGAATCTGACATAACAGAGGTCGACTGGGTCAAAGGGCGATTTGAAGAATTAGCCCTGATCGATGAACGACAGTTACTAGCCCTCGAGCACACTCGAGCCTATCAAAGACGCATAGCCCGTGTAAGATCCCGATTCCCGGTTAACTTGAATTGCGTGCAATGCTCACATTTCTTCTTTGGTTGATTGCTCGTTTGGTTGTGAGAGAGTCTAAATGTGTATGAGAGATCACATTAAGACCAAAACACTTTTAAGAAATGTCATATAGTGGTTGACTTGTTAAAGTCAAAATTCGTAACCCGACGATAGTCGAAATGCGACTCGATTGAGAGCTTATTCGGGTTTTGTGTTCTTGACCTCGATTTGATCCCAGATCTTTACATGATGATTAAATAACATGTTTAGATGTGTTATACTTCTAGTTGGATGTATTCCATAAGTCTTGTGAAGTTTTGACGCATTGAGAATAGCAATTCTCCTTATCGCGTAGTTTGAGATTGAGCCGGGCGAACGTCTCGTCTTTCGGGAGCTTATTTCTCCTATCTGTTGTTTGTCATTTGAGAGGCATTCAGGCCTATTTTGTAGCCCTTATAGGTGCTTATAATCATGGTTTATTACCCGTCGGTTTGCGGTCTCATTCGACGTTTAGATAGCAAGTTGTTACGTCTTGCGTCGGTTTTGCCCCGGGTTGTTTCGGGTGTTGTTTATGGGAGTCTAAACCTACTTTAAAATTGGTTTGAGACTTGGATGGATTAGTTTAATGTTTGAGGACTTTAAGGGTTCAATTGTGAGCCATTTCGAAGCTTTAAGGCTCGAGGATGCATGCGGGAACGACCGAAACCGAGCAAGGAAACAAGAAAAAGTGGGAAGCTGAGAAACAGCATGATGCGCTCGCATCATGCAAGGGTGATGCGACCGCAAGGGTCCCTGAAGGCAGCTTACGGGATTTTGTTCCTGATTTGTGCGCTGTCCGAAATTTAACCAATTAAACCCAATTTAAATTAAACCTAAACCTACCTTATTAACTTAAAACTAGTCCTAATCATTATTAGTGAGATTAGGGGTTGATTAATGAGTGATTAAGGGGAATTAATCCCCCATATATAAATCAAAACAGCCGCATCCCTTCTTATTTGTTCGGCCAGTTTACGACTTCCCCTCTTTCGCGTCTTCTGCGAACAGTCAAGGTGACCAGAGAGGAAGCTTGAGAAGGTGATTCCTTGGATGCTTGAAGGGCTTGAGCTTGGAAGCCACAGCCTTGGGTCGTTCTTTCCCCATTCAACCCGTGAGCTTGAAGAGAGAGGTGAGGAGAAAGACATCACTTCTTGGATTCGGGTTTGACAGTTCGGGAGGCTGAATTTTTGTAAGTTTCTACCCCATTTATCTTTCTTTTGGGCTCCATTGACCCTAGGGAAACAATCATTTGTGCTATGTGAGGTCAATGGAAGCCATTGTTAGGGTTTGTAGAAGATGCCATGAACCCTAGGTTTTCAAATTGGTGATAGAGTTGATTGAACCTATGTGAGACCATGATTTATGTGAAATTCATGTTCTAAATAGTCTATTGAACTTGGGTATGTTGGTTATCCATGAGTATTGAGGTTGATTTGGTAGAGATACTTGGAGGGTGTTTTGCCCAAATCTTGTTTAGCTTGCAAAATTATTGATGTGAGCTTGATTACTATGTTTTATATGCTTAATAGAGTATATTAAACCATGTTGTATGATTTAATCATGAATTGGGAATTATGATTGGTAAGGTGACTTGAATGAATTTAGGCACAAGATGTCCAATTTGTTCTAAGTTGCATTGCGAAGTAATTTGTTGGGTTTATGTGAGTTAAACGAACCCGGGATGATGACTATTGTTGATAGTTACAAATATAGGGGGAATTGAGACCCATGGCTTCTATGCCCTAAAATTTTAGAAAGGGTAGATTGGACTCAACGGAGTCATTATAAGTTCGATTATGTGCTAATTGAACTTGGGTTGAAATCCTACGCCGATTGGATTTCGTTTGGTTAATGGAGTGAAGAACATAACTTCCAAACTTTAAATGGTTGGTGATTGTGATGTGTTTTGTGGATTTTTAGTCCTGTGAATTAAGCCCGAATGACTATTGAGATTTGGTTGTAAACTTTAAGAAATTATTACGGTGTGAATTTATAAAACACATAAAGAATGAAATGTGTTAGTAAGACTCAACGGAGTCGTAATAAGGCCAATAAAATGATAAAGAGCCTTGGGTTGAAACCCTACAATGTTTGGGTTTGTTGGGGTGATGTTTGTGCACACCGGGTTTTTGGTTGTGTCCTATGGCGACACTTATGTTATGGAGACTGACTAGAAAAATATTTTAAGCATGCTTGTTAGAGCATGGGTCAATAGAGACCCACATAAGGTCATGAGATTATTTAAGAGAAGATTAAGAGAGAATCCTCTTCTCAAGGATTTTTGTTGCGTGTATATGAAAACAATTGTGAGAAAGTGACTACGGAGTAGTCATGATGTTTTAAGTATGGTGTTGGTGTTATCGATCATGTATGACGATTAGGACTATGATTGAGTCCGGTATACTTAAAATAAAGACTAAATAATAAGTCTTGAATTGTGGATATTTTGAGACTAGCGTAGTAGTCTTGGTTTGGTTTGAGTTGAGGATTATGGAAGACCTCACATTATATTTTATTAAGCTTGTAAGCTATACTTGACTGGGTTGATGACTTGAGGAATAATGAATACCTCAATATGTTGTTTTTAAACTAAACTTGTAAGTTAGTTGAACACAATGGTTATATGCAAATATATGCATTGTTCATGATGTTTGGTAGAGCATTATGTCCTACTTGATTTTATGCAATTATATGCATGGTTTATGAGATTTCGTAGAACATTATGTCCTACGTGGTTATATGCAAATATGTGCATGGATTATGGGATTTTGTGGAGCATTATGCCCTACTTGTTTATATGCAATTATGTGCATGGTTTATGAGATTGTTGTAGAGCATTATGTCCTACATGGTTTAATGAGTCCGATAATTATGAACTTGGTCTCATTGGTTTGTACAAGTAAATATCTACTTGATCATTTGGTTTAGAGTCCAGCTGGCGGGTTTGGTTGTTGTGTCGGCAATGGGACGATTCATAGTCTTTGGGAACAATCGCTATGAATCGTTGCATTGGGTCCTTTTCTCCTCACTATTTGGCCAATAGTGGGATGTGGTCTCGAGAGAGAGCCATCTAGCCTACTTTCAAGCTCCCATTTCTCATCCGAAGACTGGATGAATGTAACGAGTACTCATTAAGGGAAACTGATGAGTTGAGATTATTTGGGGAGGAAACCCCAGGGTATAATTGATTGGGAATTGAGCCCGGATCATGGTTTGAGATTTGATCTCATGGTAAGTTGGTTGGGTTTTGAACCCGGATTTGATAGTAACGGTTCGACATGCTATCGTTACACATGTTTATTTATGAGCATTTATATGAAAGATAAAATGCTACTTGATTTATGTGAGTTTATGTGCTTTAAAAATTAAGTACATGTTTTATGATGGTATACTAGCATGATACCATGATTTTATATGATTGTGCATTTATGCCATGCCATGTCATAATATGCCACATGTTGCATTTAGGAACTTACTGGGTCATTATGACTCACTCCGTGTGATTGTTTTCCCTAGTGTGTGCAGTGATCCCGTTAGTACGCCGCAATGCTCGGATAACGACTTTTAGCAGTGGTCTTCCAAGTCAAAAAGCTTGGAGTTATTTATTATTATGTTGTTATTTATTGGTGAGGCTCGAATGTAAAGTTATGTAGACTTTACTTGGGTAGAATGTAGTAGTATGTTATGGTTGTGTATTTGGGAGCCGATTGTATTGCCGAGCCTTTGTATCCTTAGAAATTATTTCCTTTGTCGTTTCGAGCATGTGTGGCTCGTTTGTTCTAGTTTTGGTATTATTGTTGTTCCTACCTCCGACAGTTTTAGTCGTGAGATTTGGTTGGTGGTTTAGCATTAATTATATTGCTATAGTTGAATTGTTCCTCCGGCAAGTTATAGCCGTTGAGTGTGGTTTATCAGGTTGAGATTTTGATAGTTGCCGGCCTTAGTTGCCGATGGTTTGTTGTGTGTGTCTAATGTTGCGTCACGCGCGTCGAATTTTTGGGCCGAGAGATTTACTATCTCTTTGGTTGTTTTCATTTAGGAGCTTGATAGCTCGGGTCCCATTATGGTTTTGCTTCCGCAGGTTTTAGGTTTTTATTTTCCTGTATTGCCGTTATGGCTTTACCTTCCTGTCTTGAGCTTGCTGGCTCGTCTTTTGACTCGCACCATTATGCTTAGCAGGTGCTTGTTTGTCTCTTAGTTTGTCCTGATGGCACGACCTTGGGATCTCGTATTGAGATCCGGGTCGGGTCGTCACAGCCCGGGCATTCAACAAAAAAAGTCAAAGGCCGCGATATCCAGGTCGAAGATCTGGTGCTTCGAGAAAAGCCCCCTAGTTATGTTGATACTAAGGGAAAATGAAAATCTCCGTGGATGGGACTGTACATTGTCAAAGAAATCCGGTCAGGAGGTGCCGTACTCCTCACCAACCAGGAAGGAGAAGACCTTGTTCAGCCCTTCAACCTTGACAAGCTCAAAAGGTACTATGCTTGAGCCAATCTATCTGACAAAAGTGTTTCCCTCTCCAGCTCGCTAGGTTGAAAACCCGAAAGGGCGGCCTAGGCAAAAGTTAGAGCATATAAATAAAAAAAAATCAGGAGAAAAAGGAGAGGGAAGACACTATTTTGGATCTTCGGCATTCTATCTCTGGTCTTTGGCATACAAACAGGCTCAACTGACAAAGGAAAGAGAAAAACCACAACGGAAGCTCACATTAAAATACTTAAAATATATTACAAGGTCCTAAGGTGCAACTTAGGAATATTTATTTAAGACATTTTTATTATACATTAACTGCACTGCATATATATACATATTCCTGCCTACACCCCCACTTGTTTCCCCCAAACATTCCTTCCTTTTTGCAGGCCTTCCTAGCGGTCTATCCATACTGCGGCCCACCAAGCCGGGCCCATATCCCTCTTCTGCGAGGCACAGAAGAACCCTTGTTCTCATAACCACCGGAAGTATCTTCCTCGTCAACGCCGGCATCTCTATTCTCATGGACCGTTGTGTTGCTAGGTCCAGCTCCGTTATCTCTGACACCGGTACCCCATCCAGGCTGAGGAGGGGGAGCAGCCACTTCTGGTTCCCAGGGATTATGCTATTGATTGCCATCATCAGGCCTTATATCAGTGCCCCATCCATTCTGAGGGGAAGGGACAGCCTCCTCCTGTTCCCAAGGATTGTGCTCCTGACCTGCATTATCATGTCGAGGGATCTCGAAATCAGCATATCTAAAGCCAGTACCCCATTCAGCCTCAAGGGGGGAGCAGCCTCCGCCGTTTCCTAATTACTGGGACCTGCCTCATCTGGGCCGGGAGCCACCGGAGTCCCAAGATTATGTACTCGCCTGAAATCCTCCTGCAGAACCTGAGGAATGACCAAACCTGAACTCTCGATCTCCTCGCCTATCTCCATAAGGCGAGCGTCAATGCCCGTAGCTACATGGCGGCCAAACAAATTTCTCAGCCTTCGCCGGATCCCGCGAGAGGTTCCCTCAGCAATCACCATTATCCATGCCAAATATTCAAGGGACAAAAATATATAATCTGAGAACAAATAGGCCACCATAAGCCTATCAAAGTCCAGACGCCACATCCGCTGAAAATCAAAAGTCAGAGTCCTGTCATTCGTCATCTCCAAAAACATCGGGCGAGTCGTGTCTGGAATAACCTGCTCCAGCCCAAACTGACGCAGTATTCTGTCAGCACTATAAAAAGAAGTTCTTCTGATGCCCAACATGACGACTTGAGCATAGCCGGCAGAGTGCAAAATGAAGCGCCGGATCTCCCAGTGGCTAATCACCCAGGATATGTCCATGGAGCCCCTCCGAAAGAAATCCTCGGTCCAGTCATAGTCAGAAAAATTGGTTTGAGGAAAGCGGCCGCGGAAGCCATAAAGCCCCTGGATCATATCTCCCCCCGAAAGGAGCAGGAGCCATCACGCACTGAAAATGCTCCTCCAGCCACATATGGATCAGAATGGGACTGCCAGTAGGGAAAAGTTCGTCGCCACCAGAAAAAGCATCAAGACCAGCCAGAGTCTCTGCTACGATTACTGGAACAATATTCGCCCGGCGATCATGTGCCTGCGGGGCAAGATCTACCACTCGCACATCAATAAATCCCAGATGGCCCACTAACAGATACCTTCCCACCAGACACAAGAAGAGAGCCGTCAACCGGCGCCTCAAATAGTCCACGTCGTCCTCTATGAACTCTGTAAATGATCGTGGAAGAACGGTCAAGTCAAAGTTCACCCCGTTATAGAAACCCGGGGTGGCTTGGCGAGTAGTGCGGAATAGCTCCCTAATTGCCATGTAGGGACGCCTCCGAGGCGAAGGCACGACAATATTACGAGTGGCAGCAACTCCCAGCATTGCACAAAATTCTTCAAAGGCTGGGCACATTTCATTCATCCCAAAATTAAAGAGATGATCCTGACGAGACGAACACGCCTCCTCAAGATGTCCCGGTTGATCACGATATTTCTCCAGGAAAGAAGGCACCTGAAGCCAAAAATGTGATCGAACCAGTCACGCTCGTCGGCTCGGAGGGCAAGAATCCATAGGTCGAGGGCATTTTCATAGATTTCTAATTCCAGAGGTGTATGGTACGGGGCAGCCATTAGAGCAGAAACAAGAAGCTTTCTCTGTCAAAAGAAAGAGCAACTGAGAAGGAGAAGCTATGGAAAGAACGAGGCAGAATGAAAGAAAGCGAATGTGAAGAATTCAGGCTCGCTGGGTCTCCTTTTATAGCAGAAAATAAAAAAATCGACAAACTGGACAAACAGTGGCAAACAGTGGCCAAGAAAATCTCCCAGGAAAACCATTTTGGGCGCCACCCTCATGGAATTTGGGCATGGCGCCCAAACTGCTTATAGGCCACGCCCAAATTGCTCCTTTACTGCCTCTGATATTCTGGTTTCTGTCCAAATCACCAATTAATCTTTTGTCTGATCACGGAAGCTCTGGCAATCTATCAAAAAGCAAAGCCTATACGAGAATAGATGGTCGCAATTATGCTTCCTCGCACAGGAAGAGGCGGCTGCCTCTTCCTCTACCCGCAGATCGCCAGAAAAGCCCCTTAAATCCGAAGGTGTATTCTTTTCAGATTCATTTCTAAAATGCAGCGTGCCTTTACCATTAGGAGTCGATATAGCTTTATTTTCTGCATGTATTTTGAATGTGCATCTTATTTTGTCATATCATTTAAAATTATATTGCATTTCATCACTCATGTTTGTACAAATACTAATTACTAATTACAAATAAAAAGAAAAAAAAAGAAAAAGCTGACATGTGCAGGAAAAAGAAGCTAGTAGTCAAATGATACTCTGCCTCTGCTAAAGCCACCTCCCTTGACTCGGGGGCCCACCGTGCCGTCAGGTCTGCGTATCCGTCCCCTGCTCTGAGCGCGACTCGATCCCACATCCGCATCGTCGTCATCATCATCACTGCGACGCCTGGTCTGCCGCATAGCGTCATTGCTCCTACAAGAAAAGTCATCCATCAGACGCTGGTAGAGTTTGCTGATGCCGACGAAGCCCCGCAAGAGTCTCTTGTATGTGGACACTTTGACCTAAAAAAAAATATAGAGCATCAATCAAATAAAAAAAAAGAGATAGAGAGCATCAGTCGGAAAAGAAAAAGAAAAAAGAGTGAGCATCAGTCAACCAGAAAAAAAAAAGGGAGTGATGAATATACCGTGGCTCGATCGGGACGCTACTCTCAGAATCTCCACATCCGGAAGAACCTCTCTTACAAGCCTACCATCTCGCCGGTATGGGAAGGATGAAAAGGCATCGTCAGGCATGGAAAACTCGAGCTGTGCATCCAAAACAGGATGAGAAGATCCAGCCCAAGCACCATCAACAGATGCACGCCTCCCGATCACAAGAGGAGGAGGAGGAGGATGGAGCATTGTCCTCAAAAAGTCTTCATAGGCTATCACCGGGAAATCACTGGCAGACATCTGATATTTGGCCAAGTACCGAAGCCGGTTTGGTATAGATTCTGGCTCAATTACATGCGGAGGAGGTGGAGGAGGTGCCACGGGGCTATCGAAAACGAACATGCCGACGGTTGACCCGCCACCCATGTACAAAGAATCGCACATGATCGACACCATCAAAATCCGGCAACGAATCAATAGCAGGGTAACCTCGATCGGCCCTACCAGATTCCGCTAAGGGAACAAAGTCACCGAACATGAGGTCGAGTTCGCCACTCTGTCCTGCAGACCCAATGACTCAATATAATGGCCCAGGGAGTCCTTTTCTTTCCGATTCACATTCACAAATTTGACCAAGTAAGGTGGTCCAAGAACATCACTGCGCAGTGGGCCCGGTACAAAGTCAAACACAGAGTAAGCCCACACCTGAAGAAAAAAAAAACAGAAAGGTGAAGTCAGCAAAAAAAAAATTATATGTGAAAAAATATATATGCTGATAAAAGTGAAAAGAAAAAAAATATACCTCCCAGGCAGGGGCAAAACCAGTTATAACCTTTGATTCATTCTGACTTAGCCTATCCATGCAGAAATAAAGCTCAGCCAAACTTGCCTGCCCCCAGTCATAGTTAACCACATGGTCCAGGTTTTGAAGGCAGCCCAGCAGAAAGACCCTCAGGGTAGTGGAGGCATTAGCAAAAAGAGAAGTCCCAAGAAAAAAGAATAAAAATGTCCGAGCGACACGCGTCACAGCAACGCTATCCTTAGGATCAACCTGCCCGGCATTTTCTAGAAGCCAATTTTTCACACTGGGAATGGTCACTTCGTCTGCTGTTTTGTACTCAGGCACAAACCCCAAAAGGTCCTCCACCTCATCATGGCGGGTACGAAGGGTATAATCAGGTGCCAGAGTCTCCCCAATGATGGTAGAGATGCCAGTAATAGCAGCAAAGTCGCAGGGAGTCATAGTGATCTCTCCCCAGCTGAGGTGAAAAGTGTGGGTGGTATCCCACCAGAAATTCTGCAGCACGTCGAAGATGCCTCTATAATTGCAAAAGGGAGTAAAGGCCCGCCTGAAATCTCCCAAACCTGTCCCCTCCACTAGAAGCTGGGCTGCCATAGGCATCGAATGGTATATATCAGATACTCTGGCACAAGTGGCTCTGGCTTTGTCCAAAACATTGCGTTCCTGAAAAAGAAGAAAAGAAAAGAAAAGGAGGAAAATAAAGGTAAGTCTCTCACAAACCCTTTCTCCTTACATATCTAATACATTAAATTTTTCAAAAAAAAAAACAAAAACAAAAATAAAAGAAAAAAAATAAATATGTATATTTTTGTACTTTAAAAATTTGTCTTTGTACATAGAAATACATGTTATCATTTTAAGTATCATAATAATAATATACAAATATACTTTGCACATAAATATGCATGTTAGCATAAAAAAGAAAAAAACAAACAAATGTATATATATACTTTGCATTTAAATATACATGTCACATTTTTCTTTTCACATATAAATAAATAAACCATGCATTCACATCAAAAAAGCATCTCATATATATTCAACATCGCATTTGCATTAAATAAAGTAGTCCATGCATCCATAATTTGCATTTATCATTTAGTAAGCAGTATTGGGAATGCACGAAAAAGAAATTAAAAATGCCATTTGCCATGGAAAAATAATATCTTCTGGGCATTTCTTATATCCCTACAGCATCAACATGCATGAAAAATAAGTTCTGATACATAAAATATATATGTTTTGTCTTGTATATATCCGAAAATGTATCCGAAAAATGTGTCCAGAAAAATTTGCATTTCATTCCGAAAATTCCATCCTGTGAATATATGCCATGTAAAAATATTTTTAGAGCTAAAACATGCATCATATAGCCTTAATTGCATTAACATTATAAATCATGCATAGTATGGTCAAATAGTAACTACTAGTTCAATTTGGGCATCGCAAAAATAAATTGTCCAAATTTCATGCATTATTACTAAAATTGCATCATTCTAGTCCATAAATTGCATGTATAAATATCATAAGCAGTATATATATGCTCCAAAAGTCCAAAACAGCACAGAAAATGAGCAGATCTGAAAAATTAACCAAATGGGTGGAAGAAAGTTATACTCACATTGGGATCAGGAAGATTCGAGATATGTTTGTACCAATCTCGCACCAGATTGCCCCAGTCATGTTTCGAATAATAATAGCCAACATGGTTCCGAACCAAAGGAGGAAGTTCTTTCTTTTCCTCGCCAGATTCCGGGTCCATTGGTGCTTTTCCTTTCCTAGATCTAGAGGAAGAAGCCATCTGCGCAGAAAAACAAAATTTTGGCGGAAGAAAATTGAGAAAAGGAAAAAAAAAAGGAAAGAAAATAGAAACTTACCTCGTCGTCAATGGTGGAAGCAGGGAGAGAAGAAAGAAAGAATAAAGGCTTCTGCCTTCATTCCCGTAAGTGAAAGAAGAAAAGGGGAGGAAAAAGTAAAATTTTCACTTTTCCCTCCGCATTCAAAGACGACTTAAGTCCTCCAAATTTCAAAACTGCAAAGTGATCCCTAAAGACTTAACAGAAAGTTAACAAAAGCAATTTTGTTAGCCACATTCGACGACCTTTCACCCAAAAAGCAAGAAAAGCTCGTATCCCAGCAAGTCAGCTGCCAGACAAGCAGAAAAATCAGAAAACTTAGCGGCAAAGGTAAGTCCCTTTTCCTTTTGAAATAAAAAAAAACAATCAAAGAAAAGAAAAAAAAAAGAAGAACAAGAACAAAATCCCCAGCAGAGGTTAACTACGTTTGGTCTGATTCCTTGAATAGGGATACGTAGGCAGCCTATTTCGGTAGGCACGACCATCACAACAACAAAAACAAAAAAAAAAGAAGAGAAGAAAGAAAGAGAGAATAAATTCCCCAGCAAGAGTGGCAAAAATACCAAGATCAGCCGAATCCGCGGCAGCCACCCCGGCAAAAAGGTAAGTCAGGTACAATATTCTTACCTTGACTATTAGAATAATTTCCTTTTAAGGAAAGTTTGCTTTTAAATAAAAGAAAAACTCTTTTTCAAAATGAGTTTTGATTTCAAAAAAAAAGAAAAAGAAAAGAGGAATATTCAAAAAACAAAAAAAAAAGAGGGAAAGGAAGAAGAAAAGAAAATTCTTTATCGTGCCCAGCAGATTTTTGATCAGTTGGATACAGTTTTTGAAAAATTTGAAGAACGTTCTTTATCGTATTCGATGTCTGGTATTGATCGGTCGGCGGTTAAAATCAAGGTCCTCTTATTGTGTTTGGAAGCAAGGTATTGACCATAGACACAATTTTGAGATTGATCTCTTAACATATTTCAAATGTGTATTGACCGGTTGAAATATGGTTTTAAATACACAAAAATCTTCATACCGTATTTGACAACGGTTTCGGACCGAAGAATACGGCTTTTAAAAACATGAAAATCTTTTCTTCAATTGGTTGTTTGTTTCGGCTTAGGCCGAACTACGTTTGGTCTGATTCCTTTTATTAAGGGATACGTAGGCAGCCTACATTAGTAGGTCCGACCATCAGAGCATTCAATTTGCATATCTGCTTAAAAACTCCGATAACCTGCTATAACTGACTAAAAATGTCTAGGATATGGAGGTTTGATAAATTGATGCATTATAACTGCTACCTGCTGCATATTTCTCCCTCGTTTTGAAATGAAACGAAATTGGAGAGTCTATTCTTATCAACGATGTTCGCCTACTCAGTAAGCTGCGGGTTACCCGTAGACTCCATCGTTGAGGGGCTCAGAGACACCCCAATTTCGTACACTCGGTATGTGACATGACAAAAATATCAAGACTCGTTAAAACATTAACAAATGTCAAGTTACGGTCAAAAAGTGCAAAAGGACAAAGCAGATGCGCAAAAGGACAAAGCAGATGCGAAAAATGACAATTGCGTGGACTAAAGTGTTAAAAATGGAGCAACTTTGAAATTTGGGCGTGGCTACCATCAAGTTTGGGCATGGCGCCCAAACTCATATAGGGTGGCGCCCAAATTCTATCTCCAGCCACTGTTCATCACATTTTTGCCGTAAAATGCAACTTTTCCAAGCGGTACACTCATTCAATGCAATATCCGGAAAATGGGCGTG
This sequence comes from Codonopsis lanceolata, assembly GCA_013146195.2. Classification (NCBI taxonomy): domain Eukaryota; kingdom Viridiplantae; phylum Streptophyta; class Magnoliopsida; order Asterales; family Campanulaceae; genus Codonopsis; species Codonopsis lanceolata. The sequence goes on from CM028381.1 coordinate 81,290,624, forward strand.
GCTCCCACAAATTTGGGCATGGCGCCCAAATTCCTATAGGCATGGCGCCAAAAAGCCTTCCTTCAATAAGGCCTCTTCAAACTTGCCGCAATTCACAACAAATTCAACGCAAGGTGCAACCAGTTGATGCGCATAGAGGGAAAAGAAATTCCCGCGATGTCCCTATTTTGTCCTATAAATAGCAGTGCTCGGCTCCTCATTTCACACAACATTGATCCGTAAAGCTTCTCCGCGTTAACGTTACGCTGGAGATTTAGAGAGCGGTGTGAGATAGTGAGAGATCACCTCCAAAGTCTCGAAACTCTGCCAAACTTCCTCCAAACACAAAAACCAACCGATAGAAGTGTACCTTAGCCCCCAGCCTAGGTATCCACCCTATTTCCTGGCCCAAAATCGTGGAAAGAGCGCTTGCTCGCCGATTTAAAGGCCAAATCACCAAGAAGTAGATTACTTCACCTACTTCCCAAACAAACAACCAAACACAAACAGCCCCGCCCGATCCCGAGGCCGAAAAGTAACTTTCAGAGCAGTCACGCTGCCCAAATTCACAAAACACACAACACACAACTTCAAACAACAAAAAAAAGACTCTCTCTCCCCGAGGGACAGAGTGAGCACACCCCTACGCTGTCTGTAAGTTTTTATATTTTTTAAGTCTTTCATTTATATGTAAAAGTATTATTTCCAGTCCGGCCCAATGTAGCCGTATAAGCAGTTGTGCTGCCCGGATTTAATTAGGAAATAGTACTAAATGTAGCCGTTATTATGGCAAAATGTTTTTAGATAGGTCTGTAATTATTTGCTTTATTTATTCAGTAAAGTCTTTATTTGTAAATGTATTATTTCCGGTCCGGTTCAATATCAATATATAAGCAGTTATGCTGCCCCGATTTTGTTAGGAAATAATACTAAATGTAGCCGTTATTATGGCCAAATATTTTCAAGTATATTTGTAATTGTTTGTAAAAGAGATTGTTGCAAGTCCGTAAATAATATAGATGTAACGGATGTATTTGTAGGCAGTTAATGCTTTATTTATCTGTTTAATAAATATAACAAAAAGCATACTTTAGCCAAAAACCGTTTTGAGACCGAAAGGGCGAGTTAGGTGCCTAGCACCTTCCCAACTCGTAACTTAGCCTCCGAACCCGTTTTCTTCATCTCTGGTTTTCTTTTTCTGGTTTTGCTTTATTTTTGCCTTAAAATAAAGATGGCGACTCTAAAAACATTTTGGATCCAGTGGGGCCTCGCAACATCTTTCTTTGCACTTTCACGTTCTCCCCTAAAAAAGGGAGAATGGGAATGGAAATGTGATGTATTCCTATGTCCTGGTATCCCCTAAACAAGGGATACCTTGACGTAGAAAATCCAAAGCACCCATAGTGATCCGAGATAGGCCATAAGGCTATTTTCATAAAATCCATAGTGGGGGCGCTGCAACATTCCTTCCTTGCACTTTCACGTTTTCCCCTAAAAAAGGGAAAATGGGAATAGAAGGGTGATGCCTTCCCATATCCTGGTATCCCCTAAAAAAGGGATAACTTGATGCGGGAAACCCAAAGCTCCCATATTGGATCAAAAATCCACTAAAGGTAACCGAGGCGCATTCCAACGCGCTATTCCGAAAGCACTCCTCCCGCACTTTTGATTTCGTCCTCCCCTACACAAGGGAGGTCGGAACGGGAGCAGTGGATGTCACCGCATCCGCACGGACGCGCACCCCTATCCAAGGGCGCGCGGGGCGCGGGAGCACGCATTCCCGGGAACCCACATTATTTTGTCCTCAAAATTGAGGAACATATGAGAGGATTGATGGATGAGGATAAATATCAAAAGGACATAGCAGGCCCACCTAACGAAAGAGGAAGAAACTTGGGCTCCGACTCATTGTGAGTCGGGAGGAAATAACGAAGGAGGACGAAACTCGGGGATCGTGCCAGGTGACATCCCAAAAAATATGGAGACATTATCCCCCACCTGGCTAATCCAACCAGCTCAATAAGTCTGGTCGGCACGCACTTGTGCCAACTTCAGACTTATCATCTCATTTTGGAAGACAATCTCCTCCTGCCTGTTGGAGATCGCCTCCAACGGATCCTCCTCCTTGGGCACCTCCTCACGAGGGCCTCTCACTCGCGACTGGAGAGCGTGCTCAAATAGTACAGCCCTCGTAATGTCGGGCGCCTCCCGAATTCTTTCCGCATCTAGAGCCCACTCGACTCCAGCCTGACCACATAGTCCGGTAATCAAACTCGGGAACGCGAATCCCACGTTTGTAGTACCTCTAATAAGGGTCCGTATTTGGCCGTTGATCAGGTGGCCAACATCGACAGACCCACCCGTAAGGATGGTGTAGATCAAGACAGCCTTATTCCAAGTCACCGTGTGTTGGTGACTGAAAGGCATGAGTCGTGCACAGATAAATTTGAACACGACATTGGCTGTGTTCGTGAGATAGGTCTTCTCCATAGTGCGATCACGGAAAGGTGGGTTTTGGTTGAAGGTCCAAACCATACCAGGCGTTGCGATAGTCGCATTTACCGCCTCGAGAAAACGGGATGAAAGGTGGCGGACTGCTGGTCGGCACCACTCGCAAAGTTGGAAGTGCCGAAATAACGGTTAATGTCTTGGGACATAAAACTAACATCTATATCCCTAAAACTAACGGTCTCTATCACACTACCATCTATGCCAATTTGGCCATTGATGTAAAATTCACGGACTATGGCCACGATGGCCACGCTCGGAGAAGCAATGAGACTAGCCCACCTACGGCGATAGAAGTGGTCGGGGAGGGTAAAGTCTTGAGCTTGAAATCCCCTTTCAGGGATTATGCTCTTGGAGAGCTTTCTAGTATAGCTCTCCGAAGCCTCAAAGGAAATAAAGAGATATGCATCGTAATCTTGCTCCTCCTCATGGGAGCGGGACGTGGACGCACCGGTGTTTCTACGCTTAGGAGCCATATTAATTAAGCACAAAAATTAAAAATCTACACTCTTAAAAAAAATTAAAATTTATCCAACCTAACAAATAAAACATGCAAAAATAAAATTTACGCACAACAAATCTAACACCCTAGCATGCAATCATTTTGGCACGTCAAATTTTTGAATGAGAGGGTTAGAAAATACTTGGATTGCAAGCTTTAGTAGACAAGGGAGGTTGGCTGGATTTCTTGAAGCTTTCGCCGGAAAAAATGGTGGCTGCCCTTTTTTCAAACTTGATGGAATGAAATGAGGGTGGAAGAGAAGATGAAGCTTTGAAGGAGAAAGCACCTTGGCTTGAGTCTTGGCCAGAATTTTGGAAGCTTCGTCGAATTTGTGAGAGGAAGAGAGAGATCGGCTGCTGCTACTTGAGAGAGAGGGAGGAATTTTTCGGAGTGATCTGCTGGGGGCTGCCCGAGTACTGCTTATAAAGGGGGCCTTGCGGCCGCAAGGTCCTTAGGGCTTGCGTCCGCAAGGTCTCCAGTCAAACGATGCACAGATTCTGATAATACATGACGGTCACAATTCTGGGATTTATTAGGGCCTTGCGGCCGCAAGGTGTTTATGCCTTGCGTCCACAAGGTCACCAGAGGTTTTCACACGTTTTGTGCTTTCAGACTTTCGGCAGTTTTGCAGTTTAGTCCTTCTATTGTGTTCCGTTACGTTCCGTTAGGTCCGTTTCATTCCTGCACTCTGAAAATTCTACACAAACTCTAAACTAAAATATTAGCAACATATAAATACAACACTTATGATGCTTTTCTCCCCCAAACTTGAATTTTGGCATATTAGAATTTAAATTGAATGTCCAAAATTAAATAAGACAGAGAACAACATATTTAAATTACACTACGAAAGCAAATAAAATTCATCAAAGTGGGTTGCCTCCCACCTAGCACACTTGTTTAACGTCTTTGGCTCGACCCAACTGCAAACATAATCTTTTGGGGGTTCATTGTCAGAGAGGCGAATAAGTTCTACTGTCCTCTCTACTGACATAGGTTCAAGGTATGGTTTGAGTCATTGACCATTAACCTTAAATATTTCATTGGTCTTTGGGTTCTTAATATCAATCACTCCATGAGGATAAATTCGCACTATGATGAAAGGACCAGACCATTTTGATCTTAATTTTCTGGGAAATAATCTGAGTCTAGAATTAAAAAGAAGCACTTTTAATCCTGGACGAAACATCTTGTTAGCTAATCCCATATCATGATATTTCTTGGTCTTTTCTTTATAAGTTTTAGCATTCTCATACGAATTTAACCGATGTTCTTCTAATTCATTCAACTGGAACAATCTTTCCTCAGCAGCCAAAGTTAAATCAAGGTTAAGTTCTTTGACGGCCCAATAGGCTCTGTGTTCAATCTCAACTGGCAGATGACAAACCTTTCCATACACCTTCCTATAAGGACTCATTCATATTGGGGTTTTATATGCAGTTCGGTATGCCCAAAGAGCATCTTTAAGTTTAGGCTCCCAATCTTTACGATTTGGTCTTATAGTCTTTTCCAAAACTGCTTTTATTTGTCTATTGCTAACTTCTACTTGACCAGAAGTCTGAGGATGATATGGTGTAGCTAACTTATGAGTTACACTGTATTTTCTGAGGACTGAATTTAGCAGTCTATTAGTGAAGTGTGCTCCTTGATCACTAATTATGGCCCTCGGTACTCCGAACCTAGCAAAAATATCCTCCAAAAATTTGACAACAGTTTTTCCATCATTATTTTTAGTACCAATAGCCTCTATCCATTTAGAGACATAATCAACAGCAACTAGAATATATTCACAACCGTTAGACACTGGGAAGGGTCCCATAAAATCAATTCCCCAAACATAAAAAATTTCAACAACTATATTCATATGCAAGGGCATTTCATTCCTTTTACCTATTCCACCAGTTCTTTGACATTTATCACAAGTTTTGTAAAATATGTCACAGTCTCTAAAAACAGAAGGTCAATATAATCCAGATTGCAAATTTTTTTCTAGCAGTTTTATTACCACTAAAATGACCATCACACGAGTATTCATGACAAAATGACATAATACTTTGTTGGTCTTGTTCTGGAACACATCTCTTAATTATAGAGTCAGAACACATTTTATACAAATAAGGTTCTACCCAAAAATAATTCTCTGCATCTGTTAAAAATTTCTTTCTTTGATAAAAATCAAAATCAGGGTTGATAAGATCAGATACATAATAATTGACATAATCAACATACCATGGATCTGAATCTTTAACTGCTAATAGTTGTTCATCGGGGAAGTCTTCATTTACAAGAATTTTATTGTCAAGAAATTGACGTTCAAGTAAAGGTAGAAATTCCAACCTAGACAAATGGTCGGCTACAACGTTTTCCGTTCCCTTTTTGTCTTTAATAGTAATGTCAAATTCTTGCAACAATAACATCCATCTTATGAGTCTAGGCTTTGCCTCTTTCTTACTCAAAAGATATTTTAGGGCTGCATGATCAGAAAATTTTATAACTTTTGCTCCTAACAAATATGGTATAAATTTTTCTAATGCATGCACAAGCTAACCTAAAAATTCTTTTTCTGTGGTTGTATAATTAAGTTGTGCATCATTCAATGTCCTACTAGAATAATGAATTATATGTGGTTTCTTATCTACCCTTTGACCTAACACAGCTCCAATTGCAAAGTCTGAAGCATCGCACATGATCTTGAAAGGAAGAGACCAATCGGGGCCTAAGTTAAAATGGGGGCGATGTTAATCGTTCTTTAATAAATTTAAATGCATTCAAGCACTCTTGATCAAAAATGAATTCGGTGTCTTTTGCCAACAAATTGCATAAAGGTTTACAGATTTTTGAAAAATATTTTATAAATCTTCTATAAAAACCTGCATGTCCTAGAAAACTTCTAACACCTTTGAAAGAAGTTGGGGGAGGAAGTTGTGCTATAACTTCAATTGTTGCCTTATCGACTTCAATTCCTTTATTAGACACAACATGTCCTAAGACAATTCCATGTTTAACCATGAAATGACTTTTCTCCCAACTAAGGGTCAAATTAGTTTCACAACATCTTTTCAAAACGGATGTAAGATTTTCTAAGCAATGGTAAAAAGAATTCCCAAATACTGAAAAATCATCCATGAATACTTCAACACATCTTTCCACTAAATCTGAAAATATAGAAATCATGCATCTTTGAAAAGTAGCTAGGGCATTACAAAGTCCAAAGGGCATTCTCCTAAATGCAAAGGTACCAAAGGGACATGTAAAAGTGGTTTTCTCTTGGTCTTCGGGTGCTACAGGGATTTGGTTGTAGCCAGAGAAACCGTCAAGAAAACAATAATATTCATGACCAGCTAGTCTTTCAAGGATTTGATCAATAAATGGCAAGAGAAAGTGGTCCTTCCTAGTTGCCGCATTTAATTTCCTCAAATCTATGCACATTCTATAACCATGATAATTAGGTGTAGGGAACTAACTCATCTTTATCATTTTTAACAACTGTAATTCATGATTTCTTAGGAACTACTTGGACTAGACTAACCCATTTACTATTAGGTATCGGGTAAATAATACTCGTATCAAGAAGCTTAAGAACTTCTTTTCTCACTGCTTCTTCCATGTGAGGGTTAAGTCTTCTTTGTCTTTCTTTAGAAGGTTTACTACCTTCTTCTAAATAATTTTATGCATACACATAGACGGACTAATTCCTTTTAAATCGCTAAGGACCAACCTATAGCTTCTTATAAACCATAAAACTTTCAAAGCTTGCTTCTTGTTCTTTTGTTAACTGCAACAATTATAACCGGTAAAGTTTTACCTTCCCTAAAAATGCATATTTAAGTGGGGTGGTAATGGCTTTAATTCTACTCAGAGGAGATTTAAGCATCGGAATAAATTCAGGATTTCGGTTTAACCGTCTCTTCTTTTTCCTCCTTAATGTTTCTACTCTTTTCTTCATCTATTTCTATTTCTTCAAAAATATTTAGAATTTCCACATCTTCTTCTATATTATTTTCATCCTCCTTATTTCTATTTTATCGGAACTATTTTTGATTCCACTCTTCCATTTTGTTTTATCTTTATTCTTAGGGCTTCTAATCATTCTCTCTTTTATCTCATCGGTCTCGAAGTTCTCTTTCTAACTCTCAATGTCGAATTTATATGAGAGAAAGTTCTATCATCATAACTTACATACACATCTTTCTCATAATCATCATCCTCACAATTTTCTTCAAAGGTTTGGGTTGTCAATTTTTCAATTTCATTGATTGAGAAACATGCATTCATGTCACTCGGTCTATTCATTGCATCAAAAACTAAGATTTCTACAGTTTCACCCATGACCGACATTGTGAGTTTACCATTTTTAACATTTATCATTGTGTTGGCAGCCATAAAGGTCTACCTAACAAGATAGCTAGGGACTTCATTGTTTGTGCATATTTTCCTTTCCATCTCTAGAACCACAAAATCAACCGAATGATTAATTTATCTACCCGAACTAGAATGTCTTCTACTATACCTGGGATGTTTAAGCTAACGATCACTAATTGTAAAGACATATTAGTGGGTTTCAGCTTCTCCCAACCCTAATTGTTTATAGACCGCAAAGGCATCGATTAATACTTGCTCCTAAATCTAACATAGCCTTCATCTTTTTAGAACTACCCCAATGAGACTTGGATATTAAAGCTACCGGATATTTCAATTTAGGGGAAGTTCGGTTGTAAACCGCAGACTACGCTTTAAACAATAATTTTTCATTATTTTCAAATTTGTGTTTCTTAGAGTGAAGGTTTTTGAAAAACTTAGCATAAGCTGGAATATTTTTAATAACATTAAGCAAAGGAAGATTAATATTCACTTTGGATAACATATTTATAAATTTCTGAAAATTGTTTATCCATTCTGTGTTTCATAAGTCTTCTAGGGAATGGAATTGGAGGTACATAAGGTGGTGGTGCCACATAAGGTTCCTCTTCCTCTTGTTCTTTTTCTTGAGTTACTTCTTCTTGAGTATTTTTATTTGATACTTCTTTTTCTTTAACTTGATTATCTACACTTTTATCCTTTTCAACTTCTTTTTCAGAATTAATTACTTCATCAGGCACATCAGAAGATTGAGTAGGATTACTTACCTCTTCTCCGATTACTCTACCACTCGCAAAGTAGTGATAGATTTTGCTTGTTCACCGACTAGGAACTTCCCTTCTTCTTTTCTCGTTTTCAACTTTTGCAAGTTTATTCCTTAAATTCTCCAACTCTTCTAGCACATATTTGTTAAGAGCAACTTGCCCTTTATTGGCTCCATCTGACTTTCATACTTCTTCAATTCGCAATTGTCCTTGATTTGGGAATTGTTGAGGTTGTAGTGGTTTATTTCCTCCCCGTGAAAAATTAGGATGATTCCTCCAACCAGGATTATATGAGTTCAAATAAAGATCATTCCTTTGTCTTTGAGGATACATGTTTATGACATTAACCTGTTTAGAGTACATAGCACTAGATGGACAAAAATTAGTATCATGAGAATTTAATCCACAATTAGCACATGCTTCTTGAATTTGCCAATTTTCAAATTGGGCTTGCATATTCATCTCTGGTTTTTCTTGAACTTGAAATAAACTTCTACTCTTACCTATTGCACTTTTCTGTTGAGAATTTGCACTTAGCATCTCAAATAATTTTTCTAGTGCACCCGGTGTCATTCTATTAATAGAACCACCACCGCACTATCAACCATAGTTTGTAAAGTAGCGAAAGAGTATGATAGAATTGAAGTACTAACACATCTTGAAACAGATTATGATGAGGACACAGTATGGGTAAATTTTTAAATCTATCCCATGCTTCATGGAATGTTTCTCCTGGTTCATTTTGAAAAGACATGATTTGTTTTTCAGATTCGTAAGAGATGCTTGTTTATAATATTTACCCATAAA